>JANBXA010000729.1:30312500-30850000 GCA_030556225.1 Cricetiscus sungorus
GATCTCTTCTGGCTCTCCATCTTTCTTGAAGGATGGGGACTGGGCTGGATTACCCAGAGTCCTGATGCTTGCACAGTGTTTTCCAGGTGAGCTGTTCTCAGTGAGCAGGACGCCAGGGAGCGAGGCCACCCAGGTTCCTCCCTTGGGTCCACCGAGTGGCTGGAGTATCTATTATAGATGCCTCACATCCCAATTAATATTTCAATGCAAATAAATAAAGGATGTCACTCACAGGCCTCTCAGCCAGCAACTCTGTGCAGCTCACTGCACACATCTATCCCTGACTCCTGACAAGGTCACGGTGTCTCTGGGGAGCCTCTGTTGGCTCTCCTGGGACACCACAGGCCAGCCTGGAGGCTGAAGGAAAACTGACTTGTGATGTAGGAAGGTAATGTCTCTCTTTGGAGGTAGCCTTTGAAACCTGTGGGGTTTCCATCCCAGCACCAGAGACCAGTGACCCCCAAGCACCGTTCAGCAAAAGTGGTCCCTGCAGCATTTTAAGGCAGGAGTTGATAGCAGTGACACCCTAGGGTGACTCCTGGGAGAGGCTTCCAGACCCAGCTAACCCGTCCCATTTCCCTCCTCATAGCAGTGGGAAGCCGTTGGTCCTATTCACTCATTTGTTTGCACACAGCTGCTGAGCAAGTTCACACACATCCTGCGTATCAGAGGCTGAACATAGCCTCTTTGGGGACAGGACAGACAGAACTCTACATGGCTTTTGCTGTGGCCTGGGCATGCCTTTTCCTCCAAGACTTGCAGGTCCTCAGGGTGGTGCTGTTGGAAGGTAGCGACAGGCCTTTAAAAGACGGGTCCAGCACGTCTGGGGAACCTGGACTTTCTTGCTTCCTGTTTGTGATGTGATCCCTATCACACACACTTCTGCCATGATGTGACAGCCAAGAGAATGGTCACCAGAGCCAAGCTGATGCCAGAACTGCAATGAACCATTTCAAACCCTGAGCTCAGTAAACCCCTCTGCTTTACAAAATGAGCTTCCCTTGGATACTCCCTGATGTAACAATACAGCCTCCAAGATTCCTGCCCCTGGTGTCCCCATCCCGTCAAATCCCCTCCTGTTGGGTACTGGCAGATCTGGGGAAGATGACAGGATTTTATTTTATAATAAGGATGCAGTATATGGCAAAAGAGAAGGAACTTTGTAGTTGTAATTAATGTCTTGGCTCCTGTAAGTTCAACAAAAGGGCTATTATCCTGGGGTAGGTAGGCCTGGCGTACCCAGGAAGAGTTCAAAAAGAGAAACCAGAACCTTCTTGTAGAGAGATAATGTCTCCTGCTGGCATCAAAGAAATAATCTGCAAGGACATGACTCTGAAACAAACTTGTCTGCCCCAAACCGAAGCTATAGCTAGCAGAGAGACAGGGAGGGCCTCAGGTCGACAGCCACAGGAAGCTGAATTCTGTCACCAGCTGAAGCGTCTCTGAGCAGGCTGGTACCCTGACTTCTGGCCCAGGAGACTGTGAGACAATAAGCAAGTGACAGTTTAAGCCACACATTTTATAGTGATGTCTACAGCAGTGATGAGAAGTTAACATGCCACTGTGTGATTCTCAGAGCCCATGGGGCAGCACAGCCGCTGGCAAAGCCAGGAGGCTATGGAGACCTGGCCAAGGAGCACGATTCAGGAAAGTTCCAGACGGGAGGAGGAAAGAAATAGTGTCCCAGCAACTTTCCGAGGGGTAAGTATGGAGTGTGAAGGTCAGGTGCTTAAGCGTCTGTGGATAGGAAAGGAATGGGCCGAAGCAGGAACACTGACAGAGATTAGATCCTGAGGTACTTGGGGGCCTTTCAGACTTGTCATCCTAGGTGCAAAGAAGGCTGTGGCACACTCAGAGTGCACCTAGAAAGATCAGTGTGAGCTCAGGCTGGGCAGAGAGAGAAGGGGAGAGGCCTTACTGGAGGCTGTGAGATAGGGCTAGAGACTGTTGGGCACAGGAGAAAGAAGAGAAGTTGGGGCAGGACTTGTGGGTGGGGATTGGAGGCAGGAGGTGGATGCTTTGCACAGTACTTACCTGGGTGAACACACCCTGTGCTGGCAGCCTGGGTTGTGGGAAGGAAGGTCTGCATAGGCACAGACTGGAGCTTAACTTCTGAGGCATCCTGGGCTGGATGGAGAAGGCTGAGGGAGATTAGGTCTGGGGGCCAGAGGAAAGAGTGACAATAATCACAGGGACATCCCCACTGCTGTCCCCAGAAGATCTGTCCCGGGGCTCTAAGTGCTCCTCAGCTCCCTAACTACACTATCATGGTTCCCGTTTTTAGAGTCAAGGAAGGCATAGAGGGGCCGAATGCCTGGCCTATGGCTAGGTACTTAACTACTAGTGTCAGGATCTTCGTTTAAACCCAGAGTCTAGCACCAGAGTGTGCTTCAAGCCATCCTGCCTGGGAGGGGGCTGGGTTTGGAGGGGTTTTAGGGTACCAAGTGGGTGCTTCTACAAAGTGACCCACCTGAGGCTCTGGTGAAAAATCTTGTTCATACAGAATGCTTAGACACGTCAAGTGGGTCAATGAAGGCCAGGGAGGAGGTTAAGTAAGAAGGAAGGGAAGAAGAAGGAAGGAGAGGAAAGGAGAAGGGATGGGATGGGAGGGGAGGGAGAATGGGAGCGGCAGGGGAAAGGGGAGGAGAAGGTGAAAAGGTCAGGGAAAGACACACCTCACCTGGAAAGCAGGACAGAGAAGGGTCATTGAGAGAAGCCATGGATGCATTATAGAGTGGGCAGTGTGGCAGGTTTGCTGCCAGAGTACCTAGGGATGAACACCTAGATACTAATTAATTCTGGTAAAATGTCCTTCCCAGACTCCCAAATTGGTTGGGTAAAGATGTGCCGTCAGGCAGGTGTATGGAGATATGGTCTAGAGCAGCGCAGGGGCCTATCTGAGAAGTGGGAACCAGAGGGGCATCTGAAGGAAGGTTCCTAGGCAGAAGACACCTAGCATTCCTGTCTGTAGGTGAGCATGGGTGGAGGTCTGTAATGGGTGGTGCCTGTACACATGCTGTGCCTCGGCCAGGCCAGTACACAGCTCGGCCAGGCTCCCTGGCCTGCCTCCATTTGTTACACTGGGTGATGAGATGTTCAGCTGCTGATGAGCCTTGCCAGGGCCCAAGAAGAGCCAGGCCTGGCTCGTGTGATTGCTTAGCAGTGTCCACTTGAATCTGAAGTCTCAGAAAGTGTGAGAGACTCCCCCGTACATGCTTGCTGGTGGCCCATGGTAAGTTGGTAAAGAGCCTGGAGATGGCAGGAAGGAAGCTGTTGGGAGGTGACCTGAGGTGGACTGGTCCCAGCTGGGAGGAAAGGAACCCGAGCCTGGGGGCTTAGGAACAGGGCTGTCTTGTCTGTAGGCCCACCAGTCTCTATACTAAACTCGCTCTCCAGTGGATCCTCCTTATAGGGCCATTCTGACTCCCAAAGGGACCTGGAACCCTTGGACAGGAGTGCCTGCACCATCTGTTCCCACTAACAAAGGGCCATATTCCCAATTTAAGATGGGTCTTCCCAGCAGACAACAGAGGTTGTCTGCACACTGCTATAACTGGATACCTGGCAGCCTTCGCCCCGCCTCATCTCTTCAGGATTCTGCACCTTGAGGGATACCGCCATTCACTGTCCCACAGTCTGTGTCTTAAAACTCCCCTCCTCTGTTAGTATGCACTGTCTTTTCTCTCCTACCTCTCAGCAGCTTCTAAGTGGAGGCCTTGGGACTTGCTGGCAGGCTGAGGCTCCTGGGAAAGTCAAGGCACTGAGCTTTGAAAGTGGGGTGTCCCCACAAGGTCACGCACACACTTGGTGTCCTGCTGATGGAGCCCTTTGAGAAGACTGCAGGACCTTTGGGAGGTGGAGCCTTGTTGGAGGAAGTGGCTTACACCCATTTCCTGTTCACTCTCTGCTTCCTGACTGCTGATGGGATATGAGCAGCTGCCTCCTGTTCCTGCCACCCTGCCTTTCCCTGCCATGGGGACTCTATCCCTTCAAACTGTAAGCCAGAATAAATCCCTTCCTCCTTACTTACATTGCTCACTTAATTAAGGCCTCCGTGCAAAGGAGAGAGTGGGGACTTCTGGGAACTTAAAGCATGAGAGTGCGGAGACAGGTAGCTCAGAGGACAGACACTCTCTTGCCTCTCAGGCCCCGACTTGGGAAGGATGACTCTGCCAGGATCTCAGAGACTCGAGGCTCTTCAGTCCTCAAATGATGTGTCTGTCTGCCCAGCTGTCACTCAAGAAGCTCGGTCCAGCCTGTAGTTGTGGGCCAGAGAAGGATGGCAGGGGTGGGTAGACCCTGGTGGCAGGCAGAATGGAAAGGCTGTTGGTAGAAGTCACCTGTCCACCTACTGTCTATTGCTGATCCTTTTGTCTATCAGCTCACGTGCCTATTTTCACAGCCATCAGACACCTAGCCAGGTATCATCTACAGCTACCCATGTCCTTCCATCAACTGTACCCATTTTCTCACCCATCTTTTTATCCATATAGCAATACATTCATTCATTCTTCTTTTTCTTTTCTTTTTTTTTTTTTTTGAGTCAGTTTTTTTGTGTAGCCCTGGTTGTCCTGGAACTCACTCTATAGACTGGGCTAACCCAGAGATCTACCTGCTTCTGCCTCCTGAGTGTCAGAATTAAATGTATGTGCCACCACACCAGGCTTCTTCATTCATCTTTCACTCCATCCACTTGTCCATATTTTATTCCATTCATGCATTATTCTATCCACATATTCATTCATCCATCAATTATTTTCCTATCCGTCTGCTATTCCATCCGTTTGTCTGTCACTTCACTCATGTAACTGAATACTGTTGTGCACTAGATCTTATGTGGGAATTACCTTCAATGTCTCATTCTTGGTGCTCTTCCCACTGCGTTGAGGAGCAAGCTTCAGACACCACTCACCCTGTGATAGACAATGCAACTAGTACTGGCTGAAGATCCAGGAAGATCTAATCACTGCCCTGACCTGGAGCTGAGAGGGTTGACTGGACCGCAGGAATTTCCAGGAAGGAAAAGGAAGGGCATTCCAGACAGAGGGAACAGCCTGTGTAAGCTCTGGGAGGCCTGCATGAGGACGGCAATGTTGTTAACACTGGAGAACTGGGTGAAAGGCACCTGTACACACAGGCAAGGCCTTGGATGCAGGCACTGGGTGTGACCTTTACATATCTGGGACAGTGCCAGTTAATGACATATGAGGATCAGGGGAAGGACTATGGGAATGGAGGAGTGGCAGAGGGCAAGCAGCTGCAGGCAGGAAGCATGGACATCTGCAGCAGGGGGTGGAGGTGAATAGAGCAGGCCATCTTGATCTGGTATGAGCTGCAATTTAGACTTGAGCTGCACGGGGTTCTGTGGGTGATAGGGCTAGCACTGTGGGAATGCACACTTCACATTTGTGGAATGAGAGGCACAGTGTTCAGAAACACGGGCCCTTTTCTACCGTGAGGCATCTAGAGACTATGTCTAGAGGGAAGTTGGGGCTGCAGGTAGTCCCAGGACCTGTAGCATAAATCATAGAGGTCAGCTCATGTGAGAAGGCCTCTAAGGCACACATCTTATAGACTCAGACCTACAACTCAAACAAAAGCAACCTAGAAGGATTGAGATCAGTTCTTCTCTAGGTCCAGGGGTGCCAAATTGGACAGACAGACAGGCAGACAGACAGTCAGGCTGTGCCCACTTGGCACACTTCTTGGGGGGGGTGTCAATTATTTAAACACTAATTAACATAGCTCTGCATGTCTTTTTTGGGGCGCACTCAGAACACTCGGCATTGTTATCACGGAAGAAAAGAGAGAATGAAATATTGATGGGGCAGGCTTTGTTCTCTGCTCAGCCAGCACAGGGCTGGTTGTAGGAAGCGGATTCCCGCCGTTGCCGCAGCTTTAATTAGGAAGGTCGCTGGCTTTTCGGGCGTCTTGGATTCCTTTAATTTCCACTGAGGGAAGAGGCTTCCGAATTTTATTGAACTCAGTTGAATTTTTATTTTCAAAAATCAAAACAGAAACAGCTCGTGGCATCTGTTATGAGCGCTGGGTGTTATTTGCTCTTTAGAGATAAAGTTGTTTTTGTACGGAGAGAGAGAGCCAGGGAAAAACGGGCCGGGGATTTGTCCTGGGAAAGGGCTCAAGTGGGAGAAGGCAGGCTGCAGAAAAACAAACCTCCGCTTGCCCAGCTCTGCTGCACTCAGCCTTTCCTGCTGGCCTGAGAAAGCCATTTGATGGTGAGCTGTTTGAACCGGTCAGTTGAAGCTGTTAACCCTTGGGGCATCACAGTCTAACTCAGCCTCAGGGGTTCTTTGGGCAAGGCATGGTGGGGAGAGGAATGGCAGGGCCCTGAGCATGGAGGGGAGGCCAGACCAGGTCGCCAGAGGAAGGCATGGTGGGAGGAGGAGGTCCTGAAGCCTCTGAGAGTTAAGCCCGTTCTGAGGATATGTAGTAGGACTCAGGGTTAAGCATGTCCTCTCCTTCCTTCACCTTTGGCTGGGGGACTTAACACATGTGCATGAGGCCAGGTATGTGGTAAGCATTGGGCCCCACAGAGGAAGAGCAGTGGCTGCCTGAGGGGGAGGCCAAGAAAACAGAGTCCCTGTGGTAAAGGAGGCTGGGAAAGAGGTTCCCCACTAGGTGTCTGTGTGAAGATCACTAAAAAATACAAGGGTAAACGCTCACTCTCTTTAGAAGAAATACCTGGGCTGGTTCCTGTGGATACTAAGGATGCAGACCAGCCAGGGAAGGCTCAAGCCATGAACATTATCTGACAGAAACGGCAGCAGCAAGTGCAAAGGCTCTGGGACAGAGAAGTATCCATGGGGCATTATGGTGGGAGACCAGCTTATAGGGAGTAAAATATATGTGAAGAAGGCCAGAGGCGCGTGGGGTTATAGATGACCTTCCTGGCTTACACACATGCATTATTAGCTTTTATTCTGAGTATGGAGGGAAGCAGGAGAGGTGGGAGGTTTGCTTGGGACTCATTCAGGACACAACGGAGATGTCTGGCTTTAAAAGTAGACCTGTGAAGAAAGGCGCTCTTCCAGCAGAGACTGGCTTCTCCCCAAGAAACTCTTTGCACCAATGGCCTCAAGAAGATGGTCCGCTATGTCTTTCACCCAAGTGTGCACACAGATAGTGATGGGCTAGCTGTATGCTCCCCCTGGTGCTCTAGCTTTGTTGTCTCACTGGCATGTTTACTGCACAAGCACTTGCTGGTATCCTAGCCAGGGGAGGGGAGATCTACTGTGGGCTGGGTGGCACCGATGAGCAGGGCAGACCTCAAATATGTTAGTGGACCTCATGTTGCAGTGGGGTGGTAGTGGCTGATCCACCAGTGGCCAGTTAACATGCCAACCATATTTCAGGTGCCTCTACATCATATGGAGAAAAGGAAAATAGGTTGTGATCAGGGGTTCACCACAGAGAAGTTTTAGTCACCAGGGTGGATTGGTGATGCTGGGATTACTTAATGTCTGGGGTTGTTGGTACAGATACCTAGTAGGCAGAGTCAGTGCATTGTCCTATAACAAAATATTATCTAGTGAAAAATATCAGTGGGCTGAGATTAAGACTCCCTAGTTTAGAGCCGAGAGAGAAGGGTTAGTTAGCATCCGTTGCAGTCTGGCTGGCAGCAAGGTGGTAACATTTCAGCTGTGACACAAGTGACTGTGGGATGCACACATTAGAAGGGCAGAGTGAGCGGTGGAAAACAGGCAAAGGCCCTGAGGTGCAGGCCTGGCCAGGGACTCGTTGCAGATACAAACCCTCTTTCCCAAACCTTCCTGTTTGTGCAGCAGACACATCAAGGAGCCCAGAGTCCACACAGGGAAAGCATTTCTCAGTCTCGTGTCCAAAAAAGGTGGTATCCATTTGCCAGAAGCCTGCTAGACTTTCCACCCTCACCTGGCTCTAAAGTGTGCATCTTGGGGAAAAATCATCTAAATCATTGAACTTGGAGCTAGATCCTCATCTTCAAGAATGGGCCTAGAGGATGGGAACACTCTACTCACAACCATCAAAAGATAATTCTTCTCACCTGCACCAGGAGAGTAGGGCATTTACAAAGTGTCTCTTGGGCATGTTGCATTTTCTTTTTTAACCCCACAATAACCTGGGAAAAGTTAGGGAGCCCAGTTGGCCACATCAACCTCCATTTTATGCAGGAGCTTGAGACTCTGGGAGGGATAAGATTTGTCCAATGTTTTGTCGGCAGCAGGGTAGGGGGTTGGAGCTGATGGCCTGGCTTCTGTGCCTCTGTCTTCTACCCACAGAGACCCGCCAGACCCTCTCTGACTTCATAAACAAGGCTTGGTTCAAGAGCCTCTTTCTCCCTGGCTCACACCCTCCTCACTGTGACATTTCCTCTTCCCACCCCAGTTGGCCTCACAGGGCCCAGCCTCGCTGGAGGCTTTGATTAAAAATGCACCTCCTAATCTCATCAGAGCCCAGAAACATGCATATATGCAAATCAACATCTGCTCCTCTACTCCGGGAAGGATCTTCCCAAAGTGCTCTGGGAAAAAGAGGCCCAGCCCAGGGAACTCTAAAGAGAAGATTCCAGAACATCCGAAAGTCACTTCAAAATCCCTGAGTCCCTGATGAAGCCTCACTGTTAATGTAATTGGAGGTTCTACTTGAAGGAGCAATAAAGGAGCTGTCCCCAAGTGGACTGCCTCGGGCTGAGACTCTTTGCTAATCAAAGCTCTTCTATGTTACCAGAGATGCACTGGCCTACGGTCCAGCCATGGAGGAGCCCACCCCTCCGGCCAACGAGGAAAGCAGCAGCTGGGGTCACTTCCTCACTTCCATGCAGGCTTTCTTGCTGGAGTGTGAGTCAGAGCACACAGGCCTGGCTGTTATAGCCAGCCCCTCAAAAGTGCTTTGTGGGTCACTCATGCCAACGGGGACAGCTGGAAGTCAGGGAATGCACTCCTGTCCTCAAGGTCAGCCTGTACTGAAGTCTCCTTCCAATCTGGATTTTGTCCTCGTCAGATCTCAGAGTGTCCTCCGTGTAGACAGCACTGTGCTCCTGTGGGTCAGGTAGGTGGAAGGTGAAACTTGCCATTTAGGATCACATTCTAGTGTCCAGAATTTGCTGTCACCTGCGGGCAAGCAACAAATACAGTCTCTGATTCACAATGGTTTGACTTTATAGTAATGCCAAATCAATATACGTTTGGTAGAAAGTGTCCTTTAAATTTGGACCTTTTCGAGGGACTGTCCACTGGGCTATCATGAGGAAAGCCCTTTGAGATACTAGGAAGGGACAGTAGAGCTTCAGCTCCTAACAAGCCACAAGGTCAGGGGAAAAAGAGCTTGAGACTCCAAAGACCCATGTAGCTAGCATTCTTGGGACACTGAGCTTCATGTTTGCAAAATGCCCATCTGTGTGTATACACTCAACGCTCACACTGTTGTACTGACAGACTCTGAAGCTAGCCATGGAGGAACATGATTGTAATCCCAGAGTTCTGGGGGCTGAGTCAGGAAGATCAGGTCAGGGGTTTGCCCAGTTTGGGATACACAGGAGACTCCATTTCAAAACACACAAAAGAGAAGACAATGTAGGCTTTGTGTTAGGTGATCCAGCTGTAGGGGAGTATGAGTGGGCTGTAACGAGAGAGGTATGGCACACATCACATTTTTGATTTCTGACATTTTCAGCTTACAAGGTCACTCTATTGGAAGTTGAGATGGGTGCCCAGGAAGGGGAGTGTTTACCCCTCAGACAACTTCTGAATTGGACACACATGGGGAAGTTTTTTTTGGGGGGGTGTCAAACCACTGATTTGGATACAGGAACAATGTTCTGAAAGCCCTAGCCACAGCGGCTATCGCTGTGTGGTCAGGGGAAGAGGCCTCAGGGCAGGGAGCCCGTGGACCACAGGCAGGTGAGGAAAGCACACTGGAGACTTGATCCTTACACCCTTGGATCTGTGAGAATCCCTATGAGGATATTCAATTGGCTACGAGAGTCACATGCCTGCCCCAGGCTGCATAGCTCCTGGAGAAGGTTGGTCTTGTCCTGTTGGCTTCCATATAGCAGGGAACCTCCAGAACTTGTCATTCCACCCAGATCAATCCTCTGAAGGGTAGGGAAAATTCTCTAAAATGGATCAGAAAACTGTGGTCCTAAGAGATTGAGGGTTGGACTCCAGCTGGGGTCTGTGTGGAAGATCACTCATCCTCACAGGTGTGTCCACCTAGGATTGGAGAAGACAAGAGGAAGCATGCCAAGGACACAATCTTCTACAGTTACACTATTTGGTGGCATGTGGACTTTGACACCATTTTCCTCTTCAGAACCCTTGAGACCCCTTGTCTCTTTTGCCTTGTCAGTGTCTGAGGTCGCTGTGTTTCTCTCTGGAAGGGACATTGTCTGCTGGGAGATGATGGTTTTAGAGGTGGTCCAGGTGTCCAGATGCTGGGGTGTCTAGGAGCAGGGAGCCCAGTTTGGGGGTCCAGCTGTACTGCTGCTGTTTAGGTAGGAGGTAAACATCCTCCCCTCTCTGATCATATACTATATTTGGGGAAAACTGTGTCTGATTCTACTTGTGTGGGAGACATGGATTGTTTTATTTGCCCAGTATTCACTGCATCCTTTTGTTAGAAAGAGTACCCCAACTACCTCTGGGAGAACTGGGCCTCCTTCCCTTTCTGGGGCTAATTTTATTCCCAACCGCACAGAGCTTGTTATACAGCTAATCAGAATCACAATGCTTTGTTAAGGAATGGACACATGCACGGCCCAGGCTAAGCCAATCCCAGAGAATTCTGAGGCATTTGCAGGAGCAATGTGGATGAACTTGCTGCCAACTGCACCACAAAAGGCAAACAGATAGGAAGATGGTGACATTATTTATAGATGCCTGCGGTCTCCTCCACAATGTAGTCTTAGGAGTGCATCGATTTAATGTCCTTAAACTCTATTGAGCCTGATTTTCTTCATCTGCAAATTGTAAACGAAACTTTCCCGAAAACCACAAAATACAGTAAGTAGTACTGGGGGACTCAGCTTGCAGGCTAGAGAGAATTTCTTTCTCCTTTTATTTCACCACTTTGCATTTTGTAAATTTCACTTGGTTTGCTTTTGAAATTACAAAGGTGTTGAGTTGAAAGATGTTTGTGTGGCTAGGTATGGTGGCATGCACTTTTAATTCCAGCACTCTGAGACAGAGGCAGGCATATTTCTGTGACTTCAAGGAGAGCCTTGTCTACATAGTAAGTTCCATGCTAGTCAGAGTCAAATAGGAAAACCCCATCTAAGAAAAAGTGTTTGTTTCTGTGTTACATGCACAGTGGGCCAAACGTCTCTCCCTGCTTACAGCTAAGGAAGGACTAGTATAGGGAAGAAAGGCTGGGACAAAGGAAGACCACCAAGCAGTGTCAGCCACAGGGTCAGCCATGGTGTCAGCATGGGGCCAGAACTTTTCGCATCTGCCATGGAACCCATTTTGCAACTTCTACTTCCAGATCAGGAAATGGAAGCTCCAGGTGATAGTGTCTGCTCCGTGGTCATACCAGCAGTAAACGGCAAGGTAGAGACTTGGCCAAAGGCATTCCTTTTGCTGTCCGTCCCTGTGGCTGGACAAGAAGGTTCAGTCCTGCTGGGTAAAACCAGACTGACTGATCCCTGTAGAAGGGAATCATTAGACCCAAGAGGGCCTTGTTCCACATCTGAGATGTAGTGCACAGGGCAGGGGTGGGATGAAGGTGCTCAAAGGTCAAAGAAAAGGTCATGCAACAGACTCACTGATAATGCAATGGTCATTGCCTCATTCACAGATGGGAGTGTGGAGTGGGTGAGTTTGTGTTCAGCTATGTCTGAATCACCATTGCATCTGTCACTTTGTGACATGAGGTCGACACAATCAGACCCCTTTTGACCTATAAAAACTGTTTGAAATGGTTCCAACCCATGCCTAGACCCATATCATGCTTGCCTTCACATCGGTGTGCACACCTATGTCTATATTTATATCTATCAGTAGTGTGTCTGTACATCTTGCTTTTCTAGGCCTATCTTTTCTCACAAAAGAACACAGATTACTTTAATTTCAAGTTTTGCTACAGTATCCTCACCTCCATCTTTCCACAGTGTCTGGAAACAGATAGCAGGGCCTTAGGCCTGAGAGGTGAGGAAGCCTTTGGCATTGCTAGGAATCCACAGCTCATCTGTTCTAGGAGGAAGCAACTCACTCTGCATCCAGATGTTGGAAGATGCACTAGTCCACAAGCCACTATTCTCAGCAGAGAGGGGGGATCAACTCTCTACAGCTCAGCCCTCCTCCCTCCCAGCTCCCCCTAGGCTTAATTTGCCTTGTCTCCAGGAATCCCCATGAGACCCTGTGTCCTGTGGCTACCCCAGGAGGGCCCTGGATGCCTGCTCTGGCCAGAGACTGTTTGTGGAGCCATCTCAGGCATCCGTATGCACCCTTATCTTCCTGGTTAGACAAACAAAAGCCAGTCTGGTTACCACGGTGGGTTGTGAGGCATCCAACAAGAGCTGCGGGTGTGCGGGGTGGGGGGGTGGGGGGGTGGGGGGATGGGGGGGTGAGGGGGGTTGGGGGGTGGGGGGGTGAGGGGGAGGGTGGGAGGGTGGGGGGGTGAGGGGAGAGGGTGGGGGGGTGGGGAGGGTGGGGGGGATGTCTGGCGTCAACACACAACTGGGCTCTGTACGACTGTCCCAGGACGTTTGCCGGTGCTCAGTCTGTAAGACTGTTACTCAGCTCTTCTTACCTTCGTGACACATGTGACCAAGCCTGTTTTCAACCATGTGAAGAGCTTAAACAACTCTTATACTGCAAAGGGAAGTCAGAGCCTGGCTTGTATCCTGGCAGTGTATCTCACTGCCCTACTTCAGGGAGCCTTGGGGACAGCCTTGTCCAATCCACATTTTTGCCAGATAGGAAATGCAGGCCAGGGAGAAGGGACTTCTCAAGATTTCACTGTGAATTTGGGACAAAACATAGAATAGCTTCATCTTGTTTTGTTTTCGAGATGAGAGCCTGCTGTATAGCCCAGGTTGGCTTGGAACTCAAGGCCCTTTTGTATAGGTCTCCAGAGCACTAGGTAACAAGTGTTCTTCATCATGTCTGGAGCCCCCTGCAAGGTGAAGGGAGCTCCCTCCGTGGAGCTCTCCTCTGCATGCCTAGGCACCCTGACCCTGCTCAGTCAGGGCTCTATCTCCCTCTGTAGTAGGGCTCCAGAGGAGCTGGCAGTGTGGAGAAGTCCCGTATAGATAGATATATTTAAAATGTACATACATATAGACCTCTCTCTCTCTCTCTCTCTCTCTCTCTCTCTCTCTCTCTCTCTCTCTCTCTCTCTCTCTCTCTCTCTCTGATTTTTCAAGGCAGGGTTTCTCTGTGTAGCTTTGTAGACCAGGCTGGCCTCAAACTCACAGAGATTCATCTACCTCTGGCTCCCAAGTGCTGGGATTAAAGGCACATGCCACCACTGCCCAGCTATAGACACAATTTTTACACACACACACACACACACACACACACACACACACACACACACACACACACGGATGGCCATTTCTGTCCCCAGATTTGAAAAAAAAAAATGACAGCAGAGATTGGCTCTGGGGACCAGATCCAGAAGGCAAGGTGGCTTTTTGTTGTATGCCCTTCTCTGACATTTATATCAGATACCTTAGATTTAGTGATAGGGAAGTATGTGTGCCAGCCCTAGAACCCAGACAGTGAGCAGATATTATTATCCTTGCTCACCTGAGCCTCACAGCAGCCCTCCTTGGAGTGTCTTAGTATTGCCATTTTATAGACCGGCTCCAAGGCATTGCCTGGTTAGATGACTCTCTGAAGGCCATGCTGCTGATAGATGCAGAACTGACATGTGTACCATAGAGCTGAGCTCTGAAGGGCAGGCTTGCTGCGTCTACACACATCTGCCACTCTGGGAAAAGGATCACTTGACAGATAAAGCCATAACTTTATCCAGATAAACAGGAACTTCCTGGGGTCAGGGGATGGGGGGAGCAGGTATGCGGGTGGGTCACAGGCAGCCCCACCTCAGCTGCAAGTTTTGGGTGGTGTGTCCCACATTCTCACTTGAGGTGCCCTGGGGCAGGCAAGGCAGGGGTCAAGCCAGCATGGGCATGGCTGGGGAATGGTTCTGGAGCTGTTGGCACTTAGACGATGCAGTGTACGAGACGCCTGTCCTCAGGTTCAAAAACTGCCAAACACCTGCTTACCATCTGCCTGCTGATCTACCACTGAGGAGTGGGCAGGAGCCACAGCCCCCAACTGGGGCTCTAGAAGGGGTTCTGATGTTCAGAGCCTGCTCCCTTCAGCAGTGCCCGTTGTGCATTTGTCTCCATCATTGCCTTCCCCCACGTACATCTACCATGGGGTAATACACAAGCGGGAATGATGACAATAGTCTAATGTGACAGCAAAGGCAGCCACAGAGCCTCTGCTCTCTCAAGGGGAGGTGGAGTCCATGTCTCTTCTTGAACCTGGTGCTCTGTGGATGATCCAGGATGCTCGTGATGCTCTCTAGACCTCTGGGACACTCTGGGATGCTCAATAGTACTGTGGTGGCACATGCCCTTAATCCCAGCACTTGGGAGGCAGAGACAGGTGGATCTCTGTGAGTTCAAGACCAGCCTGGTCTACAGAGTGTCAATAGTACTTGATGGTGCTCTACGATGGTCAGTGCAACTGTACTGTCCAGTCCTTAGAACATCTACTTGTGTCTAAGCATGTACACCATAGACTTCTGAGCCTCTACTGTATTAAAAATTCTACTGTGTTAAAAATACATGTGACCACATGACCTACCGGGAGCCTGGTCAGCCTTATTTTTTAGCTTTTCTGATACAAGCACCAGGAATGTCCAGAGGGATGGAGCCTTGCGGCATCCACACCATCGTCACACTGATCTGATCGCTGTACTGGAGTCCAGTCAATGTTACCTGGAGTTTCTGGGTGTAGCCTACACAATCTTCTGTTCTTCTAGATTCCAGCTTCTTAAGCTGTGGGTCCTGATCCCATAGGAGTCATATAGCTAATGGTGGGGGTTACAAAAAATTGGCAAGGTTTCAGAGGGCATCATGATAGAAAATCAATTCTAGATCAAAGGCATAGTGATCTGAGGTGCTTCTGGCAGCTCTTGAGTACACAGCATGCTGTGACTGCACTGTAGTTTGGTTCGCAGAACATGACTGGATTTTCACTGTGCATAGGTCACACCACGCAATATCAGCAAACACTGCCTGAAATGCCAACTGTTACAAGTTATGACTGTAGTTTTTTCCCCCCATATGTAATGGCTGCAGTGTTTTTACTATACACACAAAATCTCCTGTTCTAGAAAAGTAGTGATATAATTAAGAAAAGTGAAGACTTTTTTGGTGTCCTTCCTAGTCTGTAATTTGCTGTGTAGACCAGGCTGGACTTGAACTCCCAAAGCTCTGTCTACCTCTGCTTCCTTAGTGCAGGGATAGAAGGAGTATGCCACTACACATGGCAAACAAACAAATAAACAAATAAAAAACAAACAAAACCCCAAACAAACAAACAAACAAACAAAAAACCAGTATTTTCTCACCATCATTCTTCAGTGTGTTTTGTACCAAATGGTATATCTTTGGGCTATGTTGGAACATTTGATGTTTTAAATTATTATTTGAGTTTCTGATTTGAATTTCATTAAAAAACAGACAAACATGACATGTGGGGCTGAAGAGACAGCTCAGCTGTTAAGATTACTTGCTGCCTCCCTAGGAGACCCAGGTTTGAGTCCCAGCACCCTCAGGCATGTGGCTCACAGCCATCAGTAACTTTAGTTCCAGAGGGTCCACCACCCTCTTCTAGTGTCTGTGGGCACCAGGTACACATGTGGTACATAGACATTCAAGCAACCAAACATCCATACACATAAAATAAATTCATAAAAATGCAAAAAAAAAATCATGAATTTTGGCTTGGAATTGGGACAGTATTGTCAACAGTTTCTAAGATGGGCCCGAATGTACCCCTGCCAATGTACTGGGTATTTTTCTGAAGTGACATTCTCAGCATAGACTATAAAATCAGAATGTTAATAAACAATGTCGAAGATGTAAGTCCTGCAGCATCCAATATTTATCTGTGGTTGACTCCTTCATGTAATAAAACACAGGCACATTCATCTCTTTAGTATGCACACTTGCATCACTCTTTAATCAATGACAAAATTTTGTGTGTACTAAAATTTTTGCCGAAATAAATTTCTTTATGGTTTACTATGGGTAAATGTTTTATTTGTGTGCCTGTTTCATATACTTGTATACCTACATTTCTGTACTATTTCTTGGGTTCAGAGGAACCATGTGTGGAAGGAGTTTAAGGAGCATTTCATTTCTCTAGACCAGTAGTCCTCAACTTGTGGGTCCAACACCTTTGACTTATATCAGATATTTACATTACAATTCATAATAGTAGCAAAACTACAGACATGAAGTAGCGATGACATAATTTCACAGTTGAGGGGGTCACCACAACATGAGGAACTGTATTAAAGGGTTGCAGTGTTATGAAGGTTGAGAACCACTACTCTAGATGCTCTCTTACCTGACGCCTCTCATGAAGTTCAGTTTGCACCGTTCTGACCACGAATGAGGTCTATTCTTGTGTTATACTTTTGTGAGGTTCTTGTTCAGACTTACGATGATGGGACTGGAGAGGAGGCTTGGTGGCTAAAGACAAATGCGGTACAGACACGAGGACCTGATGTCGAATCCCCAACACCCAGGTAAAGGACCAGGCATGGCTTCGTCTGCTTATAACCTTGGGGTTGCTGGGTGGAGACACGTGGGTCGTAGGAATTCATTGGCCAGCCTAGCTGAAACTGTGGGCTCCTGATTTAGTGGCAGACTCTTTCTTAAAGAGACAGATAGAGAACAGTTGAGGATCCAGGCTCTGCATACACCATACAACACCAACCACATACATCACCAATACATCTGCACGCCTTAAAGAAACAACCACTGATTATGCAGAATCTTAAATTTTAAATTTGTTCTCAATCTTCCAACACCAAGAGAGTCTACACTAAAACACAGATGTGTTTATTTAACAGAGCTAATCAGCTGTGCTCACTCCTGGTTGGAATTTTGGCAGGCAATGATTAGAGGAGGCCCAGGAGTGTAGGATGGCTTCAATCAGGGTGCTCATCAGTGGCTCCCACAATGTCCCTTTTCACTCACATGGGGTGAAACATCCCTTTTCACTCACTAGGAGCCTGTCTTAGTGTTTCAGAGCTGGGAAACCACTTCTGTTCTCCCCTCCCCACCCCCCCCCCCCCATGCTCCTGCTATTCACCCAGCCTGCTACTGTGGGATCATTACAGGGATGGCCTGATTAATTCAAGTCTATGTCTTCATCTTTTGTCCATGCTGGTCTAATGACTTGCTGATGGGAGATGTTATTCTGTATATATGTTTCTCATACTGGTTAATAAAGCCTTGTGGCCAATAGGAAACAAGATAGGTGGGGCTAGGAGACCAGGAGGAGGAGAGAGGAAGTTGGTTGGGGTCGAGAGGTAGCCCAGGGAGGAAGGAAGACGCCCACCGCTGCTCCCCGATAAGACGACCACGTGGAAATACTTAGATAAGTAGAAATGGGTTAATAATTAAGACAGAGCTAGTCCATAAACAATAATGGTAATTGGCCAACAGGATTGTATCAAATACAGAGTCTCAGAGTGTTATTTGGGGCACACGTGGACAATGGCGGCAGGACCGGAAAGCTGGCGGGGAGGAACCTGCCGCAACAACTTGCTTCGGTTGATGGGGCAGTGACGACTCACGAGGACATGACCAGTGTCTGTACATGGAGCTTATTTTCTGGTGACTCTTCCCTGAAGACTATTCTCTACTGCAAGATGGTGAATGACATTTGGTTAAAAGTTACAGTAATCCCAGGTGGCCAGACACCATCCCTGCTCAGACACCTCCTGTAGACCTGTGAGTTGACCACAGAGCCCTACACAGCCAAGCCCAGTAATGTATGTAACCTGGAAGAAAGGGCCAACGAATTTTACCACAAACAACTCTTCTGTGGACCTGGGAAACAATAGGTTGTTTGGACAGCCATGAAATTTGGGGATTTTTTTTGTTACACAGCAAATGAAGCTAACACAGTTTCCAACTAACTATCCTACAACACCCTCCCCCCACAGGATGCAGAGTTTACAGAGCAATTGTCATCTTGTGGTTTCCCCTCCTGCATGTGACTGGGGGCCTGGTTTGCCTTCCCCTGTGGTCCCAGGCCCTACTCTCTCCCCATTTCCTCCCAGACCTGGTCTATTGTGACCCTATCAGCCTCCAATGAGCCCAAGTAGTAACCCAGTGCAAGTCATTCATATTTCTCTGCCTTAATTAAAAATCCAAATGGGAATATTGGCAGCTTAGGCCTTCACTTGAAAATTGAGCCATATTCCCATTAATAGGAACGTCTAATTAAAATATCCGTTAAAAGTCCATAACATTAAGTTAATGGGGGGAAATCCAGGAGGGATTCAATTAGATTTTATTTCTGTAAAATTAATATGAGCAACTTTTTAAAAGTCCCTGATGCTGACTTCCATTCATTAAAGGCTCTCGGAGCATTAGAACAGTACTCTGAGAGGAGGGCAAACTCAAACGGGACCCAAATAGAGGGCCATAGCCGACGCCTCCGTCCTGGCGGGCAGTAGACCTCTTGGCCTCTCATCCCCAGCCTCCTAGCAGACCCACTTCCAGAGATGCCAGCAGAGGATCTGGCGGCCTGGGCTCTGACCTCAGAACTTCTCACGACTAGCTATGTTACCGTAACTGGCCATTCCCTGAAGACATCCAATGGAGAAGTTGGAAGAGATGACCGTGATCCTGGGAGGGTGGGGTTAGAGTGGGGCCAGGCAGTCTTTAACTTAGGTTTTCTTGGAAAAAAATTGTGATAATTCTTTCTTTTTTTTTGGTAAAATACAAATGATTTGCTGGATACTGTGAATGGTACACAGACTCCCAGCACTTGGGAGTCAGAGGCAGGAGGATCAAAGTGTGAGGCTAGTCTGGGTTACATGATAAGCTCCAGGCTAAGCTGAGGTACAAAGTGAGACACTATCTAGTAACAACAGTACCAACAAATATGCAGACAAAGAGACAAGATACACACACCTGCTTATACACACACACACACACACACACACACACACACACACACACACACACACACACACACAAAGTGATGGGGTTATTTTAAAGGTGTTAAAAACTATAAAACTATGTAAAATAAGATCAAAGCCATTTCTACAAAATCACTACACACTGTCATGTAGCAACCTCAGGCTATTACTCTTAACAACCCAGCAACAAACAGAGAGGAAACTGGAGGACAAACAGGTGAGCGAGGAAAACAATCTCCCCTATGTTGCTTAAATACAATCATCTAGCTGTGAAACCGAAACTGTTGCTATTTCCTTTCAACAGCTTTTCCCTCCAAAAAGAACCTAGACTTAAGAAAAAAGACTAGAAAGATAACTCTGCTGTCATGAGCATGAAGTGCTCTACCTAAGGACGTAAGTTCAATTCCCTGTATCCACATCAGATGGCTCATACCTGCCTGGAACTCCAGCTCCAGGGGATCTGATGCTCGTAATCTCCATAGGCATTACACACATGTGCACACCCATTTGCAAAAAACATAATTTAAAATAAAATTAATTTATGAAAAACATTAAAAACCAAGGCTACCTCAGTAGGGTGGCCCTAGATAAAGGTCATGGAAAGAGAGGTAACACAAAAGTCATGGGATCTACAGTCATTCCATCAAAGGCAAGATTACTCTGGGGCTGTCTGACTCTGCCCAAGGCTCTTTTCCTGAGGCCCAGAGAAGTCTGGGAACAGATACAAAAGACACCATCACCTTCAATGCTGGGTGCAGGCCAGGGCTCAGTTCATCTTGCCTTGCAGTCAGTAGTTCTATGGCTAATACTATCATTGCCTATCCAAAGCTATCACCTCATACCCTCTTCCTTCCTGCTAATCCATATCCCATCTGGTCGGCTAGGGATGATTTATCTAAACAATTACAAAGATGAAGCTTCCTTCTGAGAAAGCTTTTGCTTTAATCTCCTTTTTTTTTTTTTTTTTTTTTTTTCTGCCTTGGATGAGGGCATGAGGATAAACAGCCAGCAGCCATTTTGGAACCAAGAGTCAAAAACATGCAGTCCAAAGCTAGTGTGCTTAGGACAGTGGAACCAAAAGATAAAACAGACCTTGATCCCACAATCAAAGCGCTGATCCAGTGCCCCAAGTGCCGTCCTCTGGCTATCTTGTTATCTGGGAGAGCAACTCCCTACTCATTTAGACCACAGGCAGTGGCTTGGCCATTCCTTAAAGGTAGAAGCCCTTTTAACTGACAATGTCAGATTTTTGTGTCCTATTTTTAAACTGCGTTTGAGATGGGTGGGCTATGTACCAGCACACCCATTTCATGGCTAGAACAATAGTGAGCCTGCATGGCTTCAAGCTGCCTTCCTCGGAGCTACTGCCAGCTCCAGCTCTGCAGAAAAAGGTTTTCATCTGCGTTTTCCAACAAACAAGTCAGGGGCCTGAGCTTGAAGGGTGTCAAGGAGTACTGAGTTAGGATCTGGTGCAGGAGCCCTGCCTGCAGCCTCTCTGTTTTTGAGGCTCTGAGCTGGGTGAGAGCAAGATCATGGCAAAGCATGGTGAGTTAGGAAAACAGATGCTAGCCCGGGAACAGCTACTCTGGTCTGCATGTTGAGTAGAAGCTGGTGGCTTCCGGCACACCTATTCTGAGGCTGAGCTCTGTGCACTGCCACTGTTCCCTGAAGTCGCTGCCAACTCCATGCCCAAGCTACAGAGCACCCATACCTCAGCTACCTTGATGGTCTTTGGATCTATAGAGAATGGGTCCCCACTGCCCACAGACCCCAGAGAAATGCAGGCACTTCAGTGTGTTTGCATCCAGAGTTGTCTAAGTCTGATAGAGCCCAGGCTTCTATCAGAGGAAGCCCTGTGTGAGTGAGGGTCAGGGATCCCAGAGATATTCGAGTTCCCTGTCTTCCAGAGCATTCTCATATACACAACTTGTTTACACACAGCCTCTGTGGGCTGGTAACTTGATCCTAGCTGCTGCTGCTATTTTAAAAAAAATCTTCAGTGAGATGGTGGTGTATGCCTTTAATCCCAGAACTTGGAAATTAGAGGCAGGTGGATTACTGTGAAGCTAGACTGGTCTACAAAGTGAGTGGCAGGATAGCCAGGGCCTTTACACAGAGAACCTTGTCTTGGAAAAAAAAAAAAAGCCTCTTAAAAATGTCATTGGCTTAATATTTTCTTACTCACTATTGTTTGCAAGCATTCTGTTACTGTGACAAAGTACCTGAGCGGATCAACTTAAGGCTCACAGTTTTAGAGGTTTCAGGCTGTGGTCAGTTGGCTCCATTGCTTTCGGTTTGGGTGCATTGTGGATTAAGGTCCAACAGAGGAAGTTGGAAAGCAGAGAGACAAGAAGAGGCCAGGGGCCAGATACCTTCAAGGGCCTACTCCAATGACCCAACTTAAAGCTCTCTTCCTCCCCATCCAGCTGTAGAACTTCTGTGCTCTCAAGGTTGAGCAAACAAGGTTGTTTTCAGAACTTCCTCCTATGCTTAGCTCATCCCCCAGCTTGGGTATATAAGTCCATTACTCTGTAATAAACAGTAGTTTCTTCTTTGGTCTGTTAAGTGCTTCAATCCTCCACTAGCTAGGTACTCTGGCCACACGGGCACGGCAAGCCCCAACTTTTAAAAGTTCCACTACCTTCCAGTAGCACCATGTGATGGTGACCAAGCCCAATGCACACCTTTAGGAGACAGTCACTCTAGATCCCACCCATGACTCTGGCATCAGGCTATGGCAGGAGACCCTGGGAAGTGCCGATGGCTTTCCCACAGTCTTAGGGTCCTGGGCTTGCTCTACAGTCAATCCTGACCTTTATTGCTGTCTTCATATTAACATAGGAAGCAGAAGTAAGAACAGGTGGCCCTGCTTCTTCTGTTCCTGGGGAGAAGTGTAATACTTGCTCAGAGCCCCGTGGAGTCCAGCAAGAATCTGGACAC
Source organism: Cricetiscus sungorus (assembly GCA_030556225.1). Lineage (NCBI taxonomy): Eukaryota > Metazoa > Chordata > Mammalia > Rodentia > Cricetidae > Cricetiscus > Cricetiscus sungorus. Next base: position 30,334,626 of record JANBXA010000729.1, read on the forward strand.
AGCTGGAGGTAGGACATTCCCAGCGCCTTCTTCCCTGGTCCCCACTCCAAACAGGCATTCCTGATGGTCTGATTTTCTCCGTGTGGAGCTGCAAACTCTGGGGCAACTGGGCCTTGGGAACCCATTTCTCTTACCTCCCATTGTTTGTTCCCAGCAAAGCAGCCTGCTAATGGTTGCTTTCCTTCTGCTCCTAGAGAGGAAAAACAACAGGGGCCTCTGTGGGAGCCTGGGAGGCTGCAGCCAGCAAAGGAGTGTGTGTGTGTGTGTGTGTGTGTGTGTGTGTGTGTCTTCTGCCCTGCAGTTTCTTATGCTCATTGTCCAAATGATGGAAAAGACAGAGTCTTGGGGGGCCATTGTCAAACCCCAGAGGGGATGAATATTTGGGGTGATCCCTTACTACATACAAAGAAGGAGGTCCCCAGAGCCCATATGAAATATCTGAACTTCCTGGCTGCAATCTCCTTTCCTGTGACTTCTGTGCTGTCTTCATGGAGGATATGGGATCAAAGAGGGCCCATGCTATGCTGTCCCCTCTGCACAGAAGCAGGAAAGCCAGGTGGCTTTGTTACCAGACAGACATGGACAGAAGTGGCCTGGGAGGAGCTGAGGGAAGGAGTCAGGTGTTGTGTGCAGCTCTAGTGAGTTAATTCCTGAATGCTTCAGAAAAAGCCAGAACCTCAGCTTTTCATGGGAAATCTCCCAATCATTAAATATTGAGACAGCTTTCCATTTTCAAGAGGTGCTATGCAAGGCCAGAGAGAGAGAGAGCTGCTATGGGTCTGTGAGGAGTTACTACCTCAGACTCATTATGTCCAAGACGGGTCTGCTTCAAGGCTTGGGAAAGTAAACTGACTGACCCAGCCTAGACTGGAACATGCACCCTCAACTTTGTCCTTTCTATTTCCTTTTCTGCCTCCTCCAGTGGCTTCCACCCCACATTCAACTCCTTGGAGTAGAGAAACAAAGCCAGGTTAGGAAGGCAGTGTTTGCTAAAGAAATTGTGGGAGGCTATGGGAATCCGCCAGACATGTGTTTTTTTTTTTTTTTTTTTTTTTTTTTTTTGCTTTTGCTTTTTATATAGAGAAGGGTCTCATCTCACTGTGTTGCCCAAGCTGGCTCCTGATGCCTGATCCCATCTCAGCCTCCCAGTATTGAGATGACAGATGTTTGTCACCATGTCCAGGCAGACATGAACTTGGATGCTTGCTCTGCCTCTGAAGCTGCACCTTCTGGATCTCCCTAAGCCATACATACTGTGGTGTCTCTACTGAATGCTTCTGCATTATGGGTCATAAACCATGAACTGGAGAAGGAGAACTCATAAACAATATGCTTCCATGATCACCATCTCTTTCTGCTGTTGGTTCCTCAGGTAAGTGCAGAGAAGGAGATGATACCGATGTCCAACCTAGAGAACAGTATCTGTTCTTTAAGGAGGGCTCCCTGGCTTTTTGCTATCATCTCCAGGCCTTTTGACTTGAGTGAGGCTGGAGGCTAGTGGGTGGGGACTTGGGCAGTCTTTGCAACCCTTTGGGCAGCATTTGGTGCTGTAAAGAGAAAGCCACACAGGTCCTGCAGCATCTGAAACCCACTCTGCTTCCCAGTGGGGGACCAGGACTGCTGGAGTCAGATGTGAAGGCCTCTTCTCGGGCTCTGTCCTTAAGCTTGTTGTTATTGAATGCTTGGCACCGCATCAGCATGGTAACCCCAGTGATAGAGAACATGGGTGAGGGGTAGATACAAAAATCCCTACCCTATGTCTGTTGTCAGAAATGACAAAGCTACCTTCATCACCACCAAGCCTTGTCACAGCGGAATCTTGTTTGTCAAACATGTCACTTGGGGCCAGAGGAGAATTGGGGCACCAGCCCCAATTCTTGATTACTCACCCTCCTGAGACATGAAGCTCTGTGTGTTATGGCCTAGATACAGACCTGTCCAGATCCAGGTCAGACAAGAGACCAGCCATGGGCTACCAGAGCTTTACCACCACTCCTTCCCAGAAAGGGTGATGGATTGAGACATAGAATTAATATACGCTCCCTATTTATATATAAAACCCTTACAAATCACATCCCTCAAGCCAGGTCTTTAAATAATAGAAGACTGTAGATTATGGCTTTATTAGTCTCTTCCAAAAGCTTATAAAAATTATCTTTTGCCGCCGGGAAGACATTTTATCAGAATTTATGGCAACTCTGAGTCTTGAGCTATCAGATTGAGAAACCAAGATGATTTTTGAGGCTCTTACTGCTGCACACAGACTCTGGTCATACTCTCTGTGTAAATTAAAATCACTCATGCTATCTGCTTTATGAAATAAGACACTTGGCTCTCCTATCTGAGCCTGCTCTTTAATTAATATAGACTCAAGTAGGCAGAAGCCACCAACCTCATTGAGTGACACTGTGGAGCATGGGTGTGGCATACAGACAGAGAGAGACAGAGAGACAGAGAGACAGAGAGAGAGAGTGAGAGACAGAGAGAGAGAGAGAGAGAGAGAGAGAGAGAGAGACAGAGAGAGAGAGAGACAGAGAGAGAGAGAGAGAGAGAGAGAGGCCTGGAAAGGAAAAAGCCCCAGTGCTTCTCTAGAGGGACAAGCCTCCATCTTGGGGTAAATGTTCTCCCACATTGACAGGCTGAGGGTCATTTATTTAGCCTGGTAAACAGTCTTAGAACTGTTGTTTTTCTGGGTATCCTAGGGATATTGAGGCTTGGCTTGTCAAGAGCTCATGATCTGTACCCCATCTAGATCTAGATCAGTACTTTCCCTCGGGGGTACACTCACGAACTGGTGCCTGGTCAGAAGCCTCTGTTTGAGAGATGCCCAGGAATCACGACACCCAAGAGTTCCATCCATGGCTCCATGCCCTTGCATAGGCTCCTAAGAAGCTTAGACACTCTTCTTACTCCAGCCATGCTTGTGTTTTGAAATTACATTTGGCAGATGCTTGCAGCATGCGATGCATCCCCTCTCCAGTTAATTTTCTAGATTGCTTTGTTGATATATTATCCAGAATGCTTTAAAGATTATTCAATATGTCCTAAGTTGTATTCTTGGGTGTTTCATCTGGACTGTCATGATTCCTATTTTGACAGCATAGTCTCAAACACTCAATTTCCTTAGTAATTCACTTCTGTTGTGTCCCCATTCACCCCCGCCGGCCCCCCTCCCCCCGGCCCATAGAAGGCTGGAAGTCAACAACAAAAGGGACAGCCTTTTTGCACAATCTGAGAGGATGGGAACCCAGCTGGCTGTGCGTGGGAGCTGCAGGACACTGGTGATTCCCTGGGCAGATGTCAACACACTGTGCGTACATGTTGCTGAGGGAGAAGCAGACACCTTCAGGACCTGGGTAGATTAACCAGGTAGAGCAGTGTGCCTTGGGGCTACACCCTTCTCTCCTCCACATGTCTTCTGGTTATTCTTTGACTTTTTCTCCTTCCTCAGATATGCAGGGTCCTCATCAATACCATGTGGAACTTCCCTAAGCCTCAATCCTGCTCCCAATCAAAATGTGTCAGAGACAGAAAAGAGATGTTCTTGCTGCCATAATTTGGGAGGACACACCGCCAGCAGTAACAACTGTAGAACAGTGGCAGAAACAGTCACAGTTTGCCAACAGCTGTGGGAGGGCCATAAGTCAATCTCTACCATCTACCGTGAGCAGAGATGAGTGCCATTTCAGACCTAAATCAGTAAGGGTCATCTGAAATCACTGCCCTGGTGCCCCTGCCACAGTGACTTGGAAGCCCTGGACTGAAATGGCAAAGGCAAAGAGCTCACCAGAAGATATGGCACGAAGAGGAAAACAGTTATGCCTTAAGCCTCGAACGTGTTAGAGTTGGTTAGGTATAGTGGCATATGTCTTTGATCCCAGGACTCAGGAAGCAGGAGGCAGAGGATCTTTGTGAGTTCTAGGCCAGGTTAGTCTGTCTACACAGCGAGTTCCAAGCCAGCCGGAGCACACAGTGTGTACCTTTTCTAAAAAGAGCAAAAAAGACTTCGGTTTGTTATTGTGGCACTGTCTAAGCTGATCCGATTAACATATCCACTCACCTTCCAAAGTGCTTTTTCAAATTCTGTCCACACTCTGAGAGGAGATGCAAAGACCATCACTTCACAGTAAAACTCACTACAACCTGGCTGGGCTTGAACTCGCAGATAGCCTCCTGCTTCAGCATACCAAGTCTTAGATGTACATCACATCCACCTATAAAATTTACCTTAAAAACAAATAGTGGGTCTGAACAGAGGGTCTATAGGCGTTGTTTGCTCTTCCTAAGCATCTCAGTGAGTATAAAACTGCTTCTAAATCAAAGGCTTAAAGTGAGGAGAAAGACCGCCAACGCGGAAGGGCCCAGGTGCCCATTCAAACCCAGCTGTACAAAGTGGGCCCAGCCCCAGTCCCCAGCAGAGCTTCTTGGCCTCACAAAAAGGCTGCCGTCCCATTGTTTCCCCAGGATCACTCTGATTTAGAGGCCTGCAGAGATAAAGAGGGCCCTGGACCCTCTGGCCCCCAAGTGCTGAACAATCCAGCCACAGCAGCAGGATGTCAGGCCTGGTGTCCAGCATCTGGCTGAAGCAGGAGTGCAGTCCTCCTTGGCAGAGGAGATACCTGGAGGATTCAAGCAAACTCCATCTGACCTTGGCCAAGATAGCCTGGTGTCCACCCACCTCCTTCTCTAAAGGAGGTGCTAGGCAGCCTTCCAGGACAGTCTCTTCCTTGTAATAGGGCCATAGGAAATAACTCTTAAGCATGAGCAAGAGTTATTGCTGCATTTAATCACTTTGAAAATCTCTCTCTGGGGTTGCACTGGAGTTCACTCCCAAGGTTAATCTAGGGCTCCAGGGACAAGCAGCCAGTTCCCCCATAAGGACTTAGGGCCAACATTGCTAACCAATCGGAAAGTTGGAGAAGGGTGTGCACACCCAGCTATAGAGCTGCAGCCATGCAGATAGATGGGCTCCATAGACTCTGCCTCCAGAGAGGTCAAGGACACAGTCTCCTGCACATGCAGAATCCACTGCTGAGTACCCTGTGTGTCCAGGCAACATGTGGCAGGGGGACCATATAAGATTCATTCTCATGAGAACCAAGGGATGGCCACATTCAACTCATGCCCAACAGCAGACTGACATTCCAGGCTGTTTTTCTTCCCTCTCCCAGTCTCAGGGAGTGTGATTTTAATGGAATATGGAGGAGTGATCTGAATAGGGAGGACATAAGGGGGAACTTGACTCTGCCTCACTCACCACATGACAAGAAAAAATGTCATCTTGGTTGGCACAAAGCTGTGGCTCAGTAGTCTGAGTTCATCCTGGTGGAGGGGATTAGGTGATGAACAGGCATTTGAAAGTCATGATGGACCATGCCTATGAAGATAGCGGAGTTGTCTGAATAATGCCAATGGTGACCCCTGTAGCCTTCCAGAGTATGCGGCCGAGGACTACTCACAAGGTTTCGATTGATTGGTAAAAGAACCAGAATGCCTCAGTGATGGCTCACAAAGTGGCAATTCTCCCCTGTTTGGGGTTGGCAGAGCAGCAGAGCAGAGGGCAGAGACCTCCAAGGAAGGGCAAAGCTCCTCAGTGCTTGATGTGATGAGCTGAACAGCCTAGGCAGGCAAAGAACTGGGCCCCTTTGGGAAGTCACAGAATGCTGAAAGATGGATTGGAGATATCTGTTCCTATGACCTGAGGATGTGGACTCTACAACCCTTTGAGCTCTTGGCATTTTCCAGAGTGTGGCCTCACCCTTACCTAATGGCAGCCAGTACTTGCTCAGGGCTGGAAGGTGTTGCCAAAGTCTATCTCCAGAGTGGCAATAGGTACTTCCCTCTGGAGCTGGCCCACCTCCTCTGCTGGATATCTTGCAGAAAAAAGCACAGCATCACCATGGAGCTTGACAAAAGTGGAAAGCAATCAGACTATGGTCTAAAGAGAAGAGAGGTCAGGGTGAGGCTAGTATAGATGTGGCCATGGTTGAGGACTTGGCAGCAGCCTGGAGGGAGGCTTCTGGGCTCAGTTAAAAGACAGAAAAATTTCATATTTGAAATAGGCTCTTGCTCTGTAGTCAAGCCCATCCTATATCCACTATATGGTCAAGGATGCACGGTAACTAAGAGCACTCCTCCTTCCCCAGACTCTCAAATGCTGGGATTATAGGCATGAGCTTCTACTCCCATCTTTTAGGGATCCTTCTTCAAGAATGCTGGAGCAGAAAACTAGAATGTCAAGAATCTATTGACCTAAAAGTATTCTCTGGGAACATGGGGATTTAAGATGCCACCAAAGACCCCATCAAAGCCCCTGCAGATGGGACAAGCACATTTCTAGGTTGGTTGTTGAAAGTACAGGACAGATCAAAGCTGACTCCATTGAGTTACAGTGTCTAAGCTTCCTGGCAAAAGAGATAGGGAGGTTAGGGGAATCACCGGGCTGAAAGGAGTGTATCATGGAGGCCAGAGAGTCACCAGAAGATTGAGCACTGTAAGAAGGCACAGCAGGTTCGCAGCCTACCAAAGCCACCAGGAATGCCCCGCTGTGCTGGTGCTGTGCCCCGAGTGTTGGTGGCATGACCAAGACACTTGTGGGAGGCTGTTCCATGCAGACATCTAAGTTCAGAAGTAACAGCTGATCAAGGGCCCCTGAGATCCATTGCCACCTCTGCCCTCAGGCCATTCTTCCTATAGACTGCTTGCTCCTAGGCTTTAAATGAATGTGGCAGGGATACTTAGGCAGGCTGGTTCCACGAAGGGCAATGCAAGCTGCTGCTTCTTCTTCTTCTTCTTCTTCTTCTTCTTCTTCTTCTTCTTCTTCTTCTTCTTCTTCTTCTTCTTCTTCTTCTTCTTCTTCTTCTCCTTCTTCTCCTTCTTCTTCTTCTTTAAACATTTATTATGTTTTCTTATTTTACATATCGATCCCAGTTCCCTCTCCCTTCCTCCCTCCCTTTCTCCCTCCCTCCCTCCCTCCTTCCCTCCCATGCCCCCCAACCCTCCCTCCCGTCCCATTCCCCACCCACCCCACAGGGAGGGTGATGACTTCCAGGAAGGGTCATATAAATCTGTCAAGTCATTTGGAATAGGGTCTAGTCCTCCCTCCTGCCTCTAGGTTAAGGGAGTATCCCTCCATGGGGAATATGCTCCCAAAGTCCTTTGGCACAACAGGGATACATCCTGGTCCCACTGTCAGAGGTCCCTTAGATTGCCCAGGCCTTCTAACTGAGACCCATGTTCAGGGGATCTGAGTCGGTCTAATGCTGCTTTCCCAGCTATCAGTCTGGGGGTCCATGAGCTCCCTCTTGTTCAGGTCAGCTGTCTCTGTGGGTTTCTGTAGCCTGGTCTTGACCCCTTTTCTTGTGATGCAAGCTTCTTGCAAAGGTGGTGACTTCAGTTGGACTGTTGAACTTGGGGGTGAACTGGATGCTAGGCTGGGGTGCCCCCATCCTCTTCCAACTTTTTCAGGGTTTGCACTGCCCTCTCTCCATTTCAAGGTGCTTCCCCAATAACCTCCCATGGCTTGCATTTGCTTCGCTAGACTAACACATTGATGAAGAAGACAGAGCAAAGAGGCAAGACCCAGCCCTAGTTTGCTCTGGGATGTGTCTCTGCTGTTGTGACCAGCCACTGCCCCTCCAGTGAAGTCTCCACTGCTCATTTGGAGCCAGTACCTCATTCACAGTAGCTGAGTCAGCCTGTCCTTCCATGTTCAAAGGGGCCTCTGAGGCTCACATCGAACATTACTGCATCTCCAGTCAGGCATTTTTGTCTTCCATCTTATGACTAATTTCCCTGGAACACACTGGGAGAAACTGTTTTGTTTTGTTTTTTCAAAATGATACATAACTCTGTAGACAAAGAGTCACTCGCTAATAAACCTGTGACTCACTCGTGGTACTCAGATTTGGTATTTATAAATGAAAATTAGCATGTTGTGAGAGCTCTCTGAAGACTTGATTCAGCATCTGGCTGAGCAGTGGGGATGCCATGCCATGCCTGGCGTGTTCCCACAGGCAGGGGTGTTGGGGGCCTGCTTGGGCAGGATCCATCCAGACCGGGGCACTGCCGGCTGCCTGTGTGGCTCCAGCTTTCTAGTTGCTATTGTTCTTACATTTTAATTATGAATTGCTGTTGGTTTGGTTCCCTGGCCGTCAGCTCAGCTTGTGGTGGGTTGTTGGTTAACCCTACAACATGTAGGGGTACATATTTGCACCAGCAGAGTGTGGGGCCTATCATTTTCCAATAACTCTCAGACTCTGAACCATGTAGGTACTGCAGTTTGGCAGTGACTCATCCTTGTCCTGATTCCGACAGCAGCAGTCCTCATGAAGGGGCCTCAAATGTCCTCACAGGCCTTTTCAATGTCAGCACTGTTGTCTCTCTCCTTCTGGAGGGATGGGATAAGAATGGTTGTCTGGAGGCTTGGGCTGGGCTGGCACAGGCAGTGGACCCATGGGTAGTCCAACAGTATACTCAAAGAACCAAGACTTGGACTGAAGTCTTGAGGTGAGGGAAGGGGTAGGAGGAAACAGAAGGGAAGCAGCAAGGATCTTGACTCTTCCTTCCCCACTTCCATCAGAGGCTGGCATGCGGAGACAGGGTCTGGCCATTTATGCTGTTTTCATGGGGCTGGCTGGGATGGGGTGAGACTGTGAACCAGTAGATATTCAGCAGGAACTAGCAACCATTTTATCACTGGTGCCCACCTGGAAGGTGACCAAATCCTGAGTGGTTGGTGTGTTGTTGCAGGGTTAGAGCTTCTTGATAGCAAAGCCCCAGAAATCAAGTTGTGTGAACAGGAGTTAAAAAACGATGGTGTTGCACAGATAACTGGGACAGGCACAGGACAGACAAGAAGGAGGAGGCAGTGTCTGAGTAAGATGGTGTAGTTGGAGCACCAGTCAGAGACAACTCCTCCTGGACAACTAGTGGCATATTATACACAATGACATGAAGTTGGCACCGATTTTCCTTTGCATGTTCTGCATGTTTTTGTTTAAGTTTTTACCACCATGAAACGATGAGGCAGGAACTAAACTGAGGCACAGACAAGTTAAATCACTTGCCCAATGCCACATAGCTAACAGAAAGTGGAGCCAGCATTGAAACTTTTTCATGTCATCTGGATTTAAATGTGCCATCTATCAAAGTCCTCCTGGGATGTCTCATAGACTCTTCAACACTGATAATGACGGTTACTTTGTTATTATGTGTATATATATATATATATATATATATATATATATATGTATATATATGTGTGTGTGTATGTGGTGTGTAGATATTCACGTGTGTACATGTTAGTATATGCTGTGTATAAGTGTACACATGTGTGTAGGTATGTATGTACATGTTGGTATGTGTGTAATATATGTGTGCATGCTTGTATGGGTAGTATATGTGTGTGTACATGTTCATATGTAGATTGTATAGCTGGTGTTTTTGTGTGTTGTGTATGTATATGTTCATGTTCTTGTGTGTGGGATGTATGTGTACAAATTCACATTTGTTTGATATGTTCATGGGTGTACACATGAGTGGAGGCTAGAGGTTGACATCAGGTGTTGTTTTAGGGTTACTATTGCTGTGATGAAACACCATGACTAAAGCAACTTAATAGAAAAGGAATTATTTGGCTTACAGTTTATCACTGAAGGAGGTCAAGACAGGAACTTAAATAGGAAGCAGGAGCTGATGCAAAGATCATGGAAGGGAGCTGCTTACTGGCTTGCTCTCTCTGGCTTGCTCAGCCTGCTTTCTTATAGAATCCAGGGCCACCAGTTCACGGATGGCACCACCCTCCATAGTCTGACTCCTATCAATCACTAATTAAGAAAATACCTTACAGGCTTGCCTGCAGCCATTTTCTTAATTTAGGCTCCTTCCTCTCAAATGACTTTAACTTATGTAAAGTTGACATAAAACAATCAAAGTGCCTTTCTCTATTTAGTTTTTGAAATAGGGTCTCTCACTGAACCCAGAGTTCGATGATTCTGCTAAACCAGCTGGCAAGGAAGCCCCAGGGATCCCTGGTCTCTACCTCCTCGGCACCTTGATTAAAAGCACACTCCACCGTGCCCGGGTTTTTATGAGTGCTGGAGATTCTTTGGCCCTCGGTTTTGTGCAACACTTTACTGACTGATCCATCCCTCCAGTCCCTGCACTGCTGTTTGATGTGGCACTAAGAAAAATATAGTCAATTAAACAGTTACATACTACTGATAGCAAGATCAGCATCAGAGTGTAAAGATGGCTCCCACAACCTGGGAGACATATTATTCCAGCTCTCTCACAGTCAGGGATAGAGATACCTGGAAAATAAATAACCCATCAGAGGCCTCCCAGCCAGCAGATGGCTGAGCAAGATTTGAGCTGCTTAGAAACGCTGGTCTTCTGGGTGTGTGGAGTCGGGCTCAAGAGAAGTACTATAGGGCAAGGATTTGTGGTCCAGCCAAGGCACAAAGGCAAGAGAGGAGAGAGCAGGCCAGCCTCCAGCAGCCCAAGGAGATGGAGCACAGCAGAAGGCCAGCACCCCCTGGAGGAGATGTCAGGTTCCACTCTAGACAGAGGGGAGGCCAGAGATGATGGCCTCCCCTCCCCAAAGAGGCCCTGCTTTCCAAGTTCATCATGTCATTGTGGACAAATATAGACCAGGAGAAACCTAAATAAGTGAGAGGCTGCTCAGGGCCTCAGGCAGCTAACCATAATGGGGGTTTTGGGGTTTCTGCTTCAGACAGAACATCACATTCCTCAGCCGAAATAGCTGGGTGGAGAAACAGGGCTTCATTGGATGGGAACACCCGGCCAGGATGAGCCAAACAAGACAGAAATAGGCCCTGGCCACCACATGAAGGGAACTCGTAGGTGTGTGGCTGGCGGGGCCCCACCTCACCCTGCCCTGCTCTGCTAGAGTTGCTGCTCCCACAGAAGCTCTAGCTTGACCCAGGGAAGAAAGCAGTCTGCTTGCTGTTCACCTAGGTATTGCCCTTCATCATCCCTTTCTTAGCCCTTTTGGTCCTTAGGAATCGAGAGAGAATATGCACCCTACTGATTCTGCCACTCTTCAAGAAAATACTCCCAGATGTCAACAAGTAGAGACATGCTACATTACCAGACAGGGCCAAAAATGGCCATATAAGCACATACATCATTGTAACTGAGGCAACTGATAGGGACACAGAGGCCCATGCAGGTGATGGGCTACTGCACACAGACCAACTTTCACATATGCACACCTGCACTCACTCCCCCACCCCGGGCGTGCGCACGCGCGCACACACACACACACACACACACACACACACACACACACACACACAGAGACACACACACACACACTCAGCCCAACAGGTAGAGTGCATGCTTTTGTGGACCAGGGAGCTCTACACATGCAGAGATCCAGACAACTAGTCTACACACACACACACACACACACACACACACACACACACACACACACACACACACATTCATTTACACACAGGGCTGTACATTTGCAAAACTAGTCTGCCAATCCTTCTTAGGTTCCTTCTTTCCTTGGGCAGGCTCATCCTAGAGAGCCAAATCTGGAGCAATCTTATCCAAATGCACATCCCAGGTTGATTTGCTGAGTTCTGGGATGGAAAGTAAGGGGTTTATGCAAAACCTTCTCACTCTGCGTTTCCCACATCTTGGGTTAGCTACTTTCTACCTTCCCATGCTGAAGGTTTGAGATGGAGTGAGTAATCAGCAGACCATTCCCAGGCCCTCCAGAGATTAGTCCTACATGTGTCCATGGAGTATTGTTTCTTCGGCCACCAAGAACCTGCCAGTATGGAGGGGAGCATAGCTGCCTAGCTCATTCCTTTCTACCCAGGTCATTACAGTACCTGGGCTCTCCATTCGCATAACAAATGAATCCATAGAAACATAGGTGTGGCATCTCACTTAGCATCTATGGAGAGGCCCAAGGAGACCAAGTTCACCAGGCCTGTCTGCCCCATGCCTCACCCACAGCTGCCAAATCTGCAGACCCTTAGGATCCATTCCTCACATGGAGACCAGGGGTAGTGAAACCTAAATCCTCAGCAAGTGGGAGCAAAGGATCCTGGGAACCTCTGGGTTGTCTACCTTGGCTGTATTTGCCTTGCATCTGCCCTGGGCCAGAGGGGACAGCTTCAGGGTCAAAGCCATTCAGCAGCTTCTCCCTTCCTGAGGCAGTGTCTGGGTCTGGGGGGGGGGTTGCCCTTGTCATCCTGTACCCTACTCCATCAAAGAGCATTCAGAACTGGAGATGGGCTACATTTTTCTGTCCCTGAGAGCAAGCGGGAAGAAAGGAGGAGAAATGGAGACAGTAGGGGTCAGTATTTGTTCAGTGGAGGCTGCAGCAGACCACTATGGAGAACTGGCTGCCTACAGGCTGGGTGCCCAGTTCCTCACAGACACATGTCATCAGAGCCGCAGACAGACTGCCCTGGCCCTGGCCCTGGAAGGGTAGCTGAGAGTCCCACTGAATCCACAGTCTCTTAGGAAAGATCCTGCTTTGCACTGCTTTGGCAATTCGCCAGCTGTTGTTTTGTAGCAACAGAATCTTTCCTCTGATGATTTTCTTTGAAGTTTTAAATTGAGGTATACATTGTGTTTGGTGAAATTCTTTCTTATAAACATGGGATTGTGTAGACTGCCTGAGCAGAGATACAGGCAAGTTCCATCTACCCCCCCCTCTTCCCCAACCTTTGCCCCAACAATCACTGATCTGTTTTCTCTCCTTAGAGTTCATCCTTTTCTAGAATGTTCTGTAAATGGAAGCATGCATAATGCAGGCACTGCATTGACATTAGTGTACACAAGAGCCAGTTGTGTTGCTGAGCGCATTGGTAGCTTGCAGTTCTTTATGCGAGCAACAGTCTTTGCAGGGAAGGTCCACTGGTTCATCTGTTCCCTAGAAGGAGCATGCTGATTGCTTCCGCTTTAGGTATTATCAATAAAGTTCCTGTGAGCGTTCTGCATTTTTTTTTTTTTTTTTTTTTTTTTGTAAATAGGCCTAGGCTCAGCTTACTCAGAAACTGCTTGCTGGGTCCCATTTTGCATTCCCACAGCCATGAATGAGATCAGCATCATCACAGCTATGGCTGTTTCCTTCATTAGCCTAGCAATTATTATTCAAGTGACATTTCTCCAGAAGTCCTGTACTATGGAACAGGCATATGGGGTTGCCAGAACTGGGACCTACCACTGACTTTCCGCTGCAACAGTGGGACTCCTCCAGGCCAAGGCCAAAGAGTTGGAGATGATCACCCAAGGCTACATAGCTAAAGGAGAGAGGACACTGGGCAAGAACCAGCCTCTGATCTTATGTTTTCTGAGCACGGTGTCAGGGCTACAAACAGGGGACTGTGGCCCTCAAGCTGTGCTTAAGGGACCTATGTGAGGCTAGGTTGAGGCCTGAGTTGGGTGCAGCCTGGAACTATTAACATGTTGGGATTTTTGGATGAGATGGTATGAAGCAGAGAAATGCCAAGTTCTTTAGGATCACAGAGATAAACAACAACAAAGAACCTGGTTTAACAGCATCATTTTCTATTGTGATAAAAATAACCCAAGCAATGTAAGGAAGAAAGGGCTTATTTTGTCTCACAGATTGAGGGCAACATGTGTCACAATGGGGAAGTCCAGCAGCGGGAGCTAAGGCATCTGGCATAGTGCACCACCACCAGGAAGCAGAGAGCCATGAGTGTTCATATACTGCTTGTTTCCTCCTTCTCCTGAAGTTTGGGGCACAAGCCTAGGGGATGGTGATGCCTGCTTTTAGGGAGGATCATCTCACCTCAGCCAACCCAATTAAAATAATCCCTCCTAGGCACGCCTAGAGGCTTGTCTCCTAGGTGACTATAGATCCTGTCAGGTTGACAATTAACCCTGACCATCACACTTGGACAAATCACTTTTTATCTTTGACCCTCAGCTTCAGCACTAATAAGATGGATGAGTATCATACAATTGCATTGGGTTATCAGGACATTCCAGCTCAAGATCCAATTCTTTGTTGGATATATTCATTTAGTAACTTCATTTTGTGCAGACATCACATACCAGTAGCAATGAAGTGAATGAGATAGGATGGGTCCAGATGTCAGAGAGGAGCGGAGCAAGAATAGACAACCATCAAATGAATGATATACCAGGTGGTTGCGTGTGCTACAGAGAAAAAGAAAGGATTAAGCAGAATATGGATACATACAGGGAAAGGGGATGCCACCAGAGACAGAGTGGCCAGAGAAGGATCCCTTAGGAGGTGACACCTGAGCAGAGACCTGAAGAAAGTAGGAAATTCAGCCATGCAGAGTATTTATTAGCATACATCTTTAAGCAAGTGACTTAACCTTTTTCTTGACCTTAACATAAACTGAGTTTACATCTTCCAAAAATGGGTGAAGGCGGGGTTTAAATGACTCCACAAGACCCAGGATAGATGATAACAGGTATTTACTAGTGAAGCACTTATACAAATAATAGTAAATAACCGCCGTGGTCTTCCTGCCCCTGAAGATGTAGCAGCATCTGCCCTATCGATGCTGTGACCACAACCCAAGAGAGCAAGCCAGTCCCTCCTCTTCCTAAAAAGGGGTCACATCTGCATACCTGAAGCCATGCCCCTAGGATGTGGCCACCACCAGCAAGTTCACTGGCAAAGCAAGATGCCACTACAAATGGGCTGTTGTGAAGTTGAGAGAAAATACAAAATGGACAGTGTGGAGTCTGTTGCAAAGAGGCTGCTCACCCATGGTCCTGTCCTTTCTTTTGTACGAAGTTTCAGTTGGGCTGGGGGTGGACTATGATACAACACTGTGTGCAAGATAGGAGACCTGAGTTAATCCTCTAACAGCTCACACATCCCAAGAGCAGCATCTCCCCCATGCTGGCACATGACATGAAACTGTCTCCCATGTTTTGCAACAGATGGAGCTAGTGGCCCCAATTTTTGTCCCCTTTGCACACACAGGCCTTTTTGGGGGGATTTGGCTATTCTTCCCACCAGGGTGGTATGCATTTCCCTGCCTTCACCTTGAATTTAGCCCTGTGACCAGCTATAGCTGACATAGGCTGTTAGCACAGTTGACAGAAGCAATGGCCTTGCGTTTCTGTTAATACAAAGAAAAAGCAGCTCTAAGCAACTTGCTGGACCAAAGAGGATGGAGCAAGGGACAGAGTTCCATGAGCTATGGCATGGAGCCAGGTTCAGCACAGCTCAGAGGAGATCAGCAGTTTCCAGCCAACATTCAGATAATCGAACAAAAAGAATGGTGCTATGTAAGCCATTGAGTTTCTGGGTTTGTTACACGGCACTGTGGTGCTAACAGTTGACGTGTGTGTGTGTGTGTGTGTGTGTGTGTGTGTGTGTGTGTGTGTGTGTGTGATACTTACTCATTTAATATAAATTATACACATATTTATCATTTAACTCTTGAAAAATTCTTAAGTAGATTTATGGGTAAGCCAAGGAAAGTTAAGTCACACACAAACTTGTAGATGATGGGGCATGATTTAAATGCACAGCATCTGATTCTAGATCCCATTCTGTTTACCCTGACATAAAAGGAGGAGGGACATGTTAAGCAATGCATCTACCATAGGGACACACATTTGACACATCTGTATCTAACAGGTAAGAGGGTATTGCATTGTGGGATGCGAGGGATCTGACCTGAAAAACAGCGTGCACAGGGGAGAGAGTGTAGTACTGCTGGGAGGGTGGGTGGATGGAAAAGCAGCTGGAGGAAGTGCGTATATAGATGCTCAGTTTGTTTTAAAGCCCTATTCCTGCATGATGTTTGTTCCTCCCCAGCCTCAGCTCTGAGCTGTGGGGACACAATTTTGGAGGCCTTGCATCTTGGCTGAGAGCCATTACCCCACTGTTCCCCCGGAGCTTAGGGACTGCTTGTCTATTGCACTTTGCACAGCTTTGGTGGGATGTGCTCTGTGTTCTGCAGGGCAAAATTTGCACTTGGCATGGGGCCAGGATGAAGCCACTCATTGGGATCAGTGCATTAAACACGCATGTCAGCAAGTGAGTACAGTCCTAAGTGTTAGCTCTTTCTTGCCATTTTGTGGGTAGATTAGCAGGTAACTTGTGCTATGGTCTGATACAACTTCCCTGGCTAAACAGTTGATGCTAGAGGTGGGTGGGAAGCTTCAGGCCCTTCCCACATGGATCTCTGCCTAGGGCTGCTGGAGTGGTGTCCCCACATGGTGGCTTGCTGCCCTGAAGAGGCAATACAAGCAACCCACGTGTGTGCACACAATGGCTTCCACTACAGCCTCATAAGTCCCATACCACAACTTTTGTCTACTTTGGATTCAATTGTCACACAGAGCCTCTGTCACATAATGTGGACAAAGAAGTCTCCACGTGGGTCTGGATCCTTGCTGGGGACATGTGGAGAGAGTCCTTTGAGAACTAGTTACCACAACAGGCATAGCAGTGAAATGCAGACTGTGGGTGGAAATGATGATGATGGTACAGTAAGGATCAGTGGTGTCTTCTTCTGAAGTCATGAGAACAGAGTGGAGGCAAGGCTGCAGGTGCAGGTGTGGGTACAGATGAGGTTTTCAGGCGATAACCTCAAGAGTAAGATAGAAAATGTGATGAGAGAAAAGGACAGCAGATGACCCAAGACGGTTGTTGTGGATTGGAGGGGGGCCGAGTGAGCTCCTGTGTGGTCCAGGGCCCTATGCCCTGTAAAGTGCTCACACACATCTCTCCAGGCCATGGGATGTTAGTCTACAGTTTCTACCACTACTGTGTTGGTTGACCTTGACATCAACATTCCTGAGCCTGCTTCTGACTCCCACAACACACTCCAGGCCTGGGAGGCTCCCAGGACTTTGGAGAAACCCCTGTCTAGGGACACTGGGAAACGAATGGGCACTGTTGCAGGACAGCCACAATTCACAGCTGAAGCACCAATTTAGATGACCTGAAGACACACACAACTCAGAGAACAGTTACTGAAGCTTCCTTAGAGAGGGCAGTCTGAGAAGCCTTCAGACAAGCTTCCTTAGAGAGGGCAGTCTGAGAAGCCTTCAGACAAGCTGAGACACAGGCGACAAGAATGATCAGCCCTGGGGTGACAGAGCAAGCAGCCGAGTGGCGGAGTGCTAGATTCAAGTGAACAGGGAGGTGGGCTAATTCTAAACTCCCGAGAGCAGAGGACCGCAGGAGCAAGGCAAGCCAGGCTTGGTGGATGGATGGATGGATGGATGGATGGATGGATGGATGGATGGATGGATGGATGGGTGGATGGATGGATGGATGGATGGATGTGTAGGAATGTTTAGCAGCACTTGCTGTGAGCCAGGCACAATTGTTCTTTGATTCTCACAGCAGTGCTGGTACTAGGTGGAACTGTGGCCCCTGCAAAGCTATGGCTAAGTTCTAAGCTTGGGCTTTATGACTGCGTATCTCTTTGGAAAAGGGTCTTGACACGTATTGTTAAATTCAGAGTCTCAAAATATAATCTCTTGATGTTGTCCAAGTGAGCCCAAGTCCAGTGGCAAGTGTCCTTCATGGAGGCAAAAGCAAAGGTTGGTGTTGTGTAGCCTTTGCCAGGGCGCTCTGGCATCAAAGAGCACTAGGAGGGTTAGGATGACCCTTCAGTGGAGTGTGGCCTGGCTGACATTTTGACTGTGACCATCTGGCCTCCAGAACAGTGGAACAGTATGCTCAAGTCACTTTATGTCACCCAGTCATGGCAGTGTTCTGTTCCAGGTCTTGGGAATCAACACAGCCCTATCTATCCATGAGCGTTATTATCAGCACAGGTAATCTTGCAGATGAGGAAAGGGAGGTACCCAGAGAGGAGGGGTGACTTGGCCCCCATCACTCAGCAGGTAAAATACAAAGCAGCTTTAAACCCTAAATGGATGCCTTAACTACAAACTCGGCAGACAGAAGTTAAAGATCTCAGCTACTGCCCACAGTCAGTAAGTGGCAGGGCCAAGGTTCAAGCCTAGGACCCTGGCTGTAAAGGGCTGGAGGCTGCACTGAGCTGAGAGATGTATTTACCTGTTAATTACCTCCCGGCAGGGTCTGTCTCCCACACTGCCTCTTTGATGAAGTGGTACTCAGGTCCTGGGCCTTCCCCAACATGCTAGCATAGCTGGGTGCCATTACAGAGTCTGTGATTTATATAGTTCAGTGTGACACTTGCTGGTGTCACCTTCCCACATTAACGAGACTAGAGGCTGACAACTGGTCCCACACCAATGGCCTTGCTGTTCTTAGGAACCCTGCCTCACCTGCAGTTACTCCTGTTAGAGAGCTGACAAATGAAGTCAGCCCAGGAGCCCATTACGCAGCTCACAGAAGGGAAACTCCCTGGAGGTCTCTAACTTGCTGTCACTGGAGCAGCTGGGGATGCTGGGCCATGCACCTCTGCCCTCAGAAGAAGCCTGGCTGCATCTGTCACCACAGCCCACTACTAAGAGGAGAGGATCACGCTGCTCACCACCTACCGTGTTTGCAACAGCCCTGTGTAAAGGTTCATGAGCAGGACAGAATGGAAGGCTGAGTAGGTCCAACTCACCCATCCTCTCCTAAAATACCCAACGTTCCCCAAAGACCCCTTCTGGGGGTATAGTTGAACATGTCAGAGCCAAGATGACTCCAGGCCTAAGTCTCACCTGAATAGTCATCCAGAAGTGTGGCCAAGCGTGAGTTCTGTGGCTTCACTTGTTTTGTTATGAGAAATATGTTGCTTTCCCATTGTCAACTTCCACTTCCTCTCCTGTGACGTAGATCCTGGATATTAAATGAAGTAGAGGGTTCAGTGGGCTCCTTTCACTCAGCCTTTCATACAAGGTCCCTGCTTTCTCTCCACACAGCACATAGGGATTGAAAGTTCTGGGTTGCTTAGGAAGTGGACACTGAGGTATAATGGCCCTGAGAAGGGTGGGGCATTGCGGCCTCTCCTACAGAGGCTTTGGAGCAATTGATCTCCACTGAGGCTCTGAGATCAAGTGTGCCTCTCAGTGGTGGGGAGGCAGAGTGGTCCTCTCGACAGTTTTCTGTTCCCTTCCAGACCCACAGCCTGTGATTTACTCCCATGGCTCAGACTCAGAAGGGTGCGGTGACCCTCTCCCCATCACTTTATCTTCTCTATTGAGCTGAGTCTTTGACCTGCTATGCGAGTTCAAACTGGGCTCTGGGATTTAAAATCTAGTTGATCTGAGAACTCTTAAAACTCTGGGGCCTCACCTCAGTCAGGGTCTCACCTACTGAAGTAGGCAGGTTAATGACAGAGCCCAAAAGTTTGTGCCCTAACAAGCCTGCCAGATGGTTTGAATCCATGCTAGAATTTTAAAGCCAATGGCTTAAACAACAATAGCAGCTAATTCTGTTTCCGTCTATCACAAGAAAGTCAGAAAGACAATGTAGGCCAGCGTGATATCGCTAATATTTAGTTCCACTGTCTGGAGCACTCTTAAGATTGCTTCATGCTGTAACATAGCTATTGAGGCTCCAGCCATCATGTAGGTACTCCAGGCACAAAGGAGGAGAAAGTAGCTAGGGAAAGGCATGCCTCTAAGTTGAACAGCCCCCAAAATTACTTCTTAGAACTCCACTCTCACCATCCAATGTTCTCTTATCTCACGGGGCATCCCTAAGGCTGAAAGGCCAGAAATGTCTTGTTTTATGTGGGCATCTTACTGTGTTTAGATAAGGAGACAGGGCAGGATGGACAGTGTCTGGCGACTCCCTCATAAACCCTTGTTCTTAGCCTTCCTCTGATCCTCATATCTGCCCCACTTTACGGATGAAGGGAGCAACCGTCAGAGAGGTCAAGGTCATGCAGCTGGAGTTGCTGATTAGCTTTTCAAGCCCTACCCTGCTCTACCTTGCCCTACCTGCAGCCATAGGGTGGGCATGGCTCTCCACAAGGGCTCTTCTCCAGACCCAAAGATTTCCAGGAATCAGACATCTACATGTCTGGTTATGGGCAGAAGATGAGAAAGAGAAGGAGGGAGGGTTCAGGCCCACTGCAGAGACTAGGAAACTCCATGATTTTCCAGAGGTAAATAGTGAAACTTAATTAGCTACTCACACATGCCAAGTGAATAATCCTCAGGCTTTGAAAGGCATCTGCTCTGTGGGTGCCGGGGGAATGTTACCAGCTCTCCTCCACCTGGGCACTAAGGTTAAGCCTGCCTGGTCTCTGGTGGGGCTAGTTTGATGCAGGAAGGCTGAGAGTGAGGGCTGGGCTTGCTTCTCCAGGCTGTGCCATGGAGCGCTTGTTAACGAATCGTCCCGACTTCACCCTTTGGGGGTGTCCAAGGCTGAGATTCCATGATGTAGCAATTCAGCAGGGCAACCGTAGGCTTCTCTCTTTGTCTCAAAGGCCTTCACTAAAACACACAAAGACATTTCAGAACCAAGAGGTAGGGAAAGGTGGTAGGTTCCAGAAACAGAACACATGCAACAGTGCCTCAGTTTGGGTTGAAGGAGAGTCCCACAGCTATATTCCAGAAGTAGGGAGTACCAGGAAGGTCCCCATCACGCCTCTGCAGGCTTCTTGCTTCTCCCTTCATTTGGGCTTCACCAGCTAGAGACTTGAGGGAACAAAAACAAGGCCACAATTCAAGGTCACCCCATTTCTTACCAGCTTTGAGCCTGTGCCAAACTTGCTATGCTCTAGACCTCAGTTTCCCTCACCCATGCCCTCTGACTCTGCCACATTGTGGCCACTTATAGCCTGAGAAGGCCTCTAGCCTGGACAGACGGGGGCCCTGAAGAGAAATGACCCATGGCCCACCAGTCAGAACTTGGACTTCCTGACTTTATGTGTAGCTTTAGCATTAGCTCAGAGAGACCAAAGGCTGTGGGGCTGGTGAACGGGCAGGGCCTGTTCCCTTCTGGTGTTCACTCACCCCTTCCCACCCATACCACACTCAGAAGCCTTTGTTGGCCAGTCAGGTCACACAGGCTCTGAAGGACAGAAGTCCTTTGGTGTAAGCTGTTTGTGACAGACCACAGGAATGCCACTCTCTGGGGCCTACTAGTCAAGGCTTAGTGCACAGGTCGGGCTGCAGCTTCATGTGGGGCCACCTTGGCCCATGTACACTTCATCTCCCTTCTGTGACCTTCAGATGTGCAGCCCCTGCCCAGCAGCTGCCTGGGACCCCTCTTTCCTGAAGCAGGCAGAATTTCAAGCTAGCCTCACCCTCCAGAGGAGCACATTGCTTGTTATTTAGTCAGGAATGAACCAGGCTGCTGCTGTAAAGGACTGTGTGGAAACCCTGAATTGACGGCCTTCATTTAGAGAGATGATATGGGTGAATCTAATGTACTCACCGAACTTTTAAAAACAGAGAGTTTCTGCCTTGGTGTAGAAAGAGAAGTCAGAGGTTGTCACTGGTGTGGAGTAAGCAAATGCCCCTGACATGGTCGCTGGCAGAGACAGGCATCCGATTTAGCATCAAGGTAGATCTCAGTGGACACTTTAATCCTAATAAATTGAACCCCAGGTAAGAAATGCAGCTCCTTAGGTAGTGTCTCAGATTTAGCCAGTGAGACCCCAAGAATGTAGAGCAGGCCCAGACCTAACCCTTTGTCACACAACAATAGAAAATCATCCCTTTTGCCTAGACACTTCTTCATTTTTCCCAGGCCCTACCGTTGGTACTTTTTCCAGGGTGAACCTCACTTCTCCCCAAGTGCTCCCCAAGAGTTCCTATCCAAGGGTACCTTGTAGATTCCCCCAGTCATCCCCAAACAGGATTCTTCCTACACCCACTTCTATTCTTTACTTGTGCCCAATATGATCACACGTTGGGAAAATTATCATTGTTAGGATGCTTCACACGTATGTTCTCATTGCCTGCACCCTTGGTCCAAATGAGATGACATTTGTTAAAATCTACTTCCCATGAAGCCTACTCCGCCCACAGGGAGCAATCACAGTCGCTGGAATCTCCTCACATTCTGCACTTCATACTATACAGGACTCCCTCTTTCTAGCTATGACTGGACTTTGCCTCTTGCATGACATTCATGGCTTCTCAAGGATAGGAGAATAGATGTCACACACTCATCCTTTTGGGATGTCCATAACCCCTAGGTGTTCCATAGGTGGTAGGATGAGGGAGGAACTTCTGGTTCTACCTATAGAGCTCTTCCTGAAAACACAGACACAGTCCTGATGGGGCATGAGATAGGTTTTGATCATGGACTGTCCTTAAGACTTAATCATTCACAAGTAACTCAGATTCTCACAGGTTCTATAGGTGTTGGTGTTGGATCAACAATGGACACAAGCATGTCCTGGGAGACATTGATAGTGTCTTTTCTTTTAAATATACTTAAAAAAAAAAAAGGTTTACTTATTTGTTATGTATGTAGCATTCTGCCTGCACGTATGCCTACAGGCCAGAAGAAGGCACCAGATCTCATTACAGATGGTTGTGAGCTACTATGTAGTTGCTGGTAATTGAACTCAAAACCTCTGGAAGACTAGCCAGTGCTCTTAACCACTGAGCCCTCTGTCTAGGCAGATGGTCTTTCTTTCCTTAATCTGGGGCTTGGAGTATGCCCACCTCTCCATGGATACCAGGACATACTGCCTGAGGTCCATGGGTATTGATGGGTTCCTCAGCCAAACACTTCAAGGTAGGAATAGGATTAGAGTGGCCTGGTTGTCAGACTAAGCCTAGATGTGCTAGATAGTTGGGAAGAGTGGCCAGTGGGACTCTGGCTTCAGAGAGGGGCATGTCCTCAAGGTGCCAAGAATTCTGGGTGTTGCTGGTTCTGTCACTCATCAGCTAAGACAGGGGTGGCCAAAACCTCATTTTGTGAATCCATAGAGTTGACACGTATCCAGTACAGAGCTGCAGGCCTAGTGGCCTGGGCGTAGTGTGGTTTCCTCAGTATGTGTGTGTCTAGGGCTCTGCTGGCCATTCACCGGGGTGCATGTTGATTATGTAGACCCTCTGGGCATTATGTTTCTTGGCAATAAGTAAGGAATTCATAACTAACTTCCTACAAGGTCTGTTTGGAGACTTGATTGAGACAAGGCATGCAGAAGTTAAGTGCATGCTTGGCATATAGAATATTTCAGATGGATATTAGCTATTATGATTTCTCCAGGGTTGCATCCATCTCTGCTTCAGGTTTTCTCATACTTCAGTACAGCCCTAACAATTGGTTCTTTGAATGAGATATGGATAACAAGAAGGTTCTGAAATGTGGTGTGTGTGTGTGTGTGTGTGTGTGTGTGTGTTTAGATTTCTTTGTCATTAAGTGTTCCTGTGTTCCCACCTGTTTTCAAGGACTCTTTCAGCATGTGGTTAGTTCTGGTCAATGGACTTTGAATAGAAGTATTGTTGACTGTTAAACTTAGGCCGGAACATTTTAATGCTTATAACTGGTGAACTGGCATTGTCCCTGCAATGATCATGGAGGTAGCATGCTAAAATGAAGGATGCCGCTGGGATTGGTGAATCCACACAGAGAAGCTAGATGCCCTGAAGAGTCACTGCATATGCAGAGGACTCTGCAGAGCTGTCATGCCAGCTCCTGTTGGGTGGGCACACTGTCATCTTCTTATTGCCACCTAACCTAGCCTGGTCCTGGTCTGTGCTGAGAAGGACAGAGTGGCTGAGCAATTTAACCTGAGCTGGTGATGATCCACCACTCTGCTCTTTCTGGCTAACCAGATGAGAGTGTCTAGATGGCACAATGTTATTCTTAAGCAGAGCCTGTCTGGCACCAGCTTCCAAAGGATGGACTAGGAGTCATCCACCCTCCCTAGACTAGGACCCTGATGCTCAAGGATAATGAGGAAATGTAACTGACAGCCAATCACAAAGGAAGAGGGCTAATCACCTTTTGTCACTGTGACAAAATACTTGTAAGAATGCCTAAAGTGGGAAGGATTTATTAGCTTGTGGTTTCATAGCATGTAATCTATGTTTGGCCTTTCCATTGCTATGGATCTGTGGTGAGGCAATGCATCATGGTGGCAGAAGGCTGTGTTGGAGCAGAGCAGAGCCCTCACCTCTTTGGGACAGAAGATGGGCTCTAGGGATAGTCTGAAAAGACCTGACCCCAGTAACTCACATCCACCAACTGGATCCCACCTCCTAAAATCATGAACTCATGAATGGACTAACCCATTTATGATGCTGGATGCCCCTCATACTCCAGCTACATTCAGTGACACTACCAACTGGGAGCCAAGCCTTGAACACAACAGGAGTGTCACAGTGTGTCCACTAGGGGCACGAACAACCTTTCACAACTATTAGACATGTCAGGGCCCAGCCATGTAACATGGCCTTGGAAATTAGAAGCAAATAACAAGGATGAAAGCCCACAGGCCATTATGACCAGAGCTGGCCAAGGTAGGTGGAGTTGTGCATACCCACTTAAGCCACCGTAGGGAGACACCAAAGGCAGGGCTCTCGTGGGATTTATGCTTTTTTTTTTTTTTTAATCACCACGAGAGAACTGGGGGCAATAAGAAATTTTCTCTTTTCTTTTTCTTTTCTTTTTTTTGAAACAGGGTTTCTCTGTGTATTTCATGTGTCCTGGAACTCACTATCTAAACCAGGCTGACTTGGAACTCAGAGATCCACTTGCCTCTGCCTCCTGCGTGCCGAGATTAAAGGTGTGCACCACCACCACCCAGCTTGGCCCTGCCATTTCTGAGCTACAGTGAAATTGGACATTGTAGAGAGAGAATATGTACACAATGGGCTTCATTCCTCTCCTATTTCTCTGACCTAGTCCCAACCTATTAGAAGAAACCATCTACATCCATGATAGTAGGTCTTCCCCATGCAGGAATCAGCTGTGAGAATGCCCTCATTTCACACCCAGAAGCATCCTTTTTCTAATTTCCTAGGCTTCCCTCTATCCAAGCAAATTGTCAATCAAAATTAGCCCCCACCCCCTATTCACTTACTCTGCAAAGCTTTGAAGATACCTTGTTCCCAGAGGAGGGAATAAAGCCAGTATTGTTGTGGGGATCCCTCCTCACCAAAGATGTTAGATGATCCAGCAGGAACAGGCACAGAAACCCAGGCTTTCTGGGTGCGTCACCCAGACCCCAGGAGGCCCCAACAGACCCACTGCACTGAACTTCATGCAAAAAAAGAAAAAAAAAAAAAAAGGAGAGCCAAGGAAAACGAGTTAGCCAAGGCTATCAATGACACATCCAGGGAGGGGCTAGAAGTCAGAAAATGTTGGCTGCAGGGAGAGCAGAAGTGAGGGGCTAAGCCTTCATCTCAGGAGACTGCGTAACCTGAACAACCTCTCCAAGGAGCAGCAGTAGGGACTTATATCATCTGTAGCATGAATACAAGCATTCGCCATGGGCTAGTAGGTCACATGAATACATCTCTGGGTTTGCAGAGAAGTGGTACAAAGCTGGCCCCACACCCTCTGCTAAGAGTTTGGGTAGAAAGAATGCAATTTCCAACTCCAGCTGGTGGGTTTTTTTTTTTCCCTGCTTTAGTTCAATTACCAGGGGGGTGCTCAGGACCTAGGCCCAGTGATGGTGATGAGGCCAATACCCTCCCCGAAGCCAGCAGGGAGCTCTCTGCAGAGGCCACCAGCCAAGCCCAGCTCATTTGCTTTCGAGCCTTAACAACAAACACACAAGCCCCCAAACCCACAGGCCTCTCTGTCTCCCTCCTCCCTTAGCTGAGGAGGGGGCCAGAAAGGGGCTGAGGTTATTGGAATGCTATTTTAAACTGCAAATCAGTGTTAGCCAAAACCTTGAGGCTGATTAAATACGACCTTCAGGCCACAGGGCTCAGGCTCAAAAAGGCAAAAAGGCTTCCATCCTCTTCACAGCTCCAAGATTGTTTATTGGTTTGAAAGCCCTTATGGGACCCCGCCAAGCAGAAGGGCGAGCAGGGGGAGCTTTAATATCTAAAGGGAGAGATCAAAAGCAGTTGACATTTCTGGCAGAGAGCAAACGCGTGTGTATCTTTATATGTATAGTGTTATAGCTGGGCAGAAAGGAAAGGCATTTCTTCTCTGGGTTAAATCAAATCAGGCCACATGGTCTTGATCTTGACTGTGTTGTCATATAATCCAACCAAGTTTAACTGACATTGAGTGTTTCTGATCTGAACAGTTAACATGGAAATTTGGCCCAAATAACTCCATACACATTCTGAACATGAACTTGGTTTAATCATCAGAAATGATGGGAAAGGCCCCTCCCTGTCCGTTCCATAGAGCCAGGCAGAGGGATGGCTGGTGGGTAGTGCTTCTGGCACCTCCACATCTCCTGCTAATGGAGATCCCAGGAAAAGGCATTCAGTCTGGTCATGCCAATTTCACATCTGACCCTGGGGTCCTGGGGTTTCTTCTTGAACATCCCAAAGGTGAGCGGTGACCTTGACTTGTTTGTAGCATCTACTACAGACAGAAGTCAAGGATGATTCCTATAGGTGCCTCTAGCTTGATTGCCATGTAACCTTGTGGTGGAGGTAGAAGCCATAGTGACATTAGACCTAAGAAAGCCATCCTCTGGAAGCTGGCACAGTGCCTGGCACTTGGCAGCTATTCAAGCAACATGGACAGGATTGGAATAATGAATGTGGGACAGACTCAAGGAGCTGGCTCTTTCTGCTCATTTTCTCCCCCTATTCTTTGGAAACCAAGGCCTGCTTTAGTCCCAGAAAGCTTCTGGGTAATGGGCATGTGTACCCACCATGATGGTGTCACCAACAAGGGCCTTGGGACAACCCTAGTCTCTGCTGTCCCCTGCCTTGCAGTTAGGATGGCCCTAGGATCCTGTTCTGGCAACTGAGTCCCAGGTGAGCGTCTGCTAGAAGAGCTTGAGGAATTGTATGTCCTAGGTTAGAGGGGACAGACAATGCTTCCATACTCACCTTTGCCTGTTTCCGGAAGGGTTTGGTGTGTCACAGATAGATAAGTGTCTCTCTAAATTTGTCCCTTGTCCCTTTTGCTGTCCTTGAGAAATGGTAGCTTTTTCTGTCTGTCAGAGTCAAATCCAGTCATAGCAAATAGCTTCAAGGAAAGCCAGAGGTTGCCATGAGGCCACCATGAGGACACAGCTTCCTTCTAGACACACAGCACAGTCTATAAATGGGCAACCTGGAGTTCACACAAGCAGTACCCATGAGTTTACTTTTTCTGCTTCCATGTGTGTAGCTAGCTTGTAACCTCATGTCACAGTATGACCACTGTACCTTTTGACTGACATCCACATTCCAAACATGCACAAAACACAAAGCAGAAAGAGAAGGGTGTCATGCATGTTGACAGGGCAATTATTTTCCCTTTAGAAACTCAGCCTCTGTCTCATTTGGCAGAATAGCAGCCAAGCTCTGAGGAAGAGGAGGCAGAAAGAATATAAAAGCCTGCACACCAGGAAGTCTGTGTGAAAATGTTTTTTCCTGGAAATGACTGCATAGATGAGAAAAGAATAATGGGAATATCAGTAGACATTCTGGTGTGGAAGGGAAAGTTTCACTAGAGAAAGAACTATAGGTAGCTACTGACTGTGGGGAGGAGAATTCACCTCCCCTCAAGGATACTCCCTCTTATTGGCTGTTCAGTGCACAGTGTTTAGCAATGAAGCCATATATATATATATGCCACTGTCAAAAATCACACCCAGAAGGTTGTATTTATATATTAGTGGGCACACACACTGACAATATTCAAAGAAAAAGAGGCTCTCAACTTGGGAGTGGGAAATATGGGGGGATTTTAGAATCCTGAGAATACCTGGGAAGGGCTGGAGGGAAAAAAGGAAGGGGGGGGGGAAGTAATGAAATTCCATTTTAATCAAAAATTTAAAAGCAGAAAAGAAACTATTACATTTATAGATTACATAAAGTTTTTATAATTTGAGTTACCTGTGTATTTCTATAGCATTTGATTAAATATTAGCATGCTTTCTCTTAAACAGGGAAGATTAGGAGGACCATTAAGTCCAATACGTGTTTACCCTGAAAACAAATTAGGATTCAATTGGTCAGCAGAAAGGAAGAGTAGATGTGGGGCCTGGAACAAGCAGTTCTGCCTTAAAGATATAAGCTGTGAAATGATTACCCTCCCTCCTAACACGGTCCCCACATTTCAGCTGCAATAGATGACAGCGAAATTGAACCAAGAGCCACGAATTAACGAGTTAGCGCTTCACAATTGCACATTTGAGAAGTAGCCCTACTTGCACTATTTTCTCAGCCACCAGCTAGTTATAGGAACTGATTTCTAATAAACACAGATTGGCAGGTGCACATGGAGGGTGGGGGTCAACAGTGCACCGGCACAGCTTTATTGATGCCTTGTCAATCAACCGCTCTTATTTTGTTGTTTAATTTTTTTTAAGTGCGTGTAAGCACTTTCCCTGCTAATGGCTGACTTATTGAACAGCTTCCACAGAATAGTGCATCTTCCCCACAGACTGAAGTGGCTGGTTATCTACTTTGTGGCTCTGGGTTGGAGGCTAAATTGACCTCATATTCATGGCCTTTTCCAGGGAAATTGCAGGGGTCTGAACAAATTTAATACTGTCCAATAAAGTGTGGCTACCCAGCTTGTCCCAAGCTCCTGTCATAGGGCTTTGGCTTTGCTGTTGAAGGAAAGGATGTAATTTGACAAATGGAGTGTCGAGGCACATGGTCGTGTAGGCCATTTTGTGAAGTCTGCAGGAGAATCTCCTCACCTGGGAACCTGGCCTCCCCTTGAAAGCAGACTGCTCCCTCTAAGCAAGTGTAGTCCTTGCTCAGGTCACACAGGTCTGGGGAGAGACCACATGGACTGCCCTCTACTCAGTTCCTGGCAACCAGGCCTAGCCATCCTTACCCCTTCCATCTCATGTCCCCTTCAGTCTAACTCATTGCAGGTAAATGTACTCCTCGCCCTAAATATCCATGACCATCTCATCTGTACCTTACCTCACTTGGAAAACCCTTCTTTCTTCCTCAGACTTGCTACTACCCTGTGACTCCATTACTCATTCAAATTCTTTCAAATTTTCCACACACATCTTCAGATCCTCAGTATGTAAGGTTTCCTTCAAACCATCTCATTGGATGGGGTCCTACTCTCTCAGGAAAGCTCAGTGCTGGCATTCTTGGAGTCTGAGTTTGTGATAATGACAATGATGATGATGGTTATGATGATGATGATGATGATGATGATGATGATGACTATAATAATGATTTTGATGTTGGTGATGCTGGTGATGCAATGATAATGAGAACTGCAATGATGATAATGATCAGAATAATGATGACAAGGGTAACAAAGATGATGATGGTGGTGATGACAGTGATGATGGTGACGACAACGATGATGATGACAATGATAATGGTGTGGTGATATTGGCAGTAGTGGTGACATTGACGACTGCTATAGTCTGAATATTAACTACACTTACACAGGCTCATATGTAGGGTGTTTGGTAACCAGCTGATAGGTTTTGGGGATGTATACTGGGAACGTACACTGTGATGGCATTAGGAGGTGGGAAATGGAGCCTAGCTAGAGAAAGTAGACCACTAGAGCCCACCCTTGGGACCAATATCTTGCTCTGAACCTTTCCTTTATTCCCTTCCTCTGCTTCCTGTTCACCAGGAGTTGAGCAGTCTCTGACACATCGCTCCTGCTGCCATCATGGTTTACCTCACCATGGGCCGTGAATTAGCAGAGCCAAGAACTATGGGCTGAAGCCTTCTAAGTCATGAGATAAAAATCCATCCTTCCTCCATTAAGTTGTTTGTGTCAGATATTTTGTCACAGAAATGAGAAGAGTAGCAAATATAATCACATATCTGATGATGATGAAGGTGATGGAGACAGTGGTGATGATGATGGTGATGATAGGGATGAAACTGATGATGGTTTTTAAAAAAAAGTTCTCATTTACTGTGTACCTGTCAAAAATTATCTCATTTTAGAATAATTGTTATAAATTTACTTTCATTCCTTTACTTCATTGCAATAACTTGCTAAGGTGGGTGCCATGTAAATTTACACATCTTACAAGGATGTAAGGGCAGAGAGAAGGCAGTGGCTTCATGTACTCCTAGTAATGTACTACAAAGCCACACATTTCACACCATGTCCTTGAGTTCTTCTCTGGTGCCAGCACCCCACTACAGTTCAGTGTGATGATATGCCACTTAAGGCAGGGATCCTTAATGTGTGGGAAAGAGATCAAGGCGAGGAAGATCATGAAATGCTCGCTTGACCCTGAAGGGGCTGCTCTCAGTCCTGACCACCCATAGCTCTCATGTTCAAAGACATGCAAGAAAGCAAATCCAACAGGCGTGGAGGGAGGGGATTGTTCTGAAAGTTGGAAAGTCTCAGGCTGATGCTACTTGGATGGAGAGCTGTGAACAAGCCTCCAGTCTGAGAACAACTGTAACAACCATTGGTAGGACGTCACCGTGGTCTGAAGCTGGTCTCCAGGGAAGATTAACTCATGTGCCTGCTCAAAAACTTCCCTTTTATTGCACAGATGGACAGCCCTAGAGTCCCAGGAAATAATACCAGTGCCCAAATTTGTCAGATTTCACTTTATTTCCTGGCTTTAACTGATGTGATTAGTACATAGATAGTTCAATAGCTGTTTTTATATATAGCCTGGATATGGTTCCCAACACTGGCACCGGGTGGCTCAGAACTGCCTGTTGCTCCTCTTCAAGGGGGATCTGGTGCCCTCTTCTGGCCTCTGTGGACATCTTCACAAACATGGTACTCACACCCAAACAGGCACACACACATACACATAAGATAAAAGTAAGGAAGTCTTTAAACATTGGGGTATACCAAGTTCAAATATGTTGTTATTGTTAGTTGATCATTGTCACCACTACTGTCACTGTCATCATTATCATCTAGATTATAATCAGCAGCACGGCTGTCAGGAAGCCCCTGGGAAGCTTAAGTTGTAGTGGGATATTCACTGTGTCTGCTTCTGTGGCACTGACCACACCCATTGAGGGGTGGAGCCAGGGGCGGAAGTGAGCTGTGGGGCTTGGTCTGGGAAGGAGGTGGAGAACTCTCTCTGGCGGGACACAGAGAGAGGAGCGTCCAGTTTTAACTGCTGTGTTCATCTGACTGTGTTGTGAGTTGTTTCTCCCTTAATAAACATCTGTTCGGCCTATTTGTTTATCCTGACCCTTATTAAACCATAATATTAAGTCACTGGGGTTCTGTGCTTGGGTTAACCCTAATCCTTTTGCAACGTCTTCCTCTCATGCTGAAACCTACCTCCACCTACCTCATCCTTACAAGCTGCAGATGTAAAAGAGCCATTTGTAGAGGGATGGAGATGCAGGCTATGCAGGTGCATCAGCTGAGGTGGGGATGGAAGGTATGAAAACACACAGTTCTGAGTACAGCATTTAAAGTTGAAAAATGAAAAGTCAGTACATTTTCTCTGACACAAATCACATTGAGGCCAGGCTTGGCGTCACACACCTGCAATCCCAGGTCTCAGAAGCTGAGGCAGGAGGATGACTAGTTTAAGGCCAGTCAGAACTATTGAGTGAAGCACTGTCTCAACAGCAAGCAACAAACACAGCTTGGCGAGATCATGGCTGGTGGGACAACCAGAAGTCAGTCACCTCTACCCTTTCAAAGGACAAGTACCTGGAATCCTCAGGTGTGACAGACTGATATTTATCTAAATGTTGATTAAGATGGGAAATGCATTGATCCATGTTTCTAGCTACCTTTCAGATGTCTGATGACAGCTACCATGTCTTCTTAGCCCTTCCTCTTGGGGACAATCACCCCAGTCCTCCATCCCCTTTCCTGTTCCTTTATATATAACATGTGCTTTCCAAACTGGACATTTGTCCCTGAGAAAGGAATCAGAGATTATTCAGGGTTCAGTAAAACAGCAGAGAGAGGCCATTTTAGATAATCATTTTCAGTATTAAAGATAGCAGGTACTTGATCAAGTAAAGTACAATACTGAACAGACACCTGGGCTACCCCGTGGACACAGAGAGCATCCACACATCTTGTGATTGCCAACTCCCTCTCTCAATTCTTGCTGATGTCTCCATTGGCAAGTCTGAGGACCCTAAGCTGGAAGGGCAAAGCCCGAAGGAGAAATGAATGAGCATGGGACTTGCATGCAGTAACCCACCATGTCCCCTTGACTGCTGGCCCAGGGGCAGGCAGGATGGCCATGCTAGAGTAGACAGCAGGAACCACTTAAAACTTGAAACTCTTGACAACAAAACCAGTGGAAACTGCAGAGCCCAAATCAATGCATGATCCCGGTCTCTGGTTCCCCGGGGCTGGATGGAGTCAGGTCTGCTCAGTTTTTTGTTTGGACCTCAAAATATAACATTTCTTTGAAATTTCTCTATAATCCACAGAGCATGTGGTGAATTCTACAGTGATAATATGTTCATTTATTCATGAATTCAACAAATATTTACTGAGCCTTCGCCATATGCCAGAAACACATAGAGATCCCCAAAGATACACTTTAAAAATCCAATGTATCATTAACAAACCACCATTGGCGTGCGTGTGTGTGTGTGTGTGTGTGTGTGTGTGTGTGTGTGTGTGTGTGTGTATGTGTATGGCTGATTCCTTTGAGCAGGTCAAAGATTCCCTTAGTAGTCTAATTTACATTTTCTATTATTGAACCATTTGATTACTATATAGTTTGAGAATATTCATAAATCCCCATGTTGAGTCCTAATGAGTGATGAACAATGATTGGTATATTCAGATCATCCAGGCTGGTGTGACATCAGCAATCAGAGGAAACATCTGTATTTCAAGGCTGTCCCCACTCAACCTGCTTTTCAGACTCATCCCAGGAAGGCACTTGAGTACATTCTCAGTGCTCAGCTGTGAAGATCCAGCATTCTTTGGCTCTGCTTCGGATCTTTTCGAAAAGCACAAACAAGTAATTCACCACTTCACCCAGCTCAGTGGTTCTCAATCGTGGTAGCACCTTGGCACTTTTGTTAGTTCGCCTTTTGATGCTTGTTTTTGCTTTGGTTTGTTTTGAAGCAGGGTCTCACTATGTAGCCCAGGCTGCCACCATCCTTCTGCTTCTGACATGCAAATGCTAGGATTATGGACATGCAGTGTCATGCCTGGATAATATCATCATCTTTTAGAAAAGAATGAAGCCTTTGCTGGCTAGTCCTGTGTCGACTTGACACAGTTAGAGTTATCTGAAAGGAGGAAACCTCAATTGACAAGATGCCTCCATAAGATCCAGCTGTGGGAATTTTCTTAATTAGTGATTGACTGGGGAGGGCCCAACCCATGGTGGGTGGTGCCGTCCCTGGGCTGCTGGTCCTGGGTTCTATAATAAAGCAGGTTGAGCAAGCCATGAGGGGCAAACCAGTAAGCAGCACTCTCCACGGCTTCTGCATCAGCTCCTTTCTCCAGATTTCTGTCCTGGTTGAGTTCCTGTCCCAACTTCCTTTGATGATGAATAGTGATATGGAAGTGTAAGCCAGATAAACCCTTTCCTCCCCAACTTACCTTTGGCCACGGTGCTTCATCACAGCCATAGAAACCCTAATTAAGACAAAGTCCAAACTTCAAATCCAGACTCTGATTCAGTTGGTCAGGATCATAGCCCAGGTATCAGCTCTCTTCCAGAAATTTCACAAATGACCCTATAGTGTATTTATACTGGGAACCTTACTGGCAGTCATTTTACACAGCTGGAAGGGACTACACTTTACTGATGGCATAATACAGGAGTGATCCTGGGACACAAGTCTCAGATTCATGGGAATACTAAATTGGTATCAGTTATAAACTATAGATACCCAGAGATAGCTAGACACTATAGAATGTAGCCACAGGATGGACTCTAGGCTTATATTATGTAATGTGGCCCCCTCTTTCCCCAAGGAGCATCTAGTGTTGACCTATTCAGTAAAATGTCGGAATATGAGGCATTTGGACAAGGGCAACTTTTGGTCTTGACAAATTATCTTGACAGGGTTTTAAATCACTATGGAGACACAGCTCCAGATGAGTCTATAAGGGAGTTTCCAGAAAGGCTTAACTGAGCAGAGAGGACCCACACAGGATGTGGATGATCCCTCCCACTGCCTGAGGTCCTGAACTGCAAGAAAGAAGAAAGCATCATTCATCTCTCCTTGCTCCCTGCCTACAGATTCAGTGTGATCAGCTACCCAAAGCTCCTGTCAGCATGCCCTATCTGCCACTATGGACTGTGTCCTCTCAAACTGTGAGCTGAAGCCAACTCTTCCTCCCTTCCTTGGCTTTGGTCAGGGATTTAGTCACAGAAGAGTTATAAATACACAAAGCATATCACTTCTCTATTGAAAGCTCCAAGCCGGAGTGTTTAGGGCTACCTCTGCTGTTAAAACATTAGCCTAAGTAATTTATAAATGGCACAAAGTTAAATGACGGTTTTGGAAGCTGCCAGAGTCCACAATCTGATCTTTGCTTCTAAGATGGCCCCTTGAACATGGTGTCTGCACATAGCAGAGAGGCAAAAAGGCGTAACTAACTCCTGCCAGCTGTCTCGTATGGTGCTAACTGCATCCATGAGGGTGCAGTCCTCACAACCCACTCACCTCCTTAGACCCCACTTCCCAACACTATTACAGTGGGGATTCAGTTTCAGTATGAGTTTCAGAAGGAATGCAGACATCCCAACATCAGACAAAGATTAGGAAACAGAGCACAAGCTGAATTGCACACTTACAGCCTCTGACCATTCTCACAGGCAGGCACCAGGACTATTTGGGGCCATGATGTTGCTGCCGTCATTTTCTCCTGGTGTTGCTTTTGCAGCACACCTCTCAAATTTACACAAGGAAAAACAACAAACAAACAAACAAACAAACAAAAATCCCATGAAACTGAGAACCTCAAAAGGGACTGGACCAGGGTCTACATCCTGGTCCCCTTCAGCCTGGCAGCCTTGACCCACTTTCTCCCTCTGCAGTTTTCATCATTCTTTTTCCTGTAAGCTGCATGCCAATGGCAGACAACCAGCCTTCCACAGGACAAGCAGGAAGTTGAGACTGATTGCAAGAACATCTGCCAATGCCAGCTCCAGATGCTGGAGGGAGAGAATCTGATTGGCTCAGCTTTAGCGAAGGGACTCGATGAGTGGGATCTGATGATGTGAATATGGCTGCCAGAGGTTGCCGGTAGGAGGGAGAGGCTGGCCTCAGGCACAGGGGACACGTGCTGATGAGACACTCTACCTGTTATTTTGTGGTCACACACGGGGGACTTGGTGAGCCTTGCAGGTGGTGTGAGCATGTCTAGGAATGGACTGACCTATTGTTGAAAGCCAGACATTACCTTTGGCTCTCTTGCTCTCTAGGCAGGAAGGAGAGGGGTGAGGGCTCTCCCTTGGGGGCTCCTTCATGCTGCCTTTGGGAGCATTTGGTACAAACACACTGCAACCTAATTACCAGCAGAACTTAATCAAAGTTATTCCCAACTGCAGGAGCGATGCTAGCCAGGAATGTCTCCAAGCTGAAATTCTTAGAATACTTGTTTTATGATGAACTTTTTACATGTTAACTTTTTCCAAAAGCCAGTGCAAGGAGCCGTCCCCACAGACATCTGAGAGTACTTGGCTGTCTTAATTCTCTCATGATGTTTCATTAATATCCATTTTCTTCCCGCATCTCAGGCTGGCAGGTTCTTTTTACAAGTGTTCTAGTCTCTCAACCTCCCAGCTTTTTTTTTTTCCACTTTAACTTTTCCCTAGAGTTCTTCCTCGTTTCCTAAGAAATTCCTCTAAATCCTCTCTATAAAAAAATGGAGGGCACCGAGGCATTCATGTGTTTTCTCTTTCTGCTTCAAACTTGTTCCGTAAGAGAGAGTTTGGAAGGTAAACACTACAGAAACAGACTTTAATATAGCTTCTTAATTCTGCCCTTTGGGCTATCTTCATCCCAAGCCCTAGGAATCCCAGTGAGTGCTGTTATGGTTATGGTTCTCTCTCTCTCTCGCCCCCCCTTTCTCTCTCTTCTCTCTCTCTCTCTCTCTCTCTCTCTCTCTCTCTCTCTCTCTCTCTCTCTCTCTCTCTCTCTTTCTCTCCACATCCCCCTCTCTGCCTCCATCTCCCTCCTTTTCTTTCTGTTCTTCCTTTATAAAATTATTTATATGCAAGAGTCTGTGTGGGGTGTTGTACACAAGAATGCTGTTGCTTGCAGAGGCCAGAAGAGGGCGTCATATAATCTGGAGCTGGAATTATACCCTCTTGTGAGCTACCCAAAGCGGCTCTGGGAGGCCAATCCTGTCCTCTGTAAGAGCACCAGCAACACCTGGGTATCTATCCCTCCCCTTCCTGGCTTTTTTCGACACCCAGAGGATGAGGTGTGGTGAATTGGAGTTCATGTCCAGCTGATTTGTGTTCTGCTCTGCCATTGTGAGGAAGATGTTGTGCAACTACATCTTGAAATCTGCGGCTGGTGAGAACGTTCCAAGGAAGACCCCGTAGCAAAGGAAATAGTTCCAAGGACTGGTGAGTGAGTTAACATGAAGTTAAAGTTTCTGGGTAGCAGGAAGACTACAGAATGGGCAGCGGAAACCTACAGAATGGGAGAGAGTGTTGGCCAGCTCAGCTTTATCACACAGGGGTTGGTTGACATTTAGAATACAGAAAGAACTGTGAAAATTTGACACCAAGACCTGGTGACAGGACTTATCAGGGAAAGGTGCTTGCTGCCAAGCCTGATGGCTTGTTCAGTCCTCTAGACTTACACGGTGGAGGAGAGAACCGATTCTGATAAGATGTACTTTGACTTCCATACATGTGTCAATCCGCATGAGCCTCCCCCAATAAAGAAGTAGGATGTGATAAAAAAAAAAATTTTAGTTGAGCACCTAAACCATAAAACTATCAGTCAGTGGGTATATTAAGGAAATGAACAGACAGTTCTCAAAAGATGACGCACAAGTGATCAATAGATTTATTTTTTAATGTTCAATATCCTTAGCCTTTAGGAAAATACTTTGAGATTCCATCTCGCCCGAGTCAGAATGAGTGTGAGCAAGAGATCAAAGGCATCAAATGGTGTAAGGAAAGGAACCATTGTTCACTGCTGCTGAGAGAGTGAACTGGAAATCCGTATGGAGGCACTTCAAAGAACCAAAGTGGGAGTAAATTAAGATAACCCATCTCCTGAGCGTAGACCCAAGAGGTTCTATATCCTGCCACAAAGATACTTGAACAATTGTTTTTGTTGCTGTTTTGCTGGCAACAGCTAGCCAACGGACCCAGTCTAGATACCCATCAAGAGAAGGAAGGGTAAGGGAAGCATGATATATACACACAATAAAATTTTACTCAGCTCTTAAGGCAAATGAAAATTTCAGGGAAATGGATGGAACAGGGGAGCCTTACACTAAGTGAGATGGTACAACCCCAGAAAAACAGCCATCACACATTGTCTCGCATCCTCTCTCTCTCTCTCGTGGAATCTAACTTTTAATGTTTGTATGTATGTAAAAATGTGTTTGTTGTGTTTGTGTGTGTGAGCAGGATGGCCCGTGGAACCAGATAGGGTTCCAGAATGGGGTGCTGAGAAAGAGATAGGGAGAGAAAACCAACACACAGGACATGGAAATGGAATAGGGGCTCCTGGGAATGTGAGCGCAGAAAGGGGGCATGGGAGATGGGGACAAAGAAACATCAAAAACTAATTTTGTTCATGCTAACAACAATGACACCAAATATTCAAAGTTGCCTAGAGGGAGCCAGATCTAAAGCCAGGATTGCCCAGCCATGAGCCCCATGGAAGGCATGATGTCTTCCTTGGCTGTGGTATATTTGTTCTCAGATGAATCCTCTCTGTTCTCTGACTCTCTTGGCAGTTGGCATTAACAGATGACTGGAGGGCAGGAGAAGGGAACCATCAAGGTATTTCTCTTTTTCATTCTTTATCTCCTTTGCTTCCCTGGCAAGTGAGTTCTTTCCCAAGGCTCCCATGGCTGAGTAGCCTTAAGCCATTGGTCTAGCTCCTTCTAGACCACTTCAAGTCCTGAGTTTTGGTTTCACTATATCCTCTTTTCATTGCTTCCTGCCTAGACATTACAGAACATCCTTCCTGGAAGGGAATTCCATCAAAAGTCAGATTGTCCCCCTTTCAACTTTCTCATTACTCACGTCATCCCCTCAATTGAATTCTCATGTTGAACTCACTCAGAATGCTTTCTTTTTCTAATAAACAATGAGAGATAGTATATACTCATTCAATATTAAAAAACACCACTTACCTATAAGATATTGTTTCTAAAATTATCTGTTGTAAAGAGCTGTTAAGAAGTATCTTCTAGTCTACCATAGGTTGACACATGGACCTACAACATGCATAGTGTGGGCTTGGGTCATCTGCAGTAGAAGTCCAACAGTAACAAAACTGATCTGTGTGATTAGATGAGTCTAAGTAGCCTTTTTGATGCCACAGCAGTAGGTAATGGCCATAGAGTTCCCACTCACCCTTACCTTTGTAGCAGTCCCACCACAAGCTTGTGTGAGAGCATGGGCCACACTTTGAATACGTATTCATGGGCAGGACCACACCACAGTTTAGAGAATCAGGGTGCAGTGCAGATCCCCCATCTTTTGGGTATTGTGCAATTCTCTGACAGGAGGTGTACTTCTCACATAGTGTCCCCACATTTCTTAATGGAAGTCCCAGGTTATTATAAAGAGAGCAACAGTGACCCTTCCTTATCAAGGGCTGACTTACTTTGTAGTCATTAGATCACTCTTTAAAATAGCCCCAGGATGAGGATTAAATGGTCATTATTAGCCCTGGTTATCAATGCTCAGAGAATAATGTGGCCAGGATCGCATGGTTTGAGGGTGACAGTGCACACATCCTCAGTTGTCATACTGAGTGGCCACATTCACCTTGTACTCTAATAAATAAGAAGAGGATCAAGGATATGAATGCTAAGAAAAGTTGTGCCTGGGTTATTTCCCCTGCTACCCTGAACAGGATTCATTGCCCTAATCCACACCACTGAGCGCTATTTGTACACTTTGTGAAGATGTATTGCTATGATTGGTTCAATAAAGAGCTGAAATGGCCAATAGCTAGACAGGGAAAGTTTAGGTGGGACTTCCAGGAACAGAGAGGACTCTGGGAGGAAGAAAGGCAGAGTCACCAACCAGATACAGACAGGAAACAGGAGGTGAAAATTGGAAGAGAGGTAAAATGCCACATGGCAGAATGTAGACTAATACAAATGGGTTAATTAAAGTTATAAGAGCTTGTTAAGACAAGCCTACACTAAAGGCCAAGCTTCCATAATTAATAATGTTTCTGTGTCATTATTTGTGAGCTGGTGGCCAATGGAAAAGCTTGCTACACCACACTTTTCCCAAGTTGAGCCTTCCCTGTTAGCCTTCCTTCAAGACTTGTCCATTCTGGAAGCCACCCTACCTCCCTGACAGCCTACAAGACACTGTAAATCAGTGCCGAATGCCATTCAATTCCGCTGTCCCAAGGCTGTGTTTAGAGGCACTTCTCGCTGTCTGCCATGCAAAAACACAGGCTTTTATAATAACCATGGCTCCTGGCACACAGCTAATATTTACTGAGCACTTCTTGGCGCCAGGCAGTGCTTTCAGCTCTTTCCCTACAATAACTTGTTTAATATTTGCAATAGTAGGACTGAGTGCTTTTATTATGCTCTTTTGACATTCGAGCAAACTTAGAAGAGAGGTTAAGAAAGTTTCTTCCACGCTGAGTCAGCCCCTGTCACTGTAACAAAGCATTAAAGACTAGGGTGCTTAAACAACAGATAATTCTCTCTCCCACATTGGGAGGTTGGAAGTCTGAGAGCACCATGCCAGTGTGGTCTGCCTCAAAAGGGGGAAAGTGACTTCTTTGGACCCCCTAACTTCCAGTCTCACCAGGTGAGTTCTCCCACTCACATGCACAGACTATGATGTCATCATGGCCCAGCCACTTCTGACACCATGTCTTTGAGCCTTCAAATTGTGAGCTAAATAAACCTCTTTCCTTGAATACATCTTGAGAACTCTAATTTCTTCATCACTTCCCAAAGGCCCACCTCTGGATACATCACATGCAGAGTGAGGATTTCAACTTATAGATTTTGGTGGTTACAAAGAATATTCAGTACCTAGCACAAGGTTCAAGAAGGGATATCTGGCGTAGGACTTGAACCCTTGGATTTTTGGCCACCAAAGTCTATACTTTCAAATGATTGTGCAAAGATCCTGAATTTTCAGGATCTTTCTACACCCATAATCTATGTGTCCCAACAAAGGAAGGATGTGTAGACACTGAGAAGGTTGTAATTTACAACTAGGTAGGCTGTTGAAGAATTGATAACTTCTTGACTGAAGCTTAGGGAGATGTGACATGAGGTTGCATGGTCATACAGGAAGCCATGGTGGGTCCTGATCTCTGACACAGAGTTTGATTTCTTTGTACCACATGTCAATAGCCTGTAGGCAGATATTCACAAAACTGGAAGCCTTGACATGCCAGCATAAAGGATTCTGGGGCTTAAAGCAAGGAAGTCTTACTATTGGTAGATGATCAGGACAAGCTGCCCAGGAGGAAAGGAAAGGCAACCATGTGTGGAGACTTGGATTCGAAATCCAGTTATGCTGCATGAGATTTGGCCATTTCCTCAATGGTTTTCATCTGTAAAATGATCCAGGGTTTAGATATGCCAACACACACTGCTGGTGTGGCACAGTCCTGGGGACAATGGTATACCTTCTTCATCAGCCCTGGAAGTAATATGGCCAGGATTATTTATTGTTCTATCAACAGTGGTTCAGGAAAGTACCTTGTCAAAAGTCACATCCTGGCAAGTGGCAAAGATAGATGTTATTTCTATATTTGACCATCTTCCAAGGTGGGTCACTTATCTACTGCATGATTTACAACTGATGAAAAACAAAGCAAAACAAAACAGTGTAATTGGTGAGCTGTGGGGCTAAAAGGAGTAGGGCGCATTCTGCGCAGTCTTCCCAGGACAGAGTCCGCCTCCCTTCAGATCCCGTGTTCCTGGTCACAGCAGGCTCCCGAACTAGGCTTGACCTCTGATATAACACCTTCACCTTCACACCTGCCAATGGGACTCAGCCTTAGCTGAGACTCAGCTCTTTCCTTGGGAGTTGTGTAGCCCCTGTATCTCTTTTACAGATGGGGTAACTAGCTAAGGGTGTGCTCCCTGCATGGAGGGCTTTAGAACCAAGAGCTGGGAACAGCCCCA
This sequence comes from Cricetiscus sungorus, assembly GCA_030556225.1. Lineage (NCBI taxonomy): Eukaryota > Metazoa > Chordata > Mammalia > Rodentia > Cricetidae > Cricetiscus > Cricetiscus sungorus. Next base: position 30,375,850 of record JANBXA010000729.1, read on the forward strand.
CAGCTTCTACTTACATGTCCACTAGAAGCCACTAGTGGAACCCTCAGCATTCAGGAATATTCACAAGTCTCCCTGGGTCCCCTGCTGCCTCTGTGCCTGGTCCCCAGTGCCCCAGATTCACCTTCCTGCTGCTCTGTTTCTGGCTCTGCACACCATCTCTCTGTTAATTAGGTGCTTCCACCTCCCACCTACCCAAACCCTTGCCCCGATGAGATCTAATTCAGGCCTCTGACACCACATCTTGCATCCTGCCTGATGCCTGTGGACCCCAACGATAGAAGATTCCCAGATAGTTGCTCAGTTAGAGTCTTGCTTCAGGAGGTACTGCCAGAAGCCAGATAGTGCTATGCCAGATTTTAGGTCCTGAAGCCATACAGTGCAGGAACGTAGTTCAACTCTTTCCCTTACCGGGTGTAGTTACTTATTTCTCCTTGATGCCATAATGAAATGCAATTTGCAAGGTGTCTTAAAACTTCACACATATGCTAACTTAAGGTTGAGAGCTAAGCTCTACTATCAAGGTGGAGGTGAGACTGTCCTAGCATGGACACTTTTTACAAGAGAATCTGTTTCATTGGCCTGATCATCTTGGGAGGGTACCAGCATTCCTTGGCTCCTAGCCCCTTCCCCTATTACCTGCTTTGGTCCTAACACCTCAAACTCTCCTCTCTTGACTCCATTTGAAAGGATACTTCTTATGTTATTGGGTCTACTGCTTCCATCTCAGGCATCTTAACCACACCTCAACTGTCCTCTGCCAAGTGAGGCAGCACAGTAACCAGCTGAGGAAATACTAGTTACCATTGCTGTGGTTTAAGTGTTCTTATGTTGGGAACTTGGGCACCAAGGTGGTGACATTGGAAGGGGCACTGCACCTTAGGAGAGCTGAGTAGAGTGGGAAGTCGTTGGATCACCTGAAGGTGTGACCTCAGAAGGGTATGTCCGTCAGCTCGGGCAGGAGGATTGCTGTATGAGCCTTGGAATCTCCAGAACTGTATGCTGAATCAAGCTCTACTCTTTGTAAGGTAATTTTGCCTCTGATATTTCATCATAGAAACACACAGACTATGCAACCAACTATATAGGCATCCCTCAGACCAGGCAAGTTGATAAATAAAACAAACCACCCCATCCTCCTGTGAACCCAGGCATGATCTCAGAATCCTTACCCAACCAGAGCTCTAAGTGGTAGCTTCAGGCTACAGAGAGTTAGGAAAAAACCTATTTGTCTCCTGAGTATCTCCAAGCTGCTCATTTCTCAAGCCAGGGAGACTAAGGAGAACAGGGGCAGATTGCAAAGTCACTTGCTCACGAGCAGGAGGGAGGTGCAGGGGCCAGCACTCTGGATCCCAGCCCAAGGCATGACCCGTCACAGTGCAAGAGGACCAGGAAAGTTCCTTCCTCATCCAAATTCTTCACCTCCACACTCTCCATCCATCAAGCCCTGAAGACTGTACTGTTTGTTTTAGCTAACACACAAATCTGGTCTCTACAGGATGAGCGTTAATAAAATATGTGCTCTAACTCTGTGTAACAAGGAAAATATAGAATACATTTTCTATTCCCATTGATCCCCAGGCCACTGGCAGTCCACCAACAATTGATTTAGCCATTTGATTAGTTTGGGGGAAAACATTATATTTTAATGGAGTATATATAATTCTAAGTTACTGCTTTGAAGTTGAACCAAATATTAAAATTACCCCTTTTTTATGGATGCTGCACAGCTATGAAGCTATCTAATTGCAGCCTGGGCTTTTGTAAGTAGTTTGAACTGGAGAAGCAATTTCTGCAAAGCTTTCTATGTGTGCCTGGAGGTTGCCAGGCCAGGAGACTCCTGTGACAAACCAGAAGATACAGATGGTTGTGGTTACTGTCACACCCCATGTAGGACTCTCACTCAACAGATAGCAAGCTCTGTAGTGATCCATGTGGGCTGCCTCCCTTCAAGGAGACTCCTTCTCTCTGGGAACCTCCAATTCCAAGGCTGTCAACATTTAGCCAGACTTTTAGAGGCTTTCAAACAGGTGTCCCTGACCTATAGCATCTGTTTTCCTTCCAGCAGTCAGAGATTGCTTCCACTGTGAAATGCATAGCAGCTTACACTAGGGGCCAGGTTTTGACCTAAATCCCTTCATGGCCATCAATTACTTCAGGCACAGTTGCAGGCTGAGGTCAAATATGTCCAGTCCTACTGTTCTTGCAGAGTGTGTTGTTTTAAACTATGGCCTTCCAATTGCACATAGTTACAGCTACCATTGTACTGTGACAACAGAGTTAAATAATGGGGTCATTGTAACCTTATGTCCTGTAAGGTCTAAAACATTTAGCGAATGGCCTTCCACAGAAAGGGGGCCTGGAGAACAAAACTGAGAAGTTATGTTGCCTGTGTTGTTGGGTTCATCATGACATGCTGCTTGCACCATTTTGTCCTCGGCTCATTTCCCTGGGGCTATGTGATTATCCTTCGGCTTCACGAAAGCCAGAGGTCAAGACTACCCAGGGCCTTCACCGTGGCTGTCCACTGTAACTGCAAAGCTGATCCACCACACTGTTGCGTGGCTGAGCCCCTGTCCATTCATTCAGGTCTGACCCCCTAATGATGCTTGTCTGAGCCGCTCTTCCCACAACACTCTCTAATTTTTCTACAGGGGAACCGAGTGTAGAAAACTTCTCTTCCATCATTGGAGCATGACAGTGGCTGTTATCGGTGATTATGCTGTGACAGTAGACACGTGGACACTCGGTTCACTGAAATGCTTTGCAGTTTTGTGTAGTGTCATTTTTCCCACACAGAATGACCCCTGGGAGCAGACCTGGGATGTAGGGGCTTGGGACGACCCTGAGTTCTTAATGTGTCAAGGCCCTCTAAGTTCTCACTGCAGGTCTTTCTAGAAGGTGCTTTCCCATCCCAAATCACCAGCTGTCTTAGGGTTTTATTGCTATGAAGAGACACCATGATCATAGCAAATCTTGTAAAAGAAAATATTTAACTGGGACTGGCTTACAGTTCAGAAGTGCAGTCCATTATCAGCATGGCAGGAAGCATGGTGGCATTCAGACAGTCATGGTGCTGGTGAAGGATCTGAGAGTTTTACATCTGGATCCACAGGCATAAGGAAGAGAGAGTGACATTGGGTCTGGCTTGAGCATTTGAAACCTCAAAGCCCACCCCAAGAAACACACTTCTTCCAACAAGAACACATTCCCTAATTGCGCCACTCATTATGGGCCTATGGGGGCCATTTTCTTTCAAATCATCACAACATCTGGAGGTCACATTGTTTTCAGCCTCAGTCTTCATCACCACTGGACTCTTGCATACAAATACCCTCCACTAACTCTGGGATTCAACAGCTAGACTCAGTTGTAGGACCCCATTTTGCAGATGAGAAGACTGAGGTTCCATCTTCCTGAAGGGCCTCAGACAATGGCTCTAGCTCATCTTATTTGCCCAATTTCTCTTTTCACTTTCAGACTCTGTTTTTCCATCTTGGCATTCTGTACATCCCCGAGGGTATCAAGAACAGTCTAGAGAAAAGACAAACAACCTTTATTAAGGGAAGCTGGAACCAGACAGTAAGCAGGCCTGCACCTTGCAGTGACAGCCCAGAACCCCTTGGGGAGCCCAGGACCTGTCACCTGAGCCCCACCAGCTTGCAGCTGGGAGCAGATGGCAGTTTTGCTCAGATTCCCTGAAAATATTATAATCTTCTGAGAGTGGGACTCTGATTGTCTTTCTGCACAAAGCCCCAACCTGTGAGGTGGGGAGGGCAGAGGGACATAAGTACAGTGGGGCAGGGGGCAAATGCCACCACTACTGAATAGTGGCCATGCAGGTTTCAACAGCCCCAGGAGATGGGTGTTCTTGGCATCCCTATTTCACAGGCACAGTAACTGATATCAGTGATGATGTGTGAATTGCCTGAAGTCACACAGCCAGTGATTAGAGGAATGGGTACACACTTCTTCCCAGTCTTTGTTGTGAGCCATTTCAGAGCATTGTCGAGGAGAGAGAGACAAGATAGGAGGCTGGCTTTGGATGTGCTGAAGTGAGCCAATGGGACAGAGTATCTGTGGCTTTTTTCTTCAGTTGACTTGGGGATGGGTGTGGTTGCCCAAAAGGGCATCAGGTTTGTCATTTCTGAGGTCAGAGGTATTTAGGGAAGATGGTACATGACAAGCTGGAGCTCTTGGAGAGGAGAGAGCCCCAGCTGCTTCTTCTGTAGCATGTTCAGCCTGCCTCCCGAGACTGCCAGGACCGTCAGCTATCCATGTCTGTGACAGGTCCTGTTCCCCAACTAGATGGCCAGCTCTGGGGAATGCAGGCAAAGAGATTCCAAGCAGCTGGTCTCCCTTGTGTCTCATAGCAAGGCCATCATAGTGAACATGATGGCAAGTCAGTGCTAGCTATCTAGACTAGTGATTCTCATCCTGTGAATTGTGACCCCTTTGGTGGGGGGGAGGATCCAATGACCTCTTTGCTGGAGTCACCTAAATCCATCAGAAAGTGCATATATTTATATTATGATTCACAATAGTAGCAAAGTTATAGTCACGAGGTGGCAACAGAAATGATTTTATGGTGTGTGGGGACAGGGGTGGGTGGGCATTACAACATGAAGAATTGCATCAAAGGGTTGCAGCATTAGGAAGGTTGAGAACAGCTTCTCTAGAAACTCATCCCAAAGAGCCCACCTGCCCATGTACAGAGAAACAATCAGGAAGAGCCTGACCATCGGCTCTGTGTGACCGCAGAGCTGATTGCACAGCTCGCCTGTGTTCCAGCCTCGACATCAGGAAGTGTGCACTTGCCTGGTGGTGGGAAGGGTCTGCAGGTTACTTTTCTCTTGCAGTAACTCTGCCAGGTTGGCTCTGAGAGCTTGGCTTCTGCTCCCACAATGCAGCACAGCAGCCCCTCCTCTAGCTCTGCTCTCTGCCCGTGAAGCCTGAGCCTAACGGGCTGTCTTTCATCTGCATTCAGATACATATTGTATTGGCTAGATGACATCAAAAGGGCTGTGTCGTTACATATTCTATTTCTGAGAGGAGAAAAGTAGCCCCTTGCTTTATTAACGTGGCAAATGTTGACTCTAGTAATGAAAAATGCAGAAATGCCAGGCAAGGTTTGATGAATAGGTAATAGAGAAGAGGCCCTGAATGAGGATGAGTAATTTCTCTTTGGGGCCTCTGTCACAAGTATGTGCAGTCCCTGTGTGGGGTCACTCTCTCTCCCTGGCAGGCCTGTATGGGCCTAGAGGTCCCCAGATATGAGGCCAGTGGCAGGGGCCCAAGTTCTCATTATGAGCTGATCTCTGCCACTCATCTTCACTGCTGCCTAACTCCAAAGCAGGGATATTGGACACTAGTTCCAGTTGTCAGGTTTTAAGACCATCAGGGACAGAACACCCAAGTGTGCTTAGCCCTTTACAGCCACCATCTTGGGAGACCCCACAGGGGGCAGAGATAATTGGGGTACAGCTAGTGGGAGCACAGCTAATAGGGGTATAGCTAACGTGGGTACAGCTAATGGGGGTATAGCTAATGGTGGTACAGCTTACGGGGGACATAGCTAGTGGAGGTTATAAATAATGGGGGCACAGCTAACGAGGCACAGTTAATGGGGGAATAGCCATCCTCCTTTTCTGTGAGTGGATACTGAGTTGGGGCTTGTTTTAATGAGTTACTTCAGGGCAAGCAGTCAGACTTTAACCTGGAACTCAGTCTTCGAACGCACCTGAGGGGTCAACTCCGGCACAGTCACATCAGCATCTGTCAAGTCCTAAGGCAAGAAAACCTTGGCTGAACGTATGCCAGCATTTCCCAAACTCATGTGGGACCCAAATCCCTTGAGCATGTAGACAAGGTGCTGATGACAGGATGGCCACCCCAGAGGACACAACAACAAGGACCTCTTGGAAGGAAGAATGGCCCCAGGCAAGTAAATGTAGGGTAACTGTGCTGGAGCTGGCTGCAGCTTGATGAGCTTCATTACCTCTGAAAAGTAGAACCCCTGTTCACTCTGTTACTGCTGCTGTAAGAAAATACCTGAGACTGGAAAATATGTAGAGAATGAAAATTTTATTTGCCTCACAATTCTGGTTGCTGGTAATTCCAAGATTATGGCGCTGACATCTAGCAGTTTCTAGTGTGCTGTCTTGCTGCATTGTAATGGGGCACAAGGAATCACATGGCAGGCAGATCGTGTGAGTTAGCTCAGGTTGCCCTTCTTATGAAGCCACTCAGTTCATCACTGGGCTCACCTTCTGAACCTCATCTGAACCTAGTCACCTTCCAAAGGTCTCACTCACAGCATGTGAAACTGGGAACACATTTAAATCACAGCAGAACTGTGGGCAGTCCCTCAATGGCACTTGCATTAATGCAGTGACACCAGAAGGGACAGTAGAACAAGAAGGCATACTCAATGGCTAAGGTCATTGACCAAAGTCAGTGTCTGCATTGCTGCTTTCCTATTGCTGACCAGAGCAACTTAGAAAAGGAAGAGTTTAACTGGGCTTCCGGGAAAGAGAGTTTATGGTGATGGAATGAGCACACAGAGGTAGGGGGCTAGGGGAGCAGCTTAGATGTGACATCTTGAACTACAAGGAGCAGGCAGAGATCACACTGGGAATGGGTGAAACCTCAAATCCCATGCTCACCGACACACCTCCTTCAATAGAGCCACCTTACCAAACCTTCCCAAACAATTTTACCAACAGGGAACTAACTATTCAAGCACATGAGCCTCTGGGGGCCATTCTCATTCAGATACTCTCCTTCCCCATGGAGAAAGATTCTTTGACCTCTTTACTCCTTTGTTCTTCATGACCCTAAATCCAGACCCATGGGGACTACATCTGCATGTTCTCTTATCAGCTTGGGGTGAAGCCTGCCCCGCTTGAATCGCTTCTGCAGCAACTTTGATTTGTTGCATTTTAGGAGTAGAAAACTCCTTAGGCCTTTTTCTTTCACGGGCTGGAAATTTAGCTGGGTGGTGGCTTGCCCTCATGGCACCCCTCTCTTTATCCCAGCTCACCAGGACTCCTCTTAATCTCTTCTCCTTCAGCACAAGCCTTGACTCCTACATCAAATTTCTTGATCCTTACTTCTCTCCAAACTGGACACCTCGCCTTTCTTTTGCTCTTTTTCATTGTAGAACTGCGTAAGAGTGATTGTTAATAACCACGCAACAGTCATCATTAAATCTTGAAATCCCCTTCACCAAAGAAATTAACCCATTACTTTAAAATGTATTTTCAGGCAAATTCTGAGGGCAAGAACAGAATGCAGCCATGTTCTTTCCCAAAATATTACAAGGATGGTCTTTAGCACAGTTGCCAATATCATTCCCTCTGAAACCCCTGGAGCTTTCATGATCTACATTTCTCTTGGTTCAATTGTTTTCCAAGCTCCTTTAAGATGGGCCCATTAAGCCCTGCTTACAGCATTCAACTGCTTTTCAAGCCCAAAGTCTAATAGTCTTTCATATTGCTCAACACACAAGCATGTGCGTGCATACACACACACACACACACACACACACACGCTCAGGTCTGTAGTGATAATAGTCTTGCACCAACCAGTCTTAGTTACTTTTCTATTGCTGTGATAAAACACCTGACCAAGGCAACTTATAAAGAGTTTAGTTAAGTCAATGGCTCCAGAGGGTTAGAGTTTATGATGGCAGATCAAGGGCAGAGAGGCAGACTGGAGTAGCAGTTGGAAGCTCATGTTGAACTACAAGCAGATGGCAGAGAGCACACTGGGAATGAGGTAGATCTTTTGAAACCTCAAAGTCCATCTCCAGTGACACACTTCTTACAACAGGGCCACTTCTCCTAATCTTCCCAAAACAATTTCAGCAATTGGGCACCAAATATTTAAGCATGTAAGTCTTTGAGGGGGTGGGGGGCATTCTCATTCAAACCATCATAGCCAGTCACATAACTGAGCCTAGAGTTAAAGAGAGAAAGTATACTCTGCTGCTCAAGGTTGGGAAGGAAATTACCTGCTGTCTGATGGCCTTGCCTACCATGGTACCAGAACCAGGGATAAAGACATGATTGATGGGGAATGTTCTTCTGTATATGCGTTTGTCTTATGAATAAAACACTGATGAATAAAACACTGATTGGCTAGGCAGGAAATGTCGCATGGCAGATACTGCCACTAGCTAACCATAGAGGTCTGGAGGTTTATACAAACAGGCAGGAAGTGACAGAGCTGGGCAGAATCAGAATATAAGCAGAACAAACAGGAAATCACTCTCTTCTCTGCAGAGATATAGTAGGCGAAGGAGATGCAGGTCCAGCATTCTCAGTAAGCCAAGACCACGTGGAAATACTTAGATTAATAGAAAAATGTGTTAATAGTTAAGTCAGCCAATAAGAAACCACAGCCAATGGCCAACAGTTTCATCATTTATACAGCGTTTCTGTGTGTTATTTGGGGCTGACACAGGTCAAGGACCAGGCTAGTGGGAAACTATTCATAACAAAATGGCACCTACAACGTGGGTACTAAGAACTTCCACTTAAAACTTGACAAAGCTTAAAAAGGGATTTTAGAAACAAAGGAACAGAGACAAGCAAATCTTCTTGGTTGCAGCATTTTTTTTTTTCCTCAGGTGGGCTCTGTTTTTCTAGAGACAAGCAGAGACTGGCAAGACTCCTTTAAGGGAGATTTCCTGACTCGGCATAAACAGAAAAACAAAACAAAACAAACAAAAAAACTCAAGGATCTTTTAAGAGGCCCTGCTAACAATTCAATGGTGTGTACGAGTAGCTGGCAGTGGCAGTGACCACATCTCCAAGCAGGCAGTATGCTGCTTGATGGCATCATAGACCAAGGCAGTGAGCACAGCTTTCACTGCTGGAGGTAAATGTACTCCTGCTATATTGGAAAGCAATGTTGTTGTTTAGCAGATAAAAGACTCGTGGCCAAAAAAAGATAAAGATTTACAGTAAAGTCAGATTCAGATAAAAAGAAATCTCTAAAGGTTTACAGTGTGCTTTAAAATATGTGTAGGCTTGGGAGAGAAAAAGAAACAGAATAAAGTGGTTTAAAAAAAGTAGAAAAAAAGAGTACTCTGGGTGTTGTGGCACACACCTTTAATTCCAGCACTCAGGAGGCAGAAGCAAGCAAATCTCTGAGATTTCCAATCAAACCTGGTATATAGAGTGGATTCTAGGACGGGCAAAAGTTACACAGAGAAACCCTGTCTCAAAAAATGAAAAAATAGAATTGAAAGAAATAGAGTAATAAAAAAGCCACCTAAAGATGGGAAATATACAGAGAATCTGGATACTGGATACTGTATACTATTGTGTTGTCTTTGAATTGCTCAATTGCTGAGGAAGGAACAGTAGCTAAAATGCACTTGATTATCAATGCTGCCAAATTAATCCAATTTATGTTTTTTTCAAGTATGACATAATTGCTATTTTTTATTTTTTATTAATATTTGTTCTTATTTTTACATATAGATCCAAGTTCCCTTTCCCTTTCATCCTCCCATGCTCCCCTGAACCTCTTCCCTCCTATTCCCCACAATTTATATATTTTAAAAATACTTTGACTTCAAATTTAAGTCTAAGGACAGGTTACTGGGGGAAAGGATTTCTACTTTTGTTTCCACAGAAAATAAAACATGGTGGATTTCTTCCAGACTAACATGGTTTAATCAAGCAAGATCCTCTTGTCCCAGGTGTCCCAGGTGATCCAACATTGTAAACAGCTGGGACAATAGCAGCCTTGCAGACTATAGCCATATAGTCTTCTTAGAATTCCCATGGTATTACAGCATCCCCAACCAGCAGGAAGCTGGAAGCAGGAAAGAATGACACCAAATTCCCAAATATTGTTTATAAGTATTTTCATTTATAAACAATTATTTGATCTCTTTTTAAAATTAAAAGGGAAATATAAGGGTATAGAAATGAATACTTTATTTTATTGATATAAATTTAGGTCAATTTTGTTATATGTGTATTTCTCCTCTTGTTTAAGTAGTGTTTATATAGCTCATTTAATAATGTAATGTATAATTTACTACAGATTATAGTTACCTATAATAGTCAAAACTTATAGTTATGTTTTCTAGATATATAGAGCTTTATTTGGGGTGTATAGATATCCTTCAAACCTTTCAAAGACCTACAGGATATGGCATTTAAAATGGTTTAGGGTTTTCGTTAACAGTGAGGCACAACTGCTCTTGGCAACACCAACTGCATCACAAAGGAAGATGGACATAGAAGAAACTTGTTATGGAGTTTGCTTCCAACATGATAAGACAAGCTGTTTGGACAAGATACTGCTCTTGGCTATACTGTTTAACTATATGCTTTAACTATGTTTAACTGTTTAACTATGTGCAGGACTCACAGGAAAGTGACTGCTGAAATAAGATGGACAGTGCTACAGGTTTTCTACTTCATGGAAGAATCTGCCAGACATTCCGCAAGATACAGAGAAAAGTGACTGACAAACTACCAATAATAGGTGGACACTTAAAGTTTCCTGCTTTGCTGAGGAGTCTGCCAGACACATTATGGCCTATGGGCCAAAGATGAATGCACCAATTTACAGAGGAACTTTGTATGACTGTCCAGGTAGCAAGATGTCTCTGTCATTTCTAGAATTTATATATAATCCTTCTGTGGTTTTTGATGGAGTTGAATGAAGACATATAGTTATGGTTATAGTTTTCCTTAGGATTAAAGATAAGTTACATATAAGACTTTAGAGTCACAAAGATAGTATAGATAAAAGAATATTTTCTTTAATTCCTGATAATGTTAATGGACTAAATATTGTTAACTATAGTTCTTATTTGATAACTATTTTATTATATATTTTATTTTGTTAAGGTTAAATCCTTTCTTTTTATTTTAGACAGAAAACAGATGATGATGGGAGATGTAAGTTTGTAAATATGTTACACTTATTGGTTAATGAATAAAGCCCTGTTGGCCTATAAAAGAAGCAAGATAGGTGGGACTAGGAGACAAGGAAGATTCTGGGAGAGGTAGTAAAGAGGAGTGAAGATGTAGAACTTGAGAGAAGAGGTCTGTACCCTCTCTCCAATAAGATAAGACCACTTAGATTGATAGACGTGGGTTGATATTTAATACAGAGCTAGCCAATAAGAAACTCTAGTAGCAGGCCAACAATTTCATATCTATTACAGTATCTCTGTGTGTTAATTGGGGCTAATGTGGCAGAGGGACCAGGCTGGAGGGAAAACTGCATATAACACATGCTCTTAGACATAACTTCCAATTCTGGGTGGCAACTGCTAGGACTTGAGATAGGCCAGGCTTTCTAGCCTTCCCTTAACCTGGTAATCCACCTAAGCAGTGGGTTCCTCACAGTACATGCCAAAATTTGGGCATATTCTGTGTCTGTGTGCACATTGTCAGCAGTGAACCTCTCCCAGAGTGTCTTCTGGTACCCAACCCCTATTCTGCACTCACACAGGAAGCATAAATTCCTAATTTGTCCCAGCAAACTGCTGATCATTTATATATGTATATATATATACATATATATATGTATGTATAATATAGTACAGTACAAAAACAAACAAATAACTGTGTCCCTAAAGTGAAAACACCACACCCTACTCCCCAGGAGGGACTACTTTGTCCAAAAGAAGGAGTTCCTTCTCTGCACTCAAGGCATCATTGGTCAGCTAAGCCATGCTATAGTTACTGATTAGCCAGATAGCCAGATGTGGTGGTATTTTAAACTATACACACACACACACACACACACACACACACACACACACACACAAATGTTACACCATGCCTGGACCTTAAAAGATGCTATTGCACTTCTTGGTTTGTATAACTTTTGAGCCCCAGAAAAAGGCATTACCTTCTTCAGCTGTTTCTGATTCCTTCAGTTATCCATGTCACCACAAAGTAGAGGGCTGCAACCCCCTAGCCTCCAATAGGAGAGGGCAAAAGGCCTTGCCAATTTTACATTGAAAAGCCAGTCATGTCCCATAATTGATTTCTTGGCTCAAGAATGATATTCGATTTAGCTGGATATTTTTAGAGGCCATGTCCATGAGCAGAGGTGGGGGTACAGAAGTGATGCCTTTGCCAGGAAGCTCTGCGTGTTTCCCTGTTGGCTGTGCTGTGGATGAACACAACTCGGGAGCCCTTTTTAACCATCAGCTGAGTGCTTTGAACTCTGAATCCAAAAACTTCAACTCCTCTTTCTTTTTCTTCTCTGGAATATTTCTTACAGATACAGTTTTCCAACCTCATGCTGTCAGAGTAAGCACAGAGACACATCTCTTAATTGCAAATAAGGGGGATTAGAGCTGGTCAGCTGGAATGAAAAGAACTCTTTCCACTAAAAGGCTGAGACAGGGAGTGATGGGAGATGTTATTCTGTATATATGTTTCTCATACTGGTTAATAAAGCACTGTGGCCAATAGGAAACAAGATAGGCGGGGCTAGGAGACCAGGAGGAGGAGAGAGGAAGTAGTTAGAATCAAGATGGAGACCTGAAAGAAAGAAGATGCCGGCTGCGGCTCCTGGATAAGATAACCACGTGGAAATACTTAGATAAGTAGAAATGGGTTAATAATTAAGACAGAGCTAGCCCATAAACAATAATGGTAACTGGCCAACAGGATTGTATCAAATACAGAGTCTCTGAGTGTTATTTGGGGCTGGTGCAGCTGTGGGCCCAGACTGGCGGCAGGTGGGATGGAGGCGGGATGGAGCTGGCTGGAAGGAACAACCTGCTGTAACAAGGGAGAGCAAGGCAGGTGTCACACAGCTACAGGCTACAGTCACACCGGGATTTCTCAGAGATCATTTTGGAGCCCCTTGGTGGCCTTTAGTGGGCACACAGAGTGGATGGTAGCTCTTGGGCCCGAGCCCCCTGTGCCTGACACAGCATAGCTTCCAATTTAGAACCTGAAGAAGTCTTCAGAGCAGCTCCAGGATGGTGGACCAAAAGTCCAGAGACTTCCTAGGTGAAGAGAGCAAGGAGAGTCTTCAGGTGGAGGGACAGGAAGTAGATAAAGGAAGGAGAGTTGTGGTGACTTGGTGAAGGATGAGCTGAAGAGGAGCAGGAGCGACAGAGCCCCTGGGAACCCACCAGGTCCTCCCATCCGCCCTTTCTCCAGCTCACTGTCCTCATTGATGAAAAAAGAAAGAGTGGCCTGGGCGTGACCCCTTCTCTAGCCATGATGAAATGTCTGGGGTCCAGTCTTGTACAGGTCTTGTGCAGACAGCTGATGACTGTAACAGCTATGTTGTGTCCAGAAGACATCTTTGCTGCATCCTCCCTCTGACTCTCCTGATTGTTTTCCCATACTCTAGTAAATAACCAGCCACTGACCTTCATGTGGGAAACCCATCAAACTCCATAGGTCACATACATAAAACAGACATGAGCATAGCAGAGGGACCTTTCAGCAAAGACCTCTCCCATCCTCTGGCTCTTACAGTCTCTCTGTCCTCTCTTCCATGATTTTCCCTGATCCTCACAGAGGATGCTGTAGGTGTCCAGTGACATATCAAGCACTCCAACATCACTTACTCTCAGCACTTAAGACTGGTTATGTGTCTACATAAACCACTACCTACCTCAGTGAAAAGTTTCTCTGATGGAGGCTGACAGCAGAACTAATCTACTGATACAAACACAAATATTTAGAAGGCAGTCTGGCAACACAGCTGATTTTTCTGAGATTTTTAAACTTACAGAGGGCATCTGTTATGGAAGAAAGTCAAGAACAGGGGATACCTAAGCTAGCCTTGAACATGCACAGCAGTTTGCAATTGTAAGACAATGGAACAAATGTTCATGATGTTATGATAGGGAAAATAAGTCCCTTAAATTGATACCCAGACACTTTGCCTTTAAGTATATGGTGACATATATCCTCTGTGGTATAAGAATATAAGTGATATGGGACCTATGGATCTTTCTTGGGAAAAACAAAATAAAAGAAACTCTCTAACTCAGACAATACGGGAGACACATCCAGGAGATAAACTCTAGAGTGAGAATGGGTTAGATGTTCACCCATTTCCAAAGTCAACTATAACTATATGGGTGCTAGGGTGGTGGCTCAGTGGGTAATATGCTGAAAGGTCCCTCTGTTACACTCATGTCTGTTTTATGTATGTGACCTATGGAGTTTGATGGGTTTCCCACATGAAGGTCAGTGGCTGGTTATTTACTAGAGTATGGGAAAACAATCAGGAGAGTCAGAGGGAGGATGCAGCAAAGATGTCTTCTGGACACAACATAGCTGTTACAGTCATCAGCTGTCTGCACAAGACCTGTACAAGACTGGACCCCAGACATTTCATTATGGCTGGAGAAGGGGTCACACCCAGGCCACTCTTTCTTTTTTCATCAATGAGGACAGTTGTTAGTTCAATGAAAAGGGGACAGGACTGGGGAAAACAAGTGCTTCATTTAATTATGGTCTCAGCTTCTTCCTCACCTCAAGGCTATGGGTGTGTGGCCCCTCCCGTTTTCAAGCAGGAAAAGCTGATGTCACTCAGTCTTAGCTGCTCACCACCTCCTCTATGAGTTCAGAGGTCACCTGTGTCCATCTTCCTCACTTTGTCCCAGTCAGATCCCAGGCAGAAATCCACGTTCCTCTTGACTTCTGGCCTTCTGGTCCCCAGTCGCACAAACCTGTACAGCTGGGCCTCCACTTCTCTCTGGACACCTGCCCTCATTTCCCTGTCCTTCAATCAAGCACAATATGTCTAGGAATGGGAACCATAGTTTTGAGGCTTGCCTGAGGTTTGATGAGTTATGCCTTAGTTCTTTCTACTGAACATACTTTGCTCCAAACACAGACCAGATGAAGAAAGGACATTGAGTTAAGTTTATTTTGTTCCTACCTATTTTTAGTTGTGTAGAATTTTAAGGGCCAGGAGAAAGAAAACTGACTTTATCACCTTTAACTAGGAGTTTAAGTTTACTTAAAATATCACCATTATTATAATTTGAACTGTGATTAAATTAAAAGTGTTGTGTTTATTCTTCAAAATTTATAAAATAGAAGAAATATGTAAAGAAGAAATCCAGTGCTTCCTGTTGAAGGAAGTTTCTGTCATACCTGGTCCCACAGCCCTTTAGTCACAAACAAACACACAGAGGCTTCTATTAATTACAAATGGTTTGGCTGATAGCTAAGGCTTCTTATTGCCTAGAGAACCTTCTGGTAATAGTGGGGACAACTCTACCAGGTGACACTGGGGCAACAGGGTAGAAGGGGCTTGGGGGAGTTGGTGAGGAGGCACCCATGTGTAAGGGTTCAGCTAGGCCCCAGAGAATAAAGTGAGTCTCTTTGGGCCTTTCCTTTGGATCAAACAACAATTCTGAAGAAAAAAAAAAGTAGTCACTAACCCTTCTGTGTACAACAAAGGATTCCTCACGGGGACAGTGGGTCCTGTATAGTAGACCCCCATTGTCATCCTAGGCTGCAGAGGAAGCTGCTATGAGAAAGAACATGGGAATTCCTCAACATGTTAAACACAATGATCAGGGATCTCCCTTTCTCATCCCTTCTCTGACACAAAGACCATGGCACAGCTCTTCTCCATATTAGGTCGTTTAGCATAGAAATTGCATAGAAATTCTTCATTAGGAGTTGGGGTGGGGACTTGGGACTCAAATATAAAGATTACCACTCTCCACCATTACAACAGTGAGTATGTAAGAGCAAAAGGAAGCAGAGGGAACAAGTGTTGGTGAGGATGTGAAGGAACCAGATGCCTGGGCCTGTGGGAGCAGACATGATGCAGCTGGTCCAGAAATCAAGCTAAGACAGCACAGTTCTAGAGTCCAGGAGCTCCACCCCTGGGGAAGGATGAAAGAATTGAAAGCAGGGACTTGAAGAATGTTTTAGACACAGTTCTCTAACGGAGCAGAAGTGATACAATGAAAAGTATGGGTGTATGTATACATACGTGTGTGTGTGTGTGTGTATAATGAGTATGTATTATGTATGTATGCATATATTCATGCATGCATATATGTATATACATTTATGTGTGTATGTACGCATGCATGCATTTATGTGTGTGCGTGTATGTATGTTTGTATGTGTATGTATGTACTCACGAAAGTATGTATGGGACTTACTAGAGTGGCTTACAGGCTGTGACCTGGGTAATCCAGCAGTCTCCTTTCAGAGAAACGGAGAATCCAGTAATTGTTCAGTCCTTGAAACTGAATGCCTCAGTAGTCCTGGTCTATTGATGGAATCCCAGGGAAGTCCTAGAGAGCTGCTGGTCTTCAGTCAACATTGGAACCTCAAAGAAGTAGGCTCTAACCCCAGTGAAGAAATACCTCTGCAGCAGGATAGATGGACTTGCCAGCATGAGTGAAGACAAGCAAGAAAAAAGCAAAAGCTCCCTTCTCCCATGCCCTTTAATGTGGGCTACCGCCAGAAGGTGTGGGCCAGATTTAGGGTGGTTCTTTCTGCACTAAGTCATCTTATCAAGAAAATGCCTCACAGGCATGCCCAGCTGTTTGGGTTTTAGTTGATTCCAGGTATAGTCCAGGTGACAACCTGATCAACCATTACAGAGCGCATCCTTCACTCATTCATGGCTGAGAGGTAGAAGCAACTCAAGTATTGGGTGAGCAAAGCCCAGCTTGAAAAGGAATGAAACTTTGGACTATGCCCTCTGATGAACCCTGGTAGACTGTGCCAGGTCAAATAAAGCAGTGACTAAGAGACACAGTGCGAGCATTAAGTACTTACTTTTACCCTTGTTGTAACCAAAATAGCTGCAGAAAAAAGTTCAGGGTTGAAGTTACTCTGCCTCACTGTTTCAGAGAGTGCAGTCCCCCATGGCAGGGACAGAATGTGGATCACCTCCTGTCACACAGCAGGTAGGAAGCAGAGGAATGAGAAGGTGGCACTAGACTGTCTCTTCCTTATTTTCCTCTTCCATTCTATACTGTCTGGTCCCAAACTTACAGGGCAGCATTTTTACACTTAACATGAGTCTTTCCCTTCCAGTTAATTTCAGAGATGCCTCAGTCTCCTGAGTGGTTCTAAATCCAGCTAAGAACAAAGGTTAAACATCTCACCTTTGATTTCTCTTCTGTGAGGTTTGTAATGCAGTCAGGATCACAGACAGTAAGTATGGTGGTGGTAATGGCTGGGGTGCCGTGGTGGAGTAGTGTTAAAGAGTCTCGGAGATGCAAGTGCTTTAGGGAAGGAGGTGATGGCTGCAAACAACAGGGATGTTCCTACTTCAGGTGACAGGCTTCATGACAAGTCTTATCACATTTAAATAGAAACACAAAATTAATGATGGGAAACAAGAGGGAAGCTGAGAGAAAACACAGAGCAGAGCAGGAAAATTGCTCACCACTCAGGGAGGCTGTGTACCAGCAGGATGCCTCCTCACCATCCAGGGTATGCACCTGCAGGATTCTTCCTCACCATCCAGGGAGGCTGTGTACCTGCAGGATATTTCCTCACCATCCAGGGTATGCACCTGCAGGATGCTTCCTCCCCATCCAGGGAGGCTGTGCACCTGAAGGATGCTTCCTCACCATCCAGGGAGGCTGTGCACCTGAAGGATGCTTCCTCCCCATCCAGGGAGGCTGTGCACCTGAAAGATGCTTCCTCACCATCCAGGGAGGCTGTGCACCTGAAGGATGCTTCCTCACCATCCAGGGAGGCTATGCACCTGAAGGATGCTTCCTCACCATCCAGGGAGGCTATGCACCTGAAGGATGCCTCCTCACCATCCAGGGAGGCTGTTCACCTACAGAGTGCTTATTCCCCACCAAGAAAGACTGTACACTTGCAACATGCTTGTTCTCCACCCAGGAAAGCTGTGCACCTGAAGGCCCAGACGAGTCACAGAAGAAAGGCTCCAACCCTTCTGGAAGAGTCCAAATGACTACACAAAAGTCAGTCAGATATAAAAATGGATCGAACAGGATCATGAGGCCTGTGGGAAAGGCCTGGACTCCTTGAGCAGTTCTGCACAGACAACCAGACAATGTGCCCCATGGCTGCCATTTAAAGTGGCAGCACCTGAAAGAAAGAAGAGGGGCAGTTCAAACTGATGCTATTTAGTACAGCTCACTAGGTGAGCTATGTGAATATAGCAGTGCGGTCCATCACAAGTGTCACATGCTAGCCTCGTGGCCACCCTGCTGGGACCTACATGCTCCCTGCTACACCCAAAATCACCTTTTATATTTATCACCCTTGCTTTAGTATTCTTTCACAAAAGACTCACTCATTCACATGAGTGATGTGAATGAAGACAAGGTTAGAGAGAATACTTAGCCAAGTACAGACACTTTGTGAAGGCTTTTCTTCAGGAGTCAGAAGAGAATACATGGAAAACACATGTATTTTTCAGTTAATCAAATGATAAAACCTAAATTGTAGCTATGATGAGAGTACAAGAAAGTTCCCTGTATGGGAGAACTTAACTGGAAGGAAGGGTCCATTCGGGCTACAGGAAAACCTTCCCTGGAAGGACAATGCTTCCTTCAAATTCAGAAGATGAACAGGACAAGATGTCCTGGCAAAAGGATAAGCTTATGCAAGGGTCCTGGGAAGGAGGAGACCCATAAGGACTTTAGGGAAATTAGCACTAGGACTTAAAGACAGTGGCATGCATGCTGAAAAGTTCATCAGTGATGCTATATTTTGAGCAAGGTTTTGAGGCATTCGGTATCATGGCAACAATCAGGAAAAAAGGTGACATTCAAGGGTGCCTAAGTATGATAAACATTGTGGTTGCGGTTAGGAATCTTTTGAGCATAGTGTTGATACAACAATAGGAAAATCCCATTAAGGAAAAACTAGTTCCTCCTGTTCAGCAGACTGCAATATCTGACCTGGACAGAAACCTAATAATCCAAGCTACCCAACATTCAGAGTTAACCCTGTTGGGTCAATCAATGTCCTGGCCTCAGCATCACCTCTAGGAAGGTGGGATTACCATAAGCCATGCTAAAGACATAGGAGGAATAATTACCCCTTTAATGAGATAATCTAAATTCCTTCCCCAAATCCCCACCTAATTACTAGGAAATAGCATTACTTGACAGGTAACAGGAAGTGTGGCTTTGTTGAAGTAGTAATGGCCTTGTTGGGGGTGGGTATATGTGGTTTCAAATGTTCAAGCTAGCCCTAACGTCTCTTCCTGCTGACAGCAGGTCTAGATGTAGAACTCTCAATATGTCTGCTTGTGTGCTACCATGCTTCTCACCATGACAATAATGAACTAAACTTCTAAAACCATAAGCCAGCCCCAATTAAATGTTTTCCTTTATAAAAGTCATGATGGTCATGTTGCCTCTTCACAACAATATATCATCTTTGAATAACCTTGGGCTTGGCTTTACTTTCAAACTTCCCCTGCCCTTTAACTCTTTAATCACCACAGAAATGAAACAGTTATTGCACACCTAGGTGGCATCCTTATCTCCAGCCAACCCATGAGATAGTTCCCACTGGCCTTGTTCCTTTACCAAGCTTGCTCCCAACTCTGGCACTGTTGACTTCAGCATCTTCCTTGCTATATCCCATGTTTATAGTGTGAGTAGAGTTAGCCTGGGTCTTCAAGGCTGCAGCCATCTTCCATGAGAGTGAGCATGAGCTTCTGGAAAGCAGACTCTCTCTATCCATCCTGCAGTGAGCTCCCCTGTGACTTCACAGCGTACAGTGAGTATTTCCTCCTGTGACTTCACAGCCTGCAGTAAGCTCTTTTGTGACTTTACAGCTTCCAGTTTCTCCCTTGCCCTTCCAACACTCAAGTCTCCTTGTTTTCACCCCACCTGTTCAGGTTGAAAAACTACCCTGTGTGCTGGACTTAACATTATCTTATCTGCCTCAGTTGGCAGGTGAGCATTCTGAAGAACATTAAGGTAGTTGAAAATGACATCAAGGTTAGCCAGGGACATCTGTGACATCATCAATACCTTCAGGCATCAGTGCTCTCAGTATGATGTCACTGCTTAGAGTGCCTAAAACATAATCAGGGGGGAAATTCTTTTAGGAAAATGCAGCTGTGAAGAACTTAAGGTCCAGAGAGTTGGTCTCTGAGCAAAGAAGATTCTAGAAAACTTTTGTTAGTTTTATTTTTAATCATGTTTCCTTTCAATGAGCTCAAAGGGTTATCTATGAAAACAAAACAAAAACCAAAAAACAAAAACCACACCTACATAAGTCTATAAGAGCAAGTTAGTAAGAATGAACTATAAATTCTAAACAATAAATCATCAGCAAAGCTTTTCCGAGCAATGATTTTTTACTTTCTCAGTGCACAAAGGCAGCATTTCACCATTGAAAGAACCCATTACACCCAATAAAAAGCAGTGGCAAGTGTCGGCACCATCCTCACCCCATGTTCACGCTACGCACCTACTCAGACAGGATATGCACCGCCCAGACCTTAACATTTAGCTGGAGCTTAATAAAAACTTCTAGAATTGGCTTAGATGAACAACTGGGCGTGTCTAACTAATAATCACACTACCCAGGATGGGCAGGCACTGTCAAATGGTGTTTGGGGTGCTGGAAAATAAATCGGTGAGTGAACACACAAGAGGAGATCTGAGTCAATATGGGAGGATTACATATTGGAATATTAATTATACTATGCTCCCCTCATGATTTCCTTCAAGCAGTAGGCGGGATTTCTAATTCTCAGCCTCAGGAGTTTTAACAGGGCTACAAAGGATGGTGTCTGAAGCTAAAGGCACTGTGGTCTTTTTTTAATAAAGGGAAAATCATTGAACGGCTGTGATAGGGGTGTTGGGTAGTCTTGGGGTGTTCGGTGGAGTCCCTCCTTGGGAAGTGGAAAGCTGATGTGAGATCAAGGGAGGGGTGTGTGGACGATGCAATCTATCAGGCCCAGTTCTTGTGTACCACGGACATGAGATTTCCATGGGCCCTATTATCTGGCTGGTCCCCATACCTGCGGCTCTACCTCTCCCCAAAGAATTGTGTGTTTCATGCACAGAAGGAAGCTTGCAGGCCTCAGAAGGGCCACATGGGCTGCGCCGAAAGGGATCCTTGACTTGTGTGCAAGGAATCGAATGGCAGCCTTCTTAGAAGGTAGAAATCCCTATTTGAGGCTGCATACTTCCACTCCAGCCAGGCAGCATGCATTTCCAAATAAGACGTACGTTAAAAGAAATGAAGAAGAATCCGCCTTTCATGCACTCTTGTGCTAATAAACTGTTTGAGATCCACACAGCAAGACAACAAAATTATTCCGAGGCTCAGAGAGAAACACTGCTCCAATCCCCAGTCAGGTCTCGGGATGACTGCAGGCTGCAGGAGGCAGCTCTCCAAGAGGGCTTTAATGGGCTCCTCATCATGTCACGTGTCCCTCAAAGGCCAGCCCCCTGGACCGCTGCTTGCAAACTCCTCTCCCAAGCAGCTTCCCTTGAAGAGAGTTGCTACACAATCATTACAAATTGATTGCAAAAGAGCTAACAATCATGATTAAATCATTAAATTCTTGTCTACGCTTCAGAGAGCGGTGAGAAAATTAACTTCCCACCAACCTAATTTTTTCCTGAACATGAAATAATGATTTTCTGCCCGTCTAATTACAAAGCCAACATCTGATCAAGCCAGCATCCAGAGGGGATTATCGCATGCACGAGTATTAGACCTCATTACCAGCTTGACTGCAAAATTATTACATCTTGTAATTGGATGGTGAGATTTATATACAGATCGGCCCGGTTTCTGTAAGATTGTAATTACAAGCTTCGTTGGTTAGCTACTTATCACTCAGCACAGAAGAGAGGAAAATAAGCAACAGAAAAGGCATTTCATTAACCCATAACCCTATCAAGGGAAAGCCACTGTAACACCCATGTCTGCATTAGGGAGAACAGCTAAATTCACAGATGAAACAATTTATTATGCTCTTTGCAAATGGGATTGCATTTTGTTTAACCCCTAATGAACTCTTTGGGTAAAGTGTCTGAACAAACCATTCATTTTATAGACAACTGGGTTCAATACAGTAATTATAAGGGGTAACTGACTGAGATAAATGTTCACCTGCTTAGAAGCAGTTGATTAGAAGGACAATTGCTGGGTGCTGTGCTCCGCCACCAAGGGCTGTGGCTGGAATGATCTTGACTTCCCAGAGCCACAGGAGGCAGTGGATCTCTCAGCAAATCCACCCCTGCTTGCAGGAGAGTTTCATGTTCGTTTGTCAAGCTTGGCTGAAAAGAGGATGTTTGATAAAGCTTCAGAGTCCACGCCATTTACCAATTTTAAAGGCACTGATGTAGAGCGCAGAAATTTAAATGTGTCTTAATGAACGCTACTGGGAAGTTTCAGATCCATGACCTAAATTAAATGTTACCTTCTCACATGTTTGAGGACCAATAATGCGCCTCACACAAGATCACAAAGTGGGTCCCACAGTGAGTGGTACTGAGGAAGGATTACCACTCTGTCTGTGGGCTATTTTTCAGTACACACTGGGACATGTATGCTCTTCACAGGGTCATCACACTCAAGCCCACACTCTGTTTGCTGGTGAGCTGGTTTCTTTCCTGACTTGATAAAACCACAGAAAATCCAAACATGAGTGTTCATAAAGTTTTATTAGAGCACAGTCATGTTCACTGATCTGTGTCTTCTATGGCCACTTTTTGGTAAAAGGGCGGGTGTATAGAAAGCAACAGCACGCTTATTGTGTAGTCTTTTGTGGCGCATCCCATGACAACTGGTTACTGTGATTACTTTAAGGTTAGACACGAAATCCAGTCCAAGCTGGAAGCTGAAATCCAGGGCCTTTAGTGGAGTCAGGACACTTCCTTTTATAGAGTTGGGCAGCTGCATTTAAGTAGCTGTCCAGCGATAAAGCCACCATGGAGGACAGTGGAGTTGACAATAAAGACACCAGGTCCTGCCATCTTTGGGCCACCGGATCCATATGCAACCTATTCCGATTACTCTCAGTACTTTATGAGCTAATGAAGTATCTTGCTTTGCTTGAATGGGCACACACATTATTCTTATTTCCTATTTTTAGTTTCTGTTAATGCTGGGTATTGAACCCAGGACCCCACACATGTCAGACAAGTGCTCTGTCACAGAGCTGTATCCCAGATCTCTTTTAAGTTTGAGACAGGCTTTTACTAGATTGCCTAGGTTGGGCTCAAACATGTATCCTCCTGCCTCAGCCTTCACAATCACCAGATTTTTGAGTAAAATATCTACATCTGTCCTCCCCTGCCCTTTTTATAAATTGCCTAGTCTTGGGCTGGAGAGATGGCTAGGCGAAAAGAGCACTTCTTGCTCTTGAAAGGACCTGGGTTCAAGTCCCAGCAGTCCTATGGTGACTGCTACCATCTGTAACTCCAGACTTCCACAGGCACACATGTGGTACACTATTCATACAGACAAAACACTCATCAGAAAAAAATTAAAAACCTAAAATACCTTTAAAAGTTTCCTGGTCTTAGGTGTCTGGCTAGAGCAACAGATGTGGGAACTGAATTCTGCCAATCACCATAAGAACATGAGATGGATTCCTCCCCAGTGAAACACTCAGACAGGACCCCAGCCTAGCCAAAGCGATCTTCAGAGAGCTCAGCCCTCTGGTCCAGATCTTTGACTCATAGAAATTGTGAGGAAACTTGTTGTTTAAAGCTAAGGTTACAGTTCTTTGTTACACATAGATAGTAACTAATACAGCCACCTCAGTTCGGCTCTTTGGAACTTGACTTTTATCTAGTACTTCATATGAAGGAGGGCAAACATCAGTGAGCATCAGGTCCCAGTGAAGCGGCTAAGTGAACGTAGTCACTGTTGCTCTGGGGCTGGGTTTGCTGTTAGTGCCTCTCAAGTACGTCCTTCAAAGTGTCGTCTGTCAGGAGAAGATTTTGATGTCTAGGCTTATGACTACCATATTCCACATACCACAAACAAACAAACAAACAAACAAATAAATAGAAAAAAAGAAAAGAAAGAAAAAGAAAAACATGACTATATATACCAAACAAACACATAAAAACATACACACTCACATGCACTCATACACGTGTAGGCAAATATAGGATAGACCTTATATTCTACCCTTTATTTATCACCAGTCCCTCCCATGAGAATGCTCCATGAAGGGTGGCAAGGCTGCTTTGTGACTATCACTATTATTTGAATTGTGGTATCACTTCATAATTCCTGTGTTGGAACCCAAGCCCAGTGATACAATATTAAGACGCGGGGCCAGCAGGACTTGTGCCCTTAGGAAAGAACTTCAAGGCAGATACTTTGTCTTGTCCATCATGTGCCTGCACACCATCAAGGCTGCAGTTCTCTGACTGCAGACTTCTCACAGTGAGGAATAAATGCCTTGTGTTTGCAATTTACTCAGGTTTAGGTAGTTTGTTATAGCAAGCTGAATGGGCTGAGCCGACTGCTCTGTCCCAGGGTTAGTTACTACATTAATGCTTTGTGGAGTAAACGGATGGTAAATGCACATTACACTCCACACACATCCAGAAAATGTAAAATTTGCTCCAATGATGACAAAGAGAGGAAATGAGCAGTATTTATGACGTTCTAATAAGGGCCTCTTGAGACAGTCCAACTCATGGCACCATATGCTCCTAGAGAGAGGCTGATATGAGCATCAAGGATAGGAACTCACACATTAAGTCAGCCTTTTGGTCACCACAGCTGGCCAGCTACTTCCAGCTCTTCGGAGGCAGTCACAGCTTCACTCTAATGGAGCTGGTCAACACCCGCATACTCTTCTTTACTCCAGTGGTATAGTCACTGTCGCCTGTAATCACTGGTTTCTTTGGGGACATTGTCCTTAGCCACCTGTCCTTTTTGCAAAGCCTGGTTTAATTAATACAAGATAAAATGATCTGTAAGTCCAATTATCCTGGCATTGGGAAAACACAGAGTGGGCATCGTGTTCCCTTCACAGCAGTTTGGGGAAAGGGAAGACGTGTTAGGGATTGCCAGCATTCCCCTTCTGTTTTGGGGAAGAGGTATGCTGGTTAGTATTTTGTCAAATTGACAAAACTAAGGCCATCGGAGAAGAGCAACCTCAGTTGAGGAAATGCCTCCATCAGATTGGCCTGTAGATATGCCTAGGAGGCCTTTCTTGATTAATGGTTGATGTGCGAGGACCCAGCCCACTGTGGTGGTCTCACCCTTCTCACCCCTGGGTTCTACATGAAAGCACCCTGAGCAAGCCAGTAAACTATATCCCTCCATGGTTTCTGCTCCCTTTCTGCCTCCAGGTTCCTGCTTGAGTTCTTGCCTTGGCTTCCCTCGGTGACAGACAGATGGGGACATGGATACCAAATAATCACTTTCCTTCCCAAGATATTTTTGGTCATGGTGTTTATCACAGTGATATAAGACAATACATGTGGTCTTCTTAGTAACCACCTGGATGTGTCCTTCTGCTCCACCCAGACAAGAGTCACAAGAACTCAGGGAGATGTTCTTCAAGTGGCAGCTGCCCGAGCCCTTTAATACCACAGCCTAGTAGCCAGATTAGCACAGCCAGAGACTTAGAAAGTCATACTCTGTGGGACAGAGACTTGTGCTTGAGGCTCCAGAAGCCAGAGACTTCAAGTTCAGGTACTTAAGTGGAGGCGTATTGCTCTAGACTGTGGCCAACAGTGGTCCTTGGCAGCTATGGCAATCCTAAGCTTTCAGCTTTATTGAGCAGCACTGGACAGCAGCAGTGGGCCGTTCCTGAGCTGGCTGTGGGTGCTGGGAGCCTTAGCTCCTATGGCAGCTAGGGTTACAGCTTTCAGTTCTAGCATATAAAATTAAAAAGCTTTAGTGCTTCAAAGGTGGCAAAATATTCTAAAATGAATGTAGTGATGGTCACGGGTCCGTGAGAAGAGTACATGCCACCAAACTGTATTTTAAATAGATGAATTATGTGGTATGGGGACTGCATCTTAATAAAGGTGTTAGTTTTTTAGTAGATATTATTTCCTAATGTGTAGGCCTTTGGCAGCCATGATATAGCTTAGGTAAATCTGTGACCATGGGTCAGAATCACAGAGGGACTTGTGATTCTTGTTACTGTGAAATATACTCCTCCTACCATGCACTTCAGTTACATGAGCAAGAAGAAGGTTACCACTTTTGCAAGTACTGTGCATAAAAGTTCTGAAGTTGCAATCTCATGTTGTATTGAGCCACTTCCTCAGAAGACTACAGGGCAGGGGTAGCAGGTCTGTACAGAGTCTGAGCAGCCACGGCTGTCACTAAGACCACTACCCACCTGTCAGTATCTGTGGCTTCATACAGGGTCGATCCCATTTCTATCTAGATCCTGGATGTGGGAAGCTTACACATCCTGCCTGCACTTCCCGCCTTGTGGTAGGCTGGGGCAATGTACTGAGCAAGGCATGAATCAGATGTGTGGCCTCCAGCTAGACAGTGAATGCTGGCGTGAGACCCTTAGGAGTTCCATTCATCCTTCTTCATAGTAACAAAACACATCCAAGCAGTTGCTGCTCCGCTGGCCAGGTCCTGTAGTCCAGAGGAAATATGAGCCCCTGGTCTCAGGCAGCACACAGTTGGTCCCAAGACAAAAGACATCTGTTGTCTTAAGCCACTATGATTTGGGGATTGTTTGTCACCACAGCACAGTCTTTGCTGACTGATACAACCACCAGCAACAAGAAAATCTATTTAAAGTTTTCTGTTTGAGCTTTAAATATGCACTCTGTAGTGTTTCCGTGGTGGTTTAATATTAACACACATATCCCGAGGCTTTAAGAAGAAACTGCTTGTTTATCTGTTGTTTTACAGATCTCCTGAGACTCTGTCTGGTGAATGCATAACCCAGTTTAAGTTGCAGTGTTTTTCAATCTTGAGGTCAAAACTGTAGACCCCAAATCCTTGCTGAATCAATGGCAGGACTTTGAAGAAGCATTCTGATGAATTTGGGCATGTCTCTAGCTAGCACACTTCGGTAAGCAGATGAAAGACCCTCTGATAGACTAGGTAGATGCTGTGTTATAAACAGAGAGTCCATCCAGAGCAATGGAAAGGGAAGCAAGATGCTTCCTTATAGCTTGAATCTTGAAGGCTCCCAGGAGTGTACACGTCAAAGGCTTGGGTCCCAGTGTGATGGATTGGGAGAAGGTGGGATCTTTAGGAGGCAGGGGAGGGGCTAGAGGCCTTGAGGAGACTGTGTATTCCTGACGTCTTTCCCTTTCTCCTTTTCACATCCCATGAGGCAAGCAGTATTGTTCCACCATGCCCCACTGTCACAAAGGAGGACCCAGAGTAACAGGGCCGGGTGACTATGGACTGAAACTCCCAAAGCAAGCCAAATTAAATCTTTTCTCTTTACACCTTGATTCTCTCAACTGACTAACACCTGCTTTTGCAGTCACGCTTGACAGCAAATCAATATTTTTGGAGTTTAGAGTGGTTTTTAAGCCTCAGCTTCCTTTTCTGGAATTCCCAAAGTGAAATAACAGTAGCATTTATTCCACACCATGAATACAAGATCAGAAGGAGGTGAGGAGCCTGGACTTGTACATCCTGGGCCATAGATAGTTGCAACATAGATTAGTTGCTATTCCTAATACCTGAGATCACATTAAAATTGCCCAATGGGCAATGTGAAACAAGACCCAGTGGTCAGAGGATCCAATGGTATCAGAAGACAGAGAAGCATACTCCTTAACTTAGTCATATTATTCATTCTTTCTAGAAGATACATTGAAAATGGGCACGCCCTCAGGATTCATGCACATGCATTAGAAGTCCCGAGGAATTAAGGAGAAAATTTTGCAAAATTCAGCCTGCAAGAAAGAATGCCCACATTAAGAGCATGAATGCAATCACTTTTAGTAAATCTTATTGAGAGAACATTAGAAGTTTTCAAACTTTATGACTGGAATTCACAGAAGAATATTAGTATCATAATTCAGCATGCACGCAAATACTAAACTGCATACAATCTTTATAAAAATTTAAATCTATGTATTTTCTGCTTCTATTCAATATTGGATGGACTTTCCATTTTGTTATTTTTAAATATTGATCTTTACCCACTAAAATTGTCAATCCTCTGAGGACTCCCAAACCTATAGTTTGAAAAATAATTTTTTTCAAACCTATAGTTGAAAAAAATATTTCCATGTGTTGTGTTTACAAAATTTTCCTTATAGTTCATGTTCACTGATGTGGAGAGATATTCACAGGATAATGACAAATTAAAAGTCTGTCACAAAATAGAATGAGAAGTATTACCATAAGTGGACTGTGGGTTAGTGTGATCTCAGCCAACCAGAAAACAGCTGGAAATAATACACAACACAACAAAGGTCTTCAGAACACTAAATTTGTACATTTAATAATAATTTAATGTTCTTTTGACTGCATTTTCCACTTTAAAAAAGGAATATTCTATTATATACTTTATATAATGTATATAATATATACATTTGCTTCATAGGATAATCATGAGCAAATGATGGGCTCATCAGAAAGCTGTGCAGGAGACTCTTCTCCCTGCCCGAGTCCCTCCCTCCCTCCCTCCCTCCCTCCCTCCCTCCCTCCCTCCCTCCCTCCCTCCCTCCCTCCCTTCTTCCCTTCCTTGTTCCCTATTTCCATTTGTTACCCCTTCTAACAAACACTGTGAGAACAGCACTCCATGCCAGGAAAGACAAGGAGTGGGAGCTGGTAAAGGATGGAAAGGGCTGGGGAGGGCTGGAGAGCCCTGACCCACACTGGAGCCTGGGTGCTTTGGGATGAAACCTTCCTGGGAAAGGGCTCAACTGGCCCAGGCTTGGCTTCACCTTTATTTGGTTAGCTTTTGTTTCTTTGGGATTTTTGCTGATGGTAGCAATTCTATTTGTTTGTTTGTTTGTTTGTTTGTTTGTTTGTTTGTTTGTTTTTACCAAGAACCTAAATAGATCTCTTCAGCTCAAGACATTTGTGAAGCAACAACCTGTTACAGCAGGTTTTTCCCGCTGGCGCCATCCCACCTGCCGCCAGTCTGGGCCTACAGCCGCATCAGCCCCAAATAACACTCAGAGACTCTGTATTTGATACAATCCTGTTGACCAGTTACCATTATTGTTTATGGGCTAGCTCTGCCTTAATGATTAACTCATTTCTACTTATCTAAGTATTTCCACGTGGCTCATCTTATACAGGAGCTGTGGCTGGCGTCTTGCTTCCTCCATGCTCTACATCTTGACCCCTCCTTCTACTTCCTCTTTCCTGCTCCTAGTCTCCTAGCCCCGCCTATCTAGTTGGCCACAGTGCTTTATTAACCAGTATGAGAAACATATATACAGAATAACATCTCCCATCAACAACCTCTTTGGATGAGTTCTGATTAGGCAGCTGAGCGATCATGCCAAGCTGGCTCTGGTTTTTCCTTCTGCGTGGATCACCTGATCTTCTGTTTCCCACCGTTTCCCTCCTTCTCTGTAAATCTCAACACAGTTGGAACATGAGCAAGAACTGACAAGAAACCAAGCTGCCCTGGGAGTTCGCTGTCTAGAGTTCTCATTACCACCCTTGGTAAGCAAGGATCATAGAGCAGGATACTGCAACCTGGAGAACAGGGTGCCTGCTGCAGTATCTGGATAGTCATGGGGGGTCCGGGGAGAGGTGTCCCGTGCAGATGCTGAATATAAAAAAGAAGAGCACTTTGAAAAACCTCTGCAGGTACCTGATATTTAGAGAGAGAAGCGCTAGCTTGTTCTGAAAAGGAGCCAATGGGATTTGGAATATGACCAAGCTAATGCATCCCTTTCAAGATTGCAACTAGGAAGCCTGGGACCAAATCATGCAGGCTATAGTGGCCTTATATGAGGATTTGGAGCTTCATCCTAAGTGTAGAAATGTGTTATGCAACAAGGACCAATGTGGTGTCATAGTTTGATGTTGAAATGCAATCTCCAACACCCCCATAGGCTTGTGTTTTGAAAGCTCAGTGTCTGTCTTGTCATGTTGTTATGACATGGAACCTTTAGGAGGTGGAGCCTGGCTGGAATAGCAGGTCACTAGGGGCAGATCATGGAAGGGAGAGGCTGCCCCCAGGTTCTGGCTTTGCTTTGTCTGCTTCCTGATCTGTGGCCATGTGAACAACTTTCATGATGCAATCCCACTTCCATCCGCTGATGCACTCAGTCATGCCTCCCATGTCACAATGGACCCCCCCCCCAAACCCTCTGAAACTGTGAACAGAAATAAATCCTTCCTCCTTGACATATTTCTATCAAGCAGTGTGGTCACAGTGGAGAGAAATAGTCCAAAGAGTATGTCTCCACACAACCATTTATGGTCCTAGGACTGTCTAGAGGAAGGGCTCTTGAAGGCCCTGTAAGCAGCCTACAGAGTGATCATTAACAGTATGATTATTGAGCTGGTTATTACAACGAAAATTCCCAAGTTGTGTAGCTGAAGTGCATAGATGTGCACTTATATGGAGTGCATAGAGCAGCCACTCACACATCTGAAAAGACAAAGTGTATCTGCTGTTTATGGCCAGGCTTTCCACACTGTAAACCAAAAACCCAGGCTTCAGTCATTAGTGGGTGATGGCTTATTTTCTTCACTGCCTTCTACCCTTCTTCCCTTGGCCTGGCCAGCCAATATCAACAGCGACCACGGCCTTGAAAGTGAGGAGCCTTCCTAGGGCCAACTACCCACTGTTGATTGACATGCAGTCTGTGAAACATGGCCCTGAACTCAGGGAACCTGAGCCCTCTCCTGGTGACTGTGGTCTCCTTGGCCAGGTCTGCAGAAGCTGTGGGAGACTCTAGGGCTGCCAGATGGCAATGTGGGGTGGCAGGTTGTGGCTGGCAGTAGTTAGTGAGCTGTGATGGTTGGTGACATGAGCCCCATCAAGTCATCACTCCCGTCTGAAAACAGCCCATCATGGCCCCCGTGGCTTCAGCCCATGTATGCAAAATGGGCAGAGGTATTCAGACTTGTGCATCTGCCAGTTCCTTAAAGGCCCACGCAGTCTTTTCCACTTCTTAAGATGGCTATGTACTGATGACAAAACATTATACAACATGAGTACTCATTCTGGTTAACAGATGCTTTTCTTCTGTACGCCTGACCCTATCCCAGGGTTAATTCATCAGATCTTCCCAAGACCTGTAAGGTAGTTACAGTAATATGGTAAATATTGTTAATGAATAAAGTGTGTGATAGGTGTTGACAAGTTATTACCATTAGCTCTTCTGAGCTGGGGACCCACCCTGAAGTAATAAGACTACATCTGGCAGAACCAGGATTCAAACTGGGTCCCTGCAAAGCCAAACCTGCAAGTGTCCAGGTAGGCAGAAATGCTCCCTGGTCTGGGGCCCCACCTTTAATGCTCGGGCCATAAAGGAAGGTAGGAGATGGGAGATCATCCTCCAAACTCACCCCTACCCCTACACGGTCACCACCAATCAATATGGGCTTACATTTTATGAGACAAGGAGTTAACTTGTTCAATTACGGGGGAGACAGCTCTATTCTTTCGTAACAAGTAATCTGAGTAGGGAAATCGATCCTGAGAGGCCCCATGCACGGTGGCTAATTTTATATTATCTTTAGCCAATGGGTGGGCACTGAGTAATGGAGTTGTTGTTACAGTTCATTATGGAGGGCGGAGATCAATAGTGGGACAATCTGTGGCTCAGCATCCCAGCTGTGGCAGTGACAGTCGACGTCGACGGGGCTCAGATTGGGGATCACCATGTCTATGTGAGCTCCCTGCTCAAACACATCCTCCATAGTTCTCTAGACAGAAACCCCAGGGACCTTCCAGAGCCCACACCCCTCTTCTGTAGCAGACACCACAGGCCACCACAGACACAGGAGATGGAAACAGAGAGCAAAGCCAGCCTTGTGACCACCCTCCTCTTCTTGGTAGCCTTTGAACAGAATGCAGGGTTTGGTCTGGCATCGGCATCTTAGTGCACTAATTCCTGTTTTCCTTCTTAGACACATGCTGAGTGACAGACGGGTTGTCTCTGTGCTCTCTGTATTTGGGGTTGAGAGATGCTGTCCCAGCAACCCCTGTGCCTGGCTGGGATTTTTGTACCTAGGGGTAGTGGCCTCAGTTCCAGTCCCACAGAAGCAATCTGTATCAATTCAGCATTTGCTAACCCCATCTTGTTTGTGCCCCTGCAGCATTTTGGAGGCTGTTCCCATTAGTGTGTGGCAGCCCCAGGCTTCCCTTTCGCTTATCACAGACTGTCCAGCCATCCATAGGCATTTTATATGCATTGTCTTCTTCAGCCCTCAGGCTTGACTCTGATCTTTTTATGGTTTCCACATGGGGAAATTGAGGCTCAGAGGGAAAGCAGTGTGCTCTGGACACATAGGTCACGAAGACCAGGGTTTCAAGTTGGCTTCTCCAGTATGTCTACAGCACTAAGAGGGATTCCTGGAGGGAAGCCTTGTCATTGTGTTAGGGGCCCACACTCACTGACTAGGCTGGTGCCTGGCATACTGAGGACAAATATGTTTATTAAATCACTGTGCCTCCATTCCAGAGATAGTTAATATGACCATCATGAATAGCCATCACCATCACCTTGTTTTTGTATAGATGCTCATGAAGCAATGCCAGTTACAGTCACATGGTGTGCAGAGAGGCAATGAAAGATCCCTTTGAAAGGGACAGATTTAAGGAAAGAGGGGGCTGATCCATGAGAAGTAGACATGTGGCAGACTTCCCCACTGGGACTGCAAGAGGCAAAAGAAAATCACAGATGGGGACTCCCATGGCCTTTGTGTTAAATTAACTGCACCAGATACTTTGTGTATCGTTTGAGCATATGTAAATGTGTTCGTATGTATTCTGCATGTTTATGCATATTAATTAACTCTCACAACAAACTTTGGGGTGAGCATAATTGTTGTTTTATTTACCAAGTGAGGAAGCAGATGCTCTGGAAGGCTAACAGTCTTGCTGGGTTTGAAGCCAGGCCCACTGGTTCCAAATGCTAGTCCAAGCTATCCCCACTAGAAGTGGGGAGAGTGCATCTAGATTCCTCTTCCTGAGTGAAAGTCTCAGGGAAAGGTGAACTTGAGCCTGGATGTTTCCAGCTGGAAAGGAGGTCACTGGACAGTGTATTCTGTACCTCTGAGGGCCTTGGATATAGTGGAATTACAATGGTGTGTGATACAGGCAGGAGGAAACAGGCCTGAGTTAGGCAGCTAAGGCACCAAAGAGATCCAGAGGACCTTGTGGAGGCTGAATATGTCCCCCTGTCTTAGTTACTGTTCTATTGCTGTGAAGGGACACCATGGCAAAGAAGACTTATAAAAGAAAGCATTTAATCAGGGGCTTGCTTACAGTTTGAGAGGGCGGTCCATGAACACCATGGTAGGTATCATGAAAGCAGGGAAGCAGGCACAGCATTGGTGTGATAGTTGACAGCTTACATCTTATCCAAAACAGAGAAAGTGACACTGGGCGGGGCATGGGATTTTGGAACCTTAAAGCCCATCACCAGTGACACACTTCCTCCAACAAGGCCACTCCTAATCCTTCCTGAACAGTTCACCAACTGGGAACCAGACATTCAAATATGTGCACCAGTGATGTGGGTCAGCATAGAAAGACCTTTCCGCCAATCCTAAAGACCTGAGTTTGATCCTCACGACTTCAATGGTGGAAAGGTAGGACCGATTCCCACAAATTGTCCTTTGACCTCCACACATGCACTGTGGCATGATCACATGTGTGACCTGCCCTGAGACTGAGGATCCACAACAAAAGCAGTGGTCAAGGTTGGGCTTCCCAAAGGACACAGGCCAGAAACCTCTAGGAGGAAGGGGAAGAGTATGGCCAGAGGCCCTGCATGTGATTCTCCCTTCTGAAGAGTGCTACAGACACCAAGAAAGAGAAAAGGCAGTTTTCTCAGGGGTGTGGGAGACAGACTTTAGGAGTGAAACACAGGCCCTCCATGAGGACAGTGATACCTACCGCTAGGCCATGGGTCAGTGAATTGCAGCCTGGTCCTCCATTCAGCTCTTGCTTGGGTAAATAGAGCATCCGTGAACAATAGACACACCATTGGTTAACATTGTCTGTGCCTGCTTTCACATTGAACTGAGTGGATGCCCCAGTGGTGGGGGCAGCAGAGTACTGAAGTCTGATGGTCTTATCTGGTGTTTCCATAAAATGTAGCCAACCCCTAAACTAGAAACAAATGTTCTATTAAGAGTGACTGCTATATTTTCTAGGGGATATGAAGTAAGATGTAGATTTCATCCATCCATCCATTCATATATTATATTTTATCAGTGTTTCTGTTAACAGTATGATTGACTTCTCCGAGAACTGAAGCATATGTAGACTTCATTTATTCGGTTAACATCCATTCAGCTAATCAACAAAACTTTTCAGATCCCATGAATCAAAAGCTGTGCTAAATATTACTGTCTTGCTAATAAGCAAAATCTATGGTTTCTCCATCAAGCTACTCAAAGCCCAGGATGAACTTAGACATTAAATGAACAATGACACAAACATACAGGGCTCCAAACAGGTTCTGTGTCAGGGGATTCAGTGAGCTATAGAAAGCTTCTTGTGGCTTCTCAAGCTGACCCCAGATAAGGATGAAGTGCAAGCAGCTGACTGGGGAGGTGGCCCCAGGGAGTGCCAACCAGACATGAACAAATGAGAACAGACGAGGAAAGCACCTTTGGAAAGTAAGGAGCTGAGCACATGACTTTTGAACCCTGAGGACCTCAGTGAAGAATGTCCCTCAGTGAGTCCATCTAAATCAGCTAAGGGTTGCTTCTTCCTGTGGGTGTCAGGTTTCCTGCCCTGATATTTAGCAAATCAGCCCCAGGCAGCATTCTTGTGAAGAGATGAGAGTAGAGGGACCACGGGCAGCTGGAGCTGAGGTGACATCTGATCTGCTCCAAGGTCTAAATGAAGACTAGAACTTCACTAGTTGTTGGGTTCTTGGAGAAGACCAGTCCCACAGAGCCTGGTCTATCTACCCTGGCAGCAGCTGGTCCTTCCTTGAGGTCTCAAGAACTTCTTGCACCATTAAATAAACAAGTTGTGGAGGGGAAAGATGTGTTCTAGCCACGATTCTATCCTCAGAGCCTGATTCTATCTCTAGTATAGACCTGAACCACAGGTTGTGGGTGAACTTCCTCCCGGCCATGATGGGAACCCAGAACTCTGGAACCTCTCCTTTTATCTAGTTCTTGCTACACACAGTGTTAGTGGGGCCACGTCAGCTCACCAGGAAAGTGAAAGCCCTGTCCAATACACAGGGGACAGAGGGAGAAGCCAGATTCTAAAGAAGATATGAGCTTAGCATTGGTTTTCCTCTGAGAACTGATTGCTCTGTGCAGGGGCAGATGTTCCCCAAAGCCAGGGAACCCTCAGGGGTTCCTTGAATTTACCTGGTATTCTCGGAGTGCTACTGGAAGGTTGTTTGCCTATTTTACAGTCCTCCTCTGATAGGTGTAAGCAAAGCTTGCCAGAGGTTGTAAATGTCAAGACAGATTGGCACAAGAGGAGACTAGGACCCAACTGCCATCTGCCAAATGAAAAGATGTGGGACAATGTAAAACAAAGCCACATGCCTCACTTACCCTGTGCTTATTACTTACATGCATAATGGATTCATTATTGCTATTTTTAATAAAGTAATTACATTTTTAGTTTTAATTACCATAAGTAAATATCAACAGTATAGTATCAAACTCAGCTGAAGTTTTCACAATAATAACCACTTTTAAAACGGTCAATTCCCATAACACCAAGTACGATTAAAAAGCAAAAATGTCCCAAGATCAAAATATTTAGGAGCAATATACTCGGGAGTCTTTAGCTTATGAATGCTAGTAGAGCGCTCACACCCCTCCATGCAGCGAAGGTGGTTAATTGATCAGCCACGTTCTGGCTGCCTCTGTAACTGGAACTTGTCTTTGCTACCTAGGTTCTGCACATTGCTTTGAGCCCAGTCTTTGGGAGAGCAGTTGTTCGAATGGGAGGTCACCCAACACAATACTCTGTACAGAACAGGGGTGGAGTTTTCATCACTGCCTCAGTTTCCTTTATAGTCGCTGTAGTAACACACCCTGTAAAAGTCACTCAAGGGAGAAGGGGCTTATTCTGATCACAACTCAGGTAACAATTCCTTACTGGGGAAGTCACAACAGTAGGAGCTTGAGACAGCCAGTTGCTTCACATCCACCATCAGGAAGAGAGCAGAGAACACATACCGAGGTTCGGCTTCACCTCTCACCAGTCCAGGGCCCAGCCCACGAAAGGCACAAAATGGTACCACCTACTTAGTTAGGGCAGATCTTCCACCAATCAGAAAGTCCCTCACAGGCACACCCACAGGCAGACCTCCTAGTAGACAATTTCTCATCAGCAGTCTTTCCTGGGTGATTCTAGACCGTCAAGCTGACAAGACTAACAGGCATGCTCACACACCAAGCAATCAGTTCTCCAGCTGATACCAGATGTGATAATCTTACACATGAATTTGAGTCTGACACTATCTACCCTGAGTCAGGATTGCTCCCACTGGTTAAAGGCCATCTGAAAAGACTGTCCCCACCTCAGGTGTCCACTGAAAGCCTTATGTTGTGGCCTGTGCCTCTGTTATCACCCTAACATTCAATACCTTTCCCTATTTAGAGGTTGATGTGTGGCTGGAAGTTTCACCTCTTAATCCCTTTCTGGTGACCAGCCAGCCCTCTCCTCAGGCTGTCTAGGATTCCCAGCTTCAGGCAACCTACTAGCAAACAAAAGACACTCATCCATCTGGGGATTACTCAGGCCTTCATGGGCTACACCAGGAATAGAGAAGAAACTCAGTGTGAGCATATGCCTCTTGCTGTAAATTACACTCACAGGAAGTGAAGAGGCGATCTAACAGTGGGAGCCACATTTTTCTCAAAGATCCCCAGAATGGTGGAGCTGTGATGGAGATTCATGGTGACACATTCTTGACCTAGGTAACGGGATGCTTATCTCTGTCTTGGGATGTTACCTGGTGTCCCTTCTCCAAGCCATTGTCTAGACTTCAGGGAACTGCCCACCTGCCTGACACTGCTGTATGACCTTAGGCAAGTTTCTTGCTGCTTCTGTGCCTCCATATAAACCATAAGGACAATAACATCAAACCAGTCCCTTGAAGCACCACTGGGTGAATAAATTAGATAAATTCATACACATGTGTCATATTAAGATGATGATGGTGATGGTAGTTATGACAATTAGGAAGCAGTGATGATCCCATTGGGAGGGTCCTCTGATGCCAGCTCCTCTGCTCCATTGATGTCACTGGGGGACGGCCTTGAGATTTATAGTTTGGCCGTACATCCTGTCCACTCTCTAGTCCTGGCTGAGAATATTGCTGACCAATTGCCTTAAGCTCTCAACACCATGCCACCATGCTTCCCTGCCCTGATGGACTGACTATATCTCATCTTAAACCCTGAGCCAAAACTTTCCTGTCCTCACTTAAGTTGCTTGTCAGATATTTGGGCAGAACACTGAGAAAATTAACCAACGTAAACGTGACTAGGAACAAGGGACCTGGTCCCTGACATCTGTGCTCTGCTGGGGAGATAGCTGGCACTGGTCAGCAGTGCCCTGATAATTCCTCTCTCTTGAACCCAAGCAGAGCTGGTTTCTGTTGGGATAGGAAAAGACCAGGATCTGCTGCAGTCAACAGAACTCTAGCAAGAGCCAGCACATGCCTATATTATTGAGATAAGTAGCTTTCACGCAACTCGTCACCTCATGGATACTCAACATTTTTGTTAGTTGGTTGTTTTGTTGGCTGTTTCATTTGTTTTCTTTGGTTTCTGTTTGTTATTTGAAACAGGTCACACATAAACTATACTGGCCTGAAACTCATTATGCAGCACAAGATGGCCTTAAACTCCTGCTCTACCTGCTTCTTTCTCCATGCCTGAGTTTAAGGCTTTTACTTAAACTTTTACAGAAAGCTGACAAGCTGGGCCAATTCTACCTTCCTGTCTCACATTAACATTAACAGTTATTCAGCGAAGATCCATTGTCACCTCAAGAGCAAGAATCCTTGCCCACACTGCCAGCTCTGCAGCCTGGGAAATCTACCTTGGCATTCTTTGGACTCTCTGAGTAAGACGGCAGAGCAGGGCAAGTGGGTGTAGTGACTTTGTTCTGATTTCCTTATTAGTAATGAATACAAAGTCCTTGTCGTGGGTATTAGGACAATGACATAAAGTCATGTGGTAAATGCTGCATCCTGGTACTCAGTTGGGCCTGGATAGGGATTTCCTTCTCTTTCCCAGCCAAGCAACAATTTTTCAGGTGACTGGGGATAAATTTCATCTCTGATAGGATAGTTCTAGCCTCAGGCTCCCAAAACAAGAGCAAAGCTAGTGAGTCAGAGAGGAATGAGAAGGAGAAGAGAGATAGGGAGGGGACAGGAAGGGAGGAGGAAGAGAGTGGATGAGGACAGTAGTCAAAAGAAGGCAGGGAGGAGGGGGAAGAGGAGGACAGTTTCCAACGGTGGCCCTGAGTATCCCGACCCCTCCCACTTCCGCTCTCGGCCCTGTGTCTACTCAGACCTTCCCTTCCTTCCCAGAGATGCCCAACAGTTCACACTTAATTACTTCATAAAAAACTGGAAAGTAGAAGAGGAAGAGTTAATGTTCTCCTAAAAGGAGGAAGCTGCAGCTAATCCCAATTAGGAGGAAGTCCCAGGCTATTGAAATGCTACAATCCAATTACATCAGGTAAAATGAATTACTCCTTTAATGCTGACTTATTATGAAGACACCTTCTTATTGCTCTCATTAATAATCTTTAGACATCATTTTAGTGCATATTGGCTGCAATAACATTTCTATTAGCATCATGGTGGAGCAGGGCTGACAATTAAAATAAAAAATAAATCAACCCAAGGAGCGAGCAAACGTAATTATAGTTCAGAAAGAGCTTTTATGTGCATTTGATTAGTCAATGGAACAGTGTCTCCCCTCTTGCCTTGAATGTGTGTTCATTCCCATCTTTGCACACATCAAGCCTAAGGAGTTGGGGAGCTTGTCTACAGGGTAGCAATCCCCACACCCTAGCTTGCTGAGTGCCCCTGTGGAAGTAACGTTCTCCATTGGGTCTTATTTTCCTCACTTCTAAAATTGGAAATGTTTTAGACCGTGGACTCCATAAATTATGCACAATTACACAACAATGTGTAAATTACATCTAAGATTCTACACAATTGTTCTGGTCCAATAGACTGTAAAACTTGGGTATTTATGCCAGAGGTAGAAACCTGCATGGACAATGATTGCTGTGTGTCCATGGCTTGTGCCCTCCAGAGCTGGTTATGGGGCAGGCTGTGCCCCTGACAGCTGGTAGGTGAAGAGTGGGCCAGGCATGCTACAGGGTACCCTAAAGCACACAGTGACCTACCACAGAAAGCCACCCCATCACTCAGCAGCAATGCCAAGGCTGAAAAACAAGTTTATGGTGGTTTGTAGACCTGTGTCTTCATACCACTGGAATCAGACTTCCCCAGCCACCTCAGCAGACATTGAGTCTTGTCAGCCTTCTTGGTGGGAAACAAAGTACAAATTCAACAGAAGACTCATGTCTAACTAACTTACTGTGGAAACCAAGAAATTCTCAACAATACACATAAATACACCCTCAATATATATATATATATATACATATATATGTATATAGATATATGTGATATAATACATTTACACATATATTACACTGGGTCATGGGCACCCCCATTTCCACTTACTTGAGTCCCTTTTCAGAAGTTACATACACAAATATATACATATATATATATATAATCAAAATAGTATACAACACACATATTTACATATAAAATACCTCATATATGCACATATACAGTGCTTCCCATTTATGGAACAATACTTTATATGAGTAAGGTGCTTCACATAGAAAAATATATGCTACCTCATACATACAGAATTATAGACATATGTAACACATCATACATATGTATATAGAGATATAGTCATGTGCTACACAATGAAGTTTAGGTCAATGATGGTCTGTGTGTACCATGTTGGTCCTACAAGGTTTTATCCTGAGAGTATAAGCCCAACCATTTTAGTTTGTGTAAGCACCCTCTGTAATTCCAATGGTGCACTTTTCAGAATTCACTCCTGTGATAAGCAGAGCCTCACGGCATTATGAATACACACATGTATATGTATTGATATTTGCACCTTCATCCCTTCTAAGGTGCCCTGTGAAAGGGGTCAGGCATGCCAGCCAAGGTCAAGTAATTTCAGATCCATGAAAGATGCGCAGGTTGAGACCCTTGGGTAAACAGCTGATTGTGAGGTTTTGCTGTGTCATCCGGAGCCCTGGATTTTATAGAGGATCTTTCGGGGATTTCCCAAACATGAAATATTAAATTATTTTTAAAAGATAGTTTTAGCTATTTTTAAAACTGTAATTAAAAAAAATTCCCTATAGCTTTGAAGATGTTAGATAATGAATGTAATCCCCCTGGGGCCACTTGATCACCCACACACACTGCCAAGCTGAGGGACTGTGTGCAGGCAGAAGTTAAGCCTCTCTGCAGCTGTGTAAGCAGAGATGCCCAGAACTTGTAAATTGTGTTCCTAATGACCACTCATCACACAGAATCCAGGTTTCCCTGATGCTAACAACAGTTAAGACAAAGCTGAATGCTATTGTCAGCTATCATTTTTAAATCTAAATGAAGGAGTCTGTCACTGTCTCCTGGCTGGGGAATTAAAGAACATCTTTAATTGACTCAGAAACCAAATATCATGTTGAAACTTTCTGTTCATTTTCTACTGCCACTCAGAACCTTACCTAGCACCCACAGTGGAATACAACAATTTGCCTACTATCTTCATTCTTGAGGTATAGATTCTGGCTACAGCCTCCCTGGGTCATGTGTCCTGGGCTCTCAAGGCTCATAATTCTGAAGTTGGTGTAGGACACAGCAATGGCTTCATCTCCTCCAAGACGTTCTTCCAATGTTATTCAGGTCATTGTTAGAATTCTGATCCTTGAGAGTTTGTTTAGAGATTCTAACAGGGCAGAGAGCTACTTGTATTCCCTTGGCCAAAGAATAGCCCAAAGGATAATTGCAAACTCACAGCCCCGGGTCCAGAGTCCATAACAAGACCATTGGAATCTAGACCCAGATTTCTGGACTTCCATAAATTAAATCCATAGCCTGCCATGAAATCCTTTGTTTTTCCCCAGAATTACCAGTTTCTGTTAAGTAGAGGTTGTGGTGCTCCATTGCAGGTCTGTTGATCTATGAGACCAGTAGTTAACTCCATGAGCACCAGGCCTGGACAGGACCCTAATGCACACTGCAAATTATTCTCTAGCATGGTATCTTATGCAATATCACTAGTACTGCTGGCCACAGAGGAGCAAAGACCCAGGGTCAATAGCAAAACCTTCCTCCCTGCTATGACACCGGAGCTCTGTTTGTCAGAACAGCATGAAGGAAGCAGAGGTCTCCAGAACATATTTCATGTGACTCTCTCACCATGCGTTGGCAACCTTAGCATGTTAATGACTTAGGTTAAAAGCAAACCTAAAGTCGGTTGGAACTTCATGTTTAATAACAGAGGTTCTGGAATAGAGTAAATGAGTCAGGAGACTGGAAAAACACAAAACACCATGCTGGAGTTGGCATTTTAAAAATCCTAACTAGTCTAGACTATGAGAAAGGTATAAGAATAGGAGTGGGCTTTGCAGTCTTTCTTTGTGTTAACATTTTTTGTAGCAGGTGTGAGGCAAGGGCAGGTCATGGGTTGAGGCTCACTTACAGGGACACAGTTCCTTCCCCTGCTGAGAGTCACGGCAGTCTTTGTGCTGAAGACCACAGCCTAAGCTAGGGTTTGGGAGTGGGGAGGAAATAAATAGTCCCTCTTGCCTCTTCCTCACAAGTCAGTCTTTATGAGCAACAGAAACTTGCTTAATGTTTTTTAACATTTGTGTTTATTTTTAGTGTTGTGTGCGTGTGCGTGTGCGCGTGCCCGTGCGTGCGTGCGTGCGTGCGTGCGTGCGTGCGTGCGTGTGTGTGTGTGTGTGTGTGTGTGTGTGTGTGTGTGTGTGTGTGTACAGGAATGCCATGTGTGTACAGGGCCAGCAAAAACCAGAGGAGGGTGTCAGGTCCATGGTGCTGAAGTTGCAGGCGGTTGTAAGCTTCCTGAGTTAGGTCCTGGAAATCAAACTCCAGTCATCTAGCAGAACAGCCCGTCCCCTCAGCTCCTTGCTTTAAATTTTAAATATTTAGTGTAGTTTGTCCATGCCAGTCCCCCACCAGACTGCAGATGGCTTTGGTGCTCAAGCTAAAATTACTCTCTTTGTGAACTTTCATAAACTTCTCATTAATTATCTATTTTTCCCAACAAATCACCCCTCAAACTAAGCAACTGAGGAAGACAATGTGGCAGTCGACCTATGCTGTCTCAGAGTCTCTTCCTGAGATCCATCTGTCATCCGGCTGTATCCATTCAAAGGTCTGGCTGATGCAGAAGACCTGCATCCAAGCTCACTCCCATGGCTGTCAGCAGGGGCCTCACTTCCTTTTCATGGGAGCAACTTCATAAAACGAGATTGCTGTCACCATCACATGGCTTCTGCCAGACTGAGTGGGCTGAGAGTCAAAACAAGGGAAACAAAAGAGACGGTACTAGCCAGTGACCAGTCTTTGCAGTGATGTCATTGCCATACTGTAGAGTACTGACCATGTACTATGGGAAGGAACACAAAACATGTAGTGCCCAGGAGGCATGAGCATCTTGTAGGCTAGCTACTATGCTGGCTCATCTTTAGAATGGGGTTAATAGAAATTAAGTTACATTATTATAACAAAGCAGTTAGAACAGTGCTAGCACATAATATAATATATATTGAATAAATTATTGCTATTCTCATTATTCATATTCTTCAGTTGCTAAATGCTGTGTTGATTTTTTTTAATCACACTGTCACTATAAGTCTAAGCCCTTCAGCCTAATAAAGAAAATAGAAAAGTAAGTCAAGCTTGGTGGTACATAGTTGTAATTTAAGCTTTTTTTTTTTCAGGGGGATGGTAAGTTCAAGGCCAGCTTGGGCTATATGTGTAAAATCCTTTGTCTCAAAACAAGAATAAAAACTCACTTGGAAGTGAGTATGCTTCTTTTGTTAAAGGAAACAGAATTAAGAAGTATTCTGAGCAGATACCTAGGATCTAAATTCAGGAAGTCAAATGAAAAATTCAAGAGGTAAGAAATACAATAGGTGTGTGTGTTTATTGGGAACTCAGTACTAGGATTAGGTAAGAGATTAGATATGATGGAAAGGGGCAGTGTAAGTGGAAAGGCTAGGGGAGAAGGAAAACAGAGACAAAGCAGTGTGTTAGGAGAATGACTAGAAGTCGCCAGAACCCGAACAGATGATATCTTCAAAATGATGTTGAAGTAAGCAGAAAATCAGGCAGAATTAAATACAAAGAAAACAGGTGCCACGAAATAAATGCAAAAGCCCCCAAATGGAGAGAAAAGCACAAGGCTTCCAGGGGGACCTGAACTTATTCCTACATGATGCCATCCACTCAGCCCCTCTTAACCAATACCCTTCGGTGATCCTGTTTATTACATTACATTAAAGGAGAGGTAAGACTGCCTTCTAATAAATCTGATAGCATGTGGCAAGGGCCATAACTAGCCTAGCCAAGGCTCAAACCCAAGTCTACGCACTCTGAACATTGTGAGATTCTCTGCTGCCTCCTGAAGGTCGCTCTACCCTCAGTCTCCAGTCTCAACCTGTAAATTGTTCAACCCACAGATGATTAGGAAGACATCACGACATGGCATATCAAAGTGACATGTGGACCGTGGCTCTTGCCGCAATAGTGTGGGGTACAGCACCTCTTCTCCAGGCAGACTCTGCCAACGCCTCCACTTCTGAAGGCCTCCACTGCTGCCCATACACCTTGTTTTGTTAGGTCCACAGCCCTTTTCTCCCCAACCTATACCATGATAGAGAAGCTCCAGAGGCAGAGCAGAGCCCTTGTGTATAGTTCCAACCTCTAAAACATAGTTCTCAAACTCTACATGTATTGGTGTAGTTGTGGTGTGGCAGCCCTGCGTGATTTTTCAATTATGTCATTTCTGGTTGCCACCCATGTGCCAGGCTGTGTCCTGAGTTTATGATGCTCCCACACATGGTCTCCGCACAGCCCTAGAGAGACACTACTGCTATGTTCATGTTTATCCCTGGGGAAACTGAGGCCTGGGAAAGCTATTCCCAGTCACTAGTTAGAAAGTGACAGATCCAACAACAGCATATGAACACTGGACACCAATATTGGCCTTAGACCCACCCCTAAAGGAACGGAATGTTCCCATACCCTCCTCTGGAGATGAGACTAAAAGTTGCTCAGGGTATCATACCACTCTCTAGCCCAGACAGAGTGCCCAGGGCCTTCCA
The DNA here is from genome assembly GCA_030556225.1 of Cricetiscus sungorus. NCBI lineage: Eukaryota > Metazoa > Chordata > Mammalia > Rodentia > Cricetidae > Cricetiscus > Cricetiscus sungorus. Next base: position 30,420,322 of record JANBXA010000729.1, read on the forward strand.
GCAATCAGCTGCTCTGAGAAAATGCCTGAAAACTCAGGGTCACGGGGTCTCAACATGAATCCTTCTATCCCATCCCAAGAAAGAAATCCAAAGCCTACCTCTTATCTCCATAACTTGAAGTTAAAGGGAGGGGAAAAAAATCTCCATCCACAGGTAGTTAAGTGATTATAAACTGTAAAAATAAATCAGCCTGATATAATTGCTCTGAGGAAAGATGACCAACATATTTAAAATGTCCAAGGATGCCCCTCCCCCACCTCCATTTGGCACCCTCTAATTACCTTCACATTTCATCTCCATCAGCAAGATGACCTGTATTTCCTTCGTGAAGTGCCGGGGAGGGGCCTGGCTGAGGAGCAGAGCCCCTGGTGATAAATCAGGCTCGCCATTAGTGGTGAACTGCTCATCTCGGCTGCGCTAAATGCAGGATTTATAAAGATGTCTCCGCCATCCAGCCCAATTGTGGACACCATAATAAATTCATGAGCGGGTGCCAAGGTAGCACACTTCATTATGTGCGAGGCTCCTGGCCATTAATCTAGCCCGGCGGCAGGCAGGATTCCTGGGGAAGGAAGACATATTTATGTGGCCCAAACTTACTCATTCCATTATGGATTTAATCGGCCCAGGCTGCTGGCTGCAGAGGCGAGGGGACCATTTTTAACACTTTGGATCAAGTGTTTGTAACTCCCTGTTGTGCCTTATTTCTTCCACAAGAGCGCCCTAATTTTATCCTCTACTCTGCTCTCAGGAACATCTTCAAGAGCCCTTCATCCCAGCCACTTACTCCAGATAAAATATTTATACAATCAATTGCCAAAGAGCATTCCCCTTAACTGTCCTATTAACATGGAAATGCTCACATGCTGAAGGCTGGGGCTTCCCCATGATTAACCCTTTACATCCTCCCACCCACAACAGAACTTGTTTCACAGGATCCAGAAGAGGAACGAAAACACAGGTGCCAATACTGAAGGTCATTTTTTTTTTTTTCATAGTGCTAGTGTTGGTTTTGGTGGTGGTGGTGGTGTGTGTGTGCACAGTAATAATTCTTACTGTGGGAGATAAAGATTCCTCAGCCCATCCTTGGAACTAAACTCTTAAATTGTATAAACAGAACAGTGGTTCTCAGTCTGTGGTGGAGACCCCTTTGGATGGGTTGAACAACCCTTTCACAGGACCATCAGAAAACACAAATATTTGCATTGCAATTTATAACAGCCTCAAAAGTTATGAAGCAGCAATGAAAATAATTTTATGGTGTTGCCACAGCATGAGGAACTGTGTTAAAGGGTCACAGCATCTGGAAGGCTGAGAACCACTGAAGTAGAAGTCCCAAATCTACACCATATGTCCATGGTATTCTATAAAGTACAACATTTTCAGTCCCCTGTTGCCTTATCATCAAGCCAACAAAGGACTGACCTTTAAGACACTTTTCCTTGCACAGTGTATGGCACCACTCTTTTTTCTAGTTGAGCAGAGAAAGCCTCAAGTCACTTTCAACACAGGCACAAAATGCCAAACACCCTTCATTAGCAAGAATGTAGCAATACTTGTTATAGCAGGTTTATCCAAAGAGGGTTCTGTTTTAGGGCTTGACATTAGTACAGCAGCTTGGCTCTCAGCCTTCCTAGTGCTGCAACCCTATGCCCTATGAGACAGGTCCTCATGTTGTGGTGACCCCCAACCATAAAATTACTTTCATTACTACTTCATATCTGTAATTTTGCTGCTGTTATGGATTGTAATGTAAATATCTGTTTTCCAATGGTCTTAGGTGACCCCTGTGTAAGGGTCGTTTGCCATGACACAGGATGAGAAGCTCTGAACAAATAGCTCATTTAGTTTCCATAGCAATTCTGTGGGTTTATCATCCTCTTGGGAGACTGGGTGTGTTAGTTTTGTGCTACTGTAGCAAAATATCCGATTCAATCCATTTTAAAAAGAAGGAATGATTGAGCTCGAAGTTTAGAAGTGTTAGTATCAGCCAGCATCCTGCTGCTTGGGATGCTGTGAAGCCACATTCTGGAGCGTGTCACTGAAGCCCAAACGCAGAGAAGGTAGGGTGATGCCTCGATCCCCTCCAAGGGTGCATACCTGAGGACCTCTCAAAGTTCTGCCACCTCTCTATAGGGCCAAAGTCAGGATTAAGTTTTTTTGGTGCATGGGCCTTCAGGGGACATCCCCAAACCGTCCACAGCACTGAGGTCAGAGAGATGAACAAATAGGACTTAGAATGCACACTGGTGCCTGGACCATTCCTAACCTTCCAAATTCTGGAGCGTGGACCTGAGGGCTTTCATGACAACCATGGGTCTCCTGGTAAACAGTTCACTGCTGCTGTCAGTCTACACTAGGGAGCCTGACAAGGAGAGGAAAAGCAGGTGCAATCCGACCTGACCTGAGGGCACTGAGACCTGCTTTGGGCACCAAGGTGGTAAGAGACTTTGCCGGTCATTCAGCAAGTACAGCGTCAGTCCATTCCATAAGCATGGATATGACACACTCTGTGTCACCTATTGTGTCAAGACTGGTGTCAGGCTCAGAGACATGGAGTCATCTGTGGGAGGATGTACTTTCAGAGAGACAGATGACACCGTGTGTCAGGCCAAAGAAGCCACACAAGTAAGGGTCTCCGTGTGACCCGCTCAAGTGCTCTGGGACACAGACTGAGAAGAAAACATCAGGGCAAAGTTTGGGAGGGAAGGTGGTGATGTTTTCCTGGGCCTGAAAAGATGCTGATGGGAGATAGGCAAGAGGCAGCCCTTCAGTCTGGGATGGATGGTGGAGGGGTGCAAAGGCACAGATGAAGATGAAAGACTGAGTGCACGTGTTGCTGTTTGGTCACAACTACCCCCAGCCAGGTGCCCTTGCGAAGTCACCTTATCCTGCTCATGACTTTGTGAAAAGTCATTCAGGAAGGTCTCTGCTGCGTGGTTCATCGCGGACACACTGGAGGTCAGTTGGGACTGGATGATGTACATCTAAGACAGCTTTTCTACTCATCTGCTGGTATCTTGATGACAGGACTGGAAGGCTTGGATCCTTTCATTTGTTATGTGTTTCAGGGTTTCTCTGTGGAGGTCAAGTAAGAAATACCCCTAACTAGACAACTTAACACTATGTGTGAGTGAGTTCTGGTAGCCAGAAGTGAAACTTGCCTCCGCTCAAAACTGGCACAATGTCTCTCCTGTCATATTGGTGACACATCACAGTGCCTTACCAGGTTCCAGAGAAGATAACACAGAACCCTGGCTCCCAGTCAGAGGAATGACAGTATGAGGCCATCTATAGTCTGCCCATCACTTGTCATTATTCTCCTAATGGAAGTCATCCCTGCGACACACCCCTAGTACCTCATAAAATAGGCAAATGCCTCTGGGGGTTTGCCAGCCTTTCTTGATTTCTGGGGAGTAAGCCTGGGGTTTAAGAACACACTAAATTTCTCTTTAAAAAATTAATAGTAAAAAGATATTTTTTTTCAAGACACACTGTCCTAGAACTCATTACATAGTCCCGGCTGGTTTTGAACTTATAAAACCTCTTATTTGCCCCCCCCCAAGTGCTGGCATTACTATAGGTGTATGCTGGTGTACCCTGCTTGAATTTTTCCAAGTATAAAAAGTAAAGTTTCCAGAAGACAAAAGGGAAGGAAAACAGTTCCTGGGGGCTTATGGCAGATGATCAATAAGTAAGTCATTTAAGATAGAACATGAAAAATTTGTTCTGAGGCTCTACCCACTTATCCATAACCAATGACACTGCAAATGGTGTGCTGGCCATAGTGACTATCCATGTGCCCATGCCAGATCCTGGGTCTCAGAAATGTACTTCTCAAGTTGTCCATGCTTTCTTAACCTTCTCTAGGAAGGTCTGGTGGGCTCTTTACCAAGTCTGCCCAGCTGAGTACAGTGTTTGTTATTAGCGACACCTTGTCTAGTGAGTACAGTATTCCCTGTCAGACAGGTAATGTCACAGCTGAATACCATAGGGTAACAAACACACATGGACACTGAGATCTTCGCGGCTCCTCATGGTGAGTGTGGTGAAAACAGAAGGTCTGCCTTTCCTCTCTTTTGCTGCACTATAAGGGAAGGGCTCGGAGACCCTGCTGCCTGTGTGGGGTGGGGGAGGGGGTCTGCTCTGCACATAGTAGGACTGTGGGCTTTCCCAATCTCTTTTCCCTCTGTCTTTCCCCTCTGATAATTCTATCACAGGTGACCCATGACAGGCTAAGACAGGACTCTAAGCGAGAAGAGAAATGAAGCTGTCCTGAATAAGTCACTTCCTCTTCCTTCTCAGAGAGACCCCATCTTACGGGAATGAAGTAAAGAGTGACAGGACAGGCCATCCCACATTGTCCTCTGGCCTCTACCAGTACTTACCCACAGACACAGGCGCAAATGCACTGCATACATACACCACACAAACTCGCACACATGGAAAAGACTCGCTAGTGACATTTAAAATGAACGTTGCATACCATGATGCCTGATCATCAGTTTTTTAAAAGGCGGTGTAAAGCGCTAGAGAAATGGCTCCTCAGTTACAAGCCCTGGATGTTCTTGCTGAGTACTGGGGTTCAATTCCAAGCACCCACATGATGACTCACAAATGCCTGTAACTCCAGTTGTCAGGGATCCAACACCCTATTCTGGCCTCTGTGGACACTAGGCACACATATGGTTCACATGCAGGTAAAATTTAGGTAAACATTCATATACGTATTTTTTTTAATTTAAGGGAATATGGAGGAAAAACAAGACAAACACAAAAAGAAAGCAGTTTTTTTTTTTTAAAATAAAAAGGGGTCACTTTATTATGACAGGAATACAAGTCTCTGGGGATGATGTAATAGATTTCTGTGAACCTTCAAAATATTTGAATATTTTGGAAATATAAGGAGTTGACAGATATGTAACTAAGAGAAGTCACACATGGGTCCCTGCACTGCATCATATAAACAACAACTCCAGATGATACAGTTATTAAAATATGACTAGAGATCTGTAGCAAAACAATGTTGTCTCCAACAGACATTTTTTGAGGGTTAATAAAAAAATCTTCCAAGGCTCACTTGTTTTTATACCATCAAGAAAGTCTTGATTAAAAAAAAAAAAAAGAAAGTTTAAAAGTCAAATTCCCTCATAGAATAAAAACAAACAGAAACATTTCCAAAACCCCAAAGAAAATGATAGGCGCTTGGACAATAAACACATAAGTCACAAGTTCTCATAAATACTTACTGACTCAAAAGGGAAATAAAAACTTCCATTACAGACTGTTTAGAAAACAATAAAAATGGGGGCAAAATAATCCTTTGTCAGCTTGAGGATCGCGGCCAAAGTCACACTTTGAAAATAGAACATAACACAGTAAGTTGTTTTATTATTTAAAAAGAATAGAAATAATTGGTTAGCATTTTATTTCATTATACTAATAAGTGAACAGCACTGGAAAAAGAACACAAGTTGGATAAAATCAAGTAAATAAAAATAAAAAATGATTGAATTAGCAAAGAGAGTGGGAGCGTAAATATACAATCTAGCTCCTTAGAGCTATGAGGAAACCAGTTTGATCTGGTAAATCCAATAATAAAAAGTAAAACAAGAGTAAACTCAAATAAAAGCAGAAATGAGAAAGGAAGTGTAAGCAGAGCAGAGTTTTCATGCTCATCTGTTTTAATATTGGCATCATCCCTTTTAAAAGGCATCAAAATAAAAAGTGAAGCCCAACATGCTAATAACAGTCTGCATAGACAAGCGAAGCCACTGAGGTGCTGAAAGCTAAAAGTCAAAGCGTGTGACTATTTGGGAAAGGCGTTTTCAGTATCTGTGGTTGGTAGCTTCAAATGAGTAAAGTGCGTGGCCGCTAAAGGACGGAAAGGATGTAGGCAGGCAGCTCAAAGAGTAAGGACTGTGAATGCCCTGTCCACCCAGTGGAAACCTTTACTCCCAAAGACAATGAAAGAACAAACATTAAAGCAATGGGGTAGGCATTGACGGACAATGGTCAGATGTAGAGAGGAAACGGACAGACTGCCCTCCTCAGACATGTTCTCTGGTTAGCTCCCTCTAGAAGAAAACTCTCAAATATGGAATGGAAAAGCTTACAAACATTTGTGGTATTGAACTTATGCCTACTTCTAGAAATGAACACTGAAAGTAATGACATGTGTGGACCAATGGGGTATACATCCCAGGAAACAAGTAACTCAAACACCTGACAAGGGATAAGGTAAATTTCTTATGGTGTATAATATGTAAGACATTATGTGGTGTTTAAATTACATTTTGAAAGCTAACGGCACAGAAGTGTTACCATCTTCTCCTACACAAACCAAAAACCTGGAAACCTGAACAAGCATTTGGAAAAATGGGTTCTTCCTTCCTTCCTTCCTTCCTTCCTTCCTTCCTTCCTTCCTTCCTTCCTTCCTTTCTTCCTTCCTCCCTCCCTCCCGCTCCCCCTCCCTCCCTCCCTTCCTTCCTCCCTTCCTTCCTTCCTTCCTCCCTCCCTCCCTTCCTTCCTCCCTTCCTTCCTTCCTTCCTTCCTTCCTTCCTTCCTTCCTTCCTTCCTCCCTTCCTCCCTTCCTTCCTTCCTCACTCCCTTCCTTCTCTCCCTCCTTCCCTCCCTCCTTCCCTCCCTCCTTCTTTCCTTCCTTCCTTCTTTCTTTTCTTCCTTTTTTTTTTTTTTGTACATTCCCTGTTCTACCCTCCCACCAACACCTTCTAAAGTTAACTTGTTTATCTTTCTGATCAGGTTAACAGTTGATGGGTACCTTTTATAAATTCAAAGTTGAAAATAAACTAAATAAAGCTCCATGATCCATTTTATAACATATCAGAGCTTGGCAAAAATCAGCAGAGACCTACAGTGAGGCTCACTTGTAACCTGGATGCAGACATTTTCTAAGTGTAAAAAGAGCTAACAAATTGAAACCAGCAGTTTGTTAAAATATGAGAAATAAAATATGGTTTTCAATATTATTTATCTCACACATTAAAGAACGTCTCATATTGGTAGCATCTATTAAGACAAAATGCTACATCTATAAATCAGAGGGTAAAAAACCATTTCAGTGGATGCCAAAGGGAATCCGATCATATTCAACACCTACTTCTTAGTAATCTGGGAAGAGACCTGATTCACTCTGAGTTAAGGTTATGTGTGGTTAAAACCATATGTTCTGGCCCCATAGGTTGAGAACATGAGCCCAGCTTCTCTACTTTCTTAAAGACAACTGGAATTGGAGTTATAGTGGAGGTTTGGGCTACCCCATGTATCTCCCTAGAATATCCAGTGGGGAAATAAATGTAAGCTTTTGAAGAAGAAGCATGGTACCTAAGGAAGATGTCAGCTCACTTTGTGCCCTCTCTTACATTTTCTTACTTGTATACTTTCAAATTTTAATTTCATAAACAAGCATTTTTGTCTGTTTAATTATAAAGAAGAATGAGTAGGTCTGGAGAGATGGGGCTGTGTTGAAGAGTGTACACTGTTTTTCCTAATGACTGTAATTTGCTGGGAGTTGGAGACTCTTTAAACACGCATGTGAGCTGCCTGCTGCTATTGTCTCTGAAGAGTTCACATGAAAGATGACATCTTTGAAGATACCTGGAGTCCAAGTAAATGACTGAAAACTCATTTTCATTTCCATTTTCCATAATTAAAATAGTTGCTCAAAGTTGAAAATATAATTTAATTTGAAAAAACTAAAGACTTGAGCAGAAGGGGATCCCAAGCAGTAAACTAAAAGAAAAAAAAAAGATTAGCACTAAATCAAGTGGAGCAAAGTCAGTTGAATCAAGAACTAATGTGCAAAATTAGAAAACTTCCTAACACAGGAGCCAAACCAATTAGAAAATAGTGCTGTACCAGTGACCTGAGTTGCAAATGACAGCATACATAAAATAGTTATGAACAATGTTTTCTTTTTGTTAAGTTTTGGTTTTTCGAGATGGGGTTTCTCTGTGTATCCCTGGCTATCCTGAAACTCATTTTGTAGACTAGGCTGGCCTCGAACTCAGAGATTTTCCTGCCTCTGCCTCCGGAGTAATAGGATTAAAGGCATGTGTCACAAACCATACAGAGATCTATATAAAAGCATTTTTATCAGGAAGTATAAAATAATATGTGAACAAGATGAATAAGATGCCCATTTTCTAGATGGGAAGACAGAATTCTAAGTGTATGCCAGACCAGACACTTCTGAATTCCATGGTATGTCTCATACAATTCAAACCAAACTGTGATTCATATGAGAACTAATACTTGCTTCAATGACTTCGATGTTTTTTCTTGAAGAAGACACAGAAAAAAAAAACATTGAGAGTATTTTTAAGGGTGGAGAGAAGCAACAAGGACTGATTACTTGACCATGTGTTCAATTAAAACATTAAGTTTTGTGTCTGTCAGCACAAATTTAGTTCTGCTGAGTAACAAACATCTCAAGTATAAAGTATAAATCTTATAAGCAAAGATTTTTCTAATCTTGTGTCTGCTGCATGACCATCTCAGGGCTTCTGCCCCACTTCTTATGCAGGCTCATGGAGTTAGTAGTGAAGAAAAGCACAGTCTGGCTAGTTTCCTGCTGGGAAATAAAGGTTGTTGACCTCAAAGCCCCACTTCACGTCTGTTCATGCTTCATAGAACAGAGTTTCTCACCAGACTTCAGACCACCCCGTGGGCCAGGTAACATTACAGAGCTACATATGCAAGCATTACTTCATCCTCAGATGCTAGCTAAAGTATCAGTTATTGCACATGCTTGCAAAATAAAGAGAAAAGAGCAGCTAGCCCACAAGCAAATCATATTCCATTTGAGAGTGCTCTGCGAAATGAGCTCATGTCAGTAAAAAGCAGAGTGAGGTGTGAAAAACAATCAGAACAAACACCCCACTGAGAAAGCATGCTTCCTGAGCTGCTGTGAATGAAAACGTCCCCCATAGACTCAGGCACTGAACACTTGCTCTCCAGCTGGTGGCACTGTTTGGGGGCTTTAGGAGGTTTTGGAGGTGTGGCCTTCCAGGAGGAAGTATGTCACTGGGCAAGGGTTTTGAGAGTATGTAACCTGGCCCTGTTTCTAATTCACTCTCTGCTTTGTACTTGTGTTTGAAGATAGGATCTCTCATCCTCCTGGTCCTGCCACCATGCCTGCTGCTTGCTGCCACACACTCCCCCTGGAGTCAAAATAAATCTTCTCTTCCTTAAGTTGTTTTCAGCACCAGTATTTTATTACAGCAACAGAAAAGTAACTCATACTCTCCCTAATAAACCAAGGGCTAATTAGTTTAAGTTTATAAATTTGGAGAAACTATGTATCACTAATATTTATAAGTAAAGGTAAAAGATCCTAGCTGTGTATATGTAAGTCATATTTATATTTGGTTATTAAGAGAGAAAAACAATGACTTATGTATAATTAATACATGAGTTAAATAGGAAGAAAATAATGGGTAAATACCAAAGGAAAGGTATTTGACCCAATGCTATAATTTTTAATGGGAATACATGTTAACATACATGCATACTTACAGACATGCATGTGAGTAGTTGACAACAAGCTGGGAAAATATATATATATATATATATATATATATATATATATATATATATATATATATATATGAATCTTAACAAAGCCTGATTAGTCTTAAGAGTTTATACCCAAAGGAAAAACAAGTAAGAGCTATAAATAATTCTTACAAGAAAAAACAATGCAAATAATTGCAATTGTTTTTAAAACTTTGACTGCACTAATAAAACATATTTTAAAATCTATCCTTCTAGATTTATTTTTAGGAGAATAATTTTAAAATGCCATTCTAAAGGACTTATTTTTTAGTATTTATTGATTCTATGTGTATGAGTGTTTTTCCTGAATGTATGTATGTGTTCCACGTATATGTCTGATGCCTATAGAGATCAGAAGAGGGCACTGGACCCCTTGGAATTGAAGTTATGGATGATTATGAGCCACCACGTGGGTGCTGGCAAGCAAAGCCAGGTCCTCTTCAAGAGGAACAAGTGCTTTTAACTTCCCAGCCATCTCTCCACCTCCAAAGGTGTGCTTTCAATTATGAGTGCATGTATGTAACTGTGTGTGTGTGTGCATATATGAGAGCAGGTGCCCTCATTGCTTACAAGAAAACGTCAGATACTCTGGAGCCAGGGTTCCAGGTAATTGTGAATACCCAGCATGGATGTTGGGACCTGAGCTCAGGTTCTCTTTGAGAATAGTATGCATTTTTAATCACTGAGCCATCTCTCCAGCGCCTGAAACTGATGTTTTGGTTTTTGTTCCACACTAGAGTTGTATGAGTGTGTGTGTGTGTGTGTGTGTGTGTGTGTGTGTGTGTGTGTGTGTGTGTGATATGTGTATTGATGCTCATGGAGCAAAATGGCATAATGATTCTTTGGACCTGGAGTTACAGGTGGTTGTGTCACCTGACATGAATCCTTGAACCACACTCTGGTCCTCTGTAAGAGCAGCAAGTGCTCTTAACCTCTGAGCTCCTCCCTCTATCCAGGTTTTTAAATTGTTGTTCTATGCAAATTCTTAGAAACTGATTTTTATGATACAGAAATTTCTTGTTATTTTCTGAAGGAAATCTAACAATATTGTTAAGGAGTACAAAAATTCTCACAACTTTGAAGCCAGTCAACATTTTACTGATAAATAATTAATTTAAGGAAAATAATAACCCATGTATAAGAAAAAAGAAATATACAGACTGTATATTGGGCAACAATAGCCACAAAGACGAAAACTTGAAAGAGCCTGGGTGCTCTAGCACAGACTCTGAGGGAGGGATGCTAGGTTGCCTTTGTGGCATGTCAAAAAGCTCCAAACAAGTTTTTGTGAAGGTCCATAACAGCATGGCCAATATTCATTTAAGACATCTATGTTCATTACAAATATCGTTCAGGCTAACGCAGGGGAAAAACGCGTCAGCTCCATAGTCAGAGTGGGAAATGAACCATCAATCACTGTGGCCATCTGTTGGCTCTTGGGAATTTTATCTTCTCCTCTGCACCTTATTTTCTCAAACAGAAGTGCATGGCTCAACTTTTAGAAAATTAATTTTTAAGCAATGAGCATATTAAAATAATTTCTTTTAACAAGATCCTAGACATTTTTAAAATACTCTTAAAATATATCTATCTATGGATGATTTAGGGTAAGAAACGGTCAAGGACAGAGGCTATACACATGTCGTGAAGACTTCACTGGCTTTTCTACGTCTACGGAAGACATCCCAAATCAATCCCAACACTTGTCTCCGTTGGGACTGGGTGCTCCTTGGGCACACTCTTGAGAGTCAGTGCCAGTGAATCACTTAGAATTCTGTCCTATTGGGTGTTGAAAGGAGTCACCAAATACTGTTAAAGAGACATGAATCACCTTCTCTGTCTGTCACTAAACATGAACAACTTCATACCCAGCTTGAGTCTTCGAACCCTTGTCTATAAACTGCTGATTTGAAACAGCTCTTCTATGAATGATACCACAGTCACATTTGTCCATTTCCCAAACTCGAGCATTTCCAAAAATAGCTTGCAACACTTCTGTGTGTGCCTTGCAGGCTTTTCTGGGGATGAGGTCTAAAGTGCAGGTCCTGAGTGTAGAGCCTATGGGACCCTCTTCTGAGCTGCTATCTATCCTGGGGGGCCTGTGTTTTCCAACAGTGGTATGACCAATCTGATGGACTGGACAGAGCTTTGTATGGGCAACTGTTGATGCAGCTTAGATAGCTTGGCAGCATCCCAGCTTTTGCTCATGAGATGCCTGGAGAACAGCTCCTGAACAATCAAAAGTGTCTCTGGGTTTCACCAAATGTCCCCCCAGCAAGCAAGGTGGCCTCTGGTTGAAGATTACGGCTGCCAGCTCTTCTCCATTACAACACATTGGATCTGTTAGATGCTGAGTTCTCCAAAATGTTACTGCAGTACAGCAGAGGTGATCAGAAATCTGAGAATGTGCCCCACCTTGCAGGCTTCTCTGGGGATGAGGTCTAAAGTGTAGGTCCTGAGCATAGAGCCCACAGGATCCTACTTTACCTATTGTACCACAGCACCACTTCCTGGAGGGGAGAGCCTCCATCAAAGAGTGTAAATCACCCTTCAGGGCTGGCTGCGCACTTAACATAATGGAATGATTGACAGGTGGATATTTATACCAGGCTGACTAAGTGGACAAATCAATCAGGTGGTGGCAATGTAGAGAGAAGGTAGTGGAAGAAATAAACAGGTTCCTGATCCACTGTGGCCACTCCTGTGAGCACTGTGGAAGGTTCTGGAAAGTGTCAGTGTAGATCTCTGCCCTAAGACATTTCTTTTAAGGCTCTGTGGAAGCTGTTGCCTTTCCTGGGTACTGCAACTGGTTTTCTGGCCTCTGGGTGGGAAAGCTGAGGGATGGAGACAATGCTCAGAAGCCGGCAGCTGGCAACCAAGTCTACTTTGCTGACATGCTCAAAGGGGTCAGTTTTGTGAATCAAACAAAGAAAAAAAAACATACCCCCACTTTTGTCAGAGCCAGCATGATTTCTGCCTTTCAGTTCATCATTTTGGGTTGAAGGGGATGTAACTCAATTAAAGACAGAAACATTAAATACATAGTAAAGCTGTCACATGTTGAGGATTTATAGGGGTATCGATTAACACCATCAGTAAAGTATTTACCTTGATCAATAGAGAAAGGTGATTAAATATGGAGGTGTCTCCTGTGTTCTGTCAGCCACGGCGTCTCTTAAAAGCATGCACTTTGTGTGATATATGCCTCAGTTTCCCCCTTTGGACTGTTTATCTCCTTAGTAAAGTTCATTACCACACTCTGCCCTCCCCTTCCACACTACTACTGTGGCTTTGGATATTTTCAGTTTTTCTAAAGGGAATAGAACTGTGGACTCTGGGGCCCAGGGGGGGATATTTTGGTGGTGTTTAGTGTTTGACAGGGGCTAGCTTCATAGGCCAGGGGGCCTTGAACTTGCAATCATCCTACCTCTGACACCCAAATGCTGAGATTATCAAAGCCATGCTTTGTGTGGTTCTGGGGATCAAACCTGCAATCTTGTACATGCTATGTATGTTGGCTTAAATGGAAATGGCTCCCATATGCTCATAGGGAATGGCATTACTAGGAGGTGTCCTCTTATTTGAGTGGGTGTGGCCTTGTTGGAGGAAACATGTCACTGGGGGTGGACTTTCAGGTCTCAAGTGTTCAAGCCTGGCCCAGTGTCACCTGTTGTCTGCTGATCCAAACAGAACTCTCAGCCACCTCTCTGGTACCATGTTTGCTAGCATGCTACCACACTTTACACCATGATGATAATGGACTAAACCTTGGAACTATAAGCCAGCCCCAATTAAGTGCTTTCCTTTATAAGAGTTGCTGTGATCATGGTGTCTCTTCACAGTGTTAGAGGCCCTAACTAAGACACGAGGCAAGCCTCCACTGCTGAGCTGTGTGCCATTTAATGACCAGCTTTTATAGTTCTAGGATGGAAGCTGCAGGACCTCCTGAGATGGAGCAGAAGACATGTGGTGGAGCCTGCCAACAGCTCCAGAGTGAGAAGTGACCCCGAGAGCAAAATGACCAGGCCCTGTGCCCCCTGCAGAAAAGGTGTGGCCTCAGATGCCGTGGCTCTGTCCAGTACCAACAGAACCTCGGAGGGCTGACAGCTCTATACGGGAGAGATACTAGGTGAGGGGTATTGTTGGTATCGAGTTTTGAGGGATGAAATATGACTTTCCCAAGACACTGAGTGTGGACCCTCCAAGAGCCCTGTGGTGACAGCATGGATGGACAGAATACTTTCACTTTGGAAAGTTGGAAAAGCACTGGGCAGGTGGGAGCCTGATCACCTGTATTTCAGTCCCAAGTGGGATTGAAGTCTGAGTGACTTTTATCATGCCACTTCCCCTTTTTGAGACACTCTTCCAGACTGAAAATAAGGCATGAGTGTCATTAGAGGGTGGTCTCCACTTTTCCTGTTACTAGAATTTTTTTTTACATTGCCCAGACCTGTGCCCAAAATTTCCTGGACAATAGCCCAGGACTGCAACTGGTTTCCTCAGAGTCCCAGGTTCTTGTGAGCTGCTGATTGCAAATGAGATCCAGAGCCCCTGAGGGAGCCTGCTACTTCAGGATCACATGTGAGAATGTTGGAGCGGAGATCACCCCAGCCTAGCTCAGATGATTTAGGTTCGGAGAGCCTACGTATTATCAACAATCACAGTGATAATCAATGACATAAATCAGTGGCATGGATAGCTCCAATTTTGCACCCTCCTGGCTGAGCCTTCCCGGGAATTTCTTCCCAACAGGAAGAACACATAGTTCCCTATAGTCATATGAATTATTTGGTCAATAGAAGAAGTAGATCTTGTATACAGTTGACCTTGACTACCTGTGGTTTTCCACTTTCTTGCCTATATACTGCCTATACTCCTACCATCATTGTGAGAAGTTCATTACCAGCCTAATCCACTGACCCCAGGAGATGAATGAAAGACTCATGAAACAGAACTTCCCAGCCAAGCCCAGTCCACCTGCCAGACACAACACCATGACCTCAATTAACCTATATAATTCATGTAACAATTACCAGGCATTTTGTTGTAAGTACATAGGCATATGTATTACATGTATGTCATTTAATCTCATGGTAATCAGTGAAATCATGGTGCATATGATTGACATCTATGCTGGGCAAAATGCTTAGCAAAATGCAGGTCTACAGAAGTTCCCATCCCTTCTCCATCTGTTGGGTTCCTACTTCCTGTTGGTTCAGCCCCTTTTCAGCCCTCCTTTGACCAGTCTTGTGAAGCCTCTGGGAGCCGTCCTCAGTTCTGCTACAGTTAGGGACCTCTCACATGGCCCTTTAACTGGACAAATGACTCTGCTGTAGGCAAATCCTGTGGAGAGAGATGCCTAAACTCAAACACGCTGGATGGAAGCCCGAGGCACAGTGGTTCACAGGTAGGAGCCAGACAGAGGCCACTCACTGTGTGCGACCCTTCGGCAATCCTAACTTCTCTGTGGCTCTATTTCCTTATCTACAAAGTGGGCATGGGAACGGCTTCCATTCACTGGCAAATGGGATCCCATACATGGAGAGGGGAGTTCAGCAGAGCACTGAGCCTCTTGCCAGTGCCCCCTCCAGTGGCCAGAGAGGGATTTGGAGGTAGCCCCACTAGAAGAGATTGTCCTGTGAAATAAAAAAAAGCTGACATCACCAATAAACACACTGGATTAAAGGAAAGCAGGGTGAGGGGAGGGCAGAGTAGGGAGTATTTTGAAGTGGGTGATGTTTTATTATTTTTAGGTTCTCACAGTAACTGCCTATGCTGTCACTCCGTGACTCTAAATGCTGACAAATGCTTCTAAGCTGAAGTCCTGCTGGGACTGCCTTGCTGACTAAATTAGAGTGCAGTTACCATACTAATGGCAGACCACAGGAATCATCACAAGTAGACTGGAGCAGGATGCCTGGCTTCAGCCCCTTAGTACACAATGTACTGATCCAGGAATCCTGATTTTGAGGGCTCAGGGCAAATCCTGTTCAACTTGTGATCTTCATGGTCCTAGTTTCTTTATCTAGGTTCACCTCCTGAGGCAGGAAGACAGACAGAAATATACGCAAACACATAAAGAAGATGATTGTCACTTGGTAGATGATTTGGAGAAAATGTAGGTGCAATGGATGGAAAGTGATGGGGATTCCCCAGGAGACTAATGTTGCCATCAGGAGGTGGGGCACCTAGGACCCAGTTATGGTTTTGATTTGAAATATCCCCCAAAGGATCCTTGTTCACAAATGGTCTCCTTGCAGCAGTGTTGTGTGGTGCAGTGTTTGTGAGGTGATTTGATTCTGAGGACTATGGAATCTTGGATGGATCAATCCACTGATGGCTTCATAGCTTTGTTGTAAAGTAAGTCCCTCCCTGCCTTCTGGTCAACCTAAGGTGAATAGCTTTGGTTTTCCTGCTTTTCATGGTGTTCTGCCTCAGCACAGGCCCCCAAAGCAGTGGAGCCAACAGACCATGGACCAAACCCTCTGAAACCTTGAACCAAAGAAAGCCTTTTATCCCACACACCTTGTGATAGCACTGGGAAGCCAACTCATACAGACCTGCAACTCACACAGATCTGCATGGCAGCAGTAGTAGAACAGCAGAGAAGTGAATGAATTCTGTGCCTGTGTTTGTTGGATTTTGTGATGGTTGATGGAGGCTGAGACTAGGAAAGATGATGATAACTATGTCATGTTTAGTGTGTCCATGTGGGTAATGGGACAGTTGACCAAGGTGGTAAAAGAGGAAGAGGAACAGGTTCAAAGAGAGACTTGGAATGCCCCAAACACAGGCACAGTGTAAGGGGTTGGGTGAGTATGCCAGCATCAGAGATGTGAGTTTAGAACATGGTGCTGAGCTATCACTGATGTAGCTGGTCATGGTGCACCAGCAAAGGCACACTTGGGATGAACAAAGGAAACAGAAGGGGCTTTTCAGGAAGGAGAAGGATGGAGAAGAGCCCTGGGGATGAGTGGCTCCCGAGGGAGGGATCTGACCTGCAATGACAATGAATGAACAAATGAATAGAGTAGAGAACAGAAGGAATGCTAATCACAGTCTTGGGTCTTGCTTCTTTACCACCAACCATAGCAGTTCTTACCCTAGACCTGGAGAGTCCTCTTACAATAGTGTAAAGTCTGGTATAAGACAGCATCAAGTCTGGTACTAACTGAAATAGCCCTAGCTGAGGCTGCGTGTTCTGAAGCTAGAGAACTGGGCTGTGATCATTGTGTTGTTTTACTGCTAATTCATCCTCACAACTACTAAACCTGCAGACTCCTCACAGATTTTTTTTCCTTTTATTCAAATATGTTTCAGGTGCTTTGTTACACAACATGACTCTGAAAATAGATAACTCATACAGGTTCCAAAGCTGCTACTGTGACTTGGATGTAGTTTTCTACCAGGAATTTGTGTGTTGGAAACTTGGTTTCCTGTTGTGGAATATTACTTTAACTGTGTAAAGACGTGTTGCATTTCTTCATGTTGCATTTGTATAATGATGTAAGGATATATGTTTAATTATAAAATATGTGTTGCATTTGTTTTACCTTGCCTACCTAAGGCACTTGATAGGTAAAACAAAATCAAAAACAAAACAAAACAAAAAACCTGAATGGTCAACATCTAGACAGGAGAGGGATAGGCAAGGCTAGCAGACAGAGAGAACAAACAGTGGGAAAAATCTAGGCTAGAGAAAAGAATGAGGAGACAAGAGACAAAAAGTCAGGCAGCCACCAGCCAGCCAGACATGAGAAGTATTGAAAGTAAGATATACAGAAGGAAAGAAAATAAAAAAGCCCAAGGTAAAAGGTAGCTAAAAAGAAACATGTTAAGTTAAAAAGAGCTAACCAGAAACGAGCCTACGCTAGGCTAAGCATACACAACTAATATTAAGTCTCTGCGTCATAATTTGGGAGCTGGTTGATGGCTCCCCCCAAAAGAAAACCTGGTACATTTTGTGCCCAACATGAGTCTAGAACTCATGACCCTGGGGTTAATAGTCTCATGCTCTGCCAACTGAGCTAACCAAGCATTCATAACTAATATTAAGTCTCTGTGTCATGTGGCATCCTAAAAGAAAAAGCCTGCTACAGTTCCCAGTGTGGCAGTGTGAGAGGAGACTGACCTTTGAGGTAGGCCTAGTGGGAGACCCTTAGGTCTTTGGGGAGTGTACTCCCGGAATAGAATGCTGTGGTGAGTTCTTGTGAGTGTGGTAGATATAAAAACCTGAGCCTAGCTCCTAGATCACCCCTTGTGGTTCTCATCTGGCTGGGTGATCCCTTCCTCCTATACACACTACCACTGTGAAGTCATCTACCGTGAGGCACTTATAAGAATGTACTAAGGCTCCACAATTATAAGCTTAATAAACTTCCTTTTACATTTTTTGAGATAATGTAATTACATGATTTCTTCCTTTTCTTTCCTCCCTCCATGCCCTTTATGAACCCCTCTTTGCTCTCTTTTAAATTCATGGGTTATTTTTATACTAATTATTATTACACACACACACACACATGTTTCTGATGGGAGTTATCATTCTGTATATATGTTTCTCTTATTGGTTAAAGAATAAATCCCTGTTGGCCAATAGGAAAGCAAGATAGGTGGGACTAGGAGACAAGGAGGATTCTGGGAGATAGAGTAGAGAGGAGTCAAGATGTAGGACAAGAAAGAAGAGGTCCAGACTCTCTCTCCAGTTAGATAAGACCATGTGGAAACACTTAGATTGATAGAAATGAATTAATAATTAAGACAGAGCTAGCCAATAAGAAACACTAGTAACATCAAAAAATTCATAATTAATTTGTTGTCTCTCTGTGTTATTTGGGGCTGATGGAGATCTGGGACTAGGCTGACAGGGAAATGCTCATAACAAAATGGTGCCTGCAACACTGCAACATGGGTACTAAGAATGTCCACTTAAAACTTGACAAAAGCTTAAAAAGGAGTTTTACAAACAAAAGAACAGAGACAAGCAAGGCTCCTTGGTAGCAGCTTTTTTTTTTTTTTTCAGGTGGGTTCTGTTTTGCTAGAAACAAGCAGAGACTCCAGCGGCTCCTTTAAGGGAGGTTTCCTGATTCGGCATAAGCAGAAAAAACCACAGGGCTCTTTTAAGAGGCTAACAGTTGTATATTGTGCAGGAACAACTGGCTAAAAGAGCTGCCACTTTACTTTTAGCAATGTTGTTGTTTACCAAATAAAGACTCGTAGCCAGAAAAAGATAAAGATTTACAGTAAAGACAGATTCAGATAAAGAAAAACCTCTAAAGCTTTACAGTGTGTTTTAAAATATACATAGGCTTGGGAGAGAAAACGAAACAGGATAAAGTGCTTTAAAAAAAATAGAAAGAAAAAGTACTGTGCATGTGCTGGCACACACCTTTAATCTCAGCACTCGGGAGGCAGATGCAAAAAGATGTCTGTGATTTCAAGACCAGCCTGGTGTACAGAGTGAATTACAGGGCAGCCAAAGTTATACAGAGAAACCCTGTCTCAAAAAAGGAAAAAAATGAAAGCAAAAGAAATAGAGTAATAAAAAAAAACATGTAAAGATGAAAAACACACAGTCTGGACACTGTATGCTATTGTGTTGTCTTTGAATTGTTCAATTGCTAAGAAAGGAACTTGATTATCAATGCTGATGAATTAATTCAATTTATATATTTTAAAAATGCTTTGACTTCAAATTTAAGTCTAAGGGCAGGTTACTGGGGGAAAGAATTTCTATTTTTGTTTTCACAGAAAATAAAAAGTTGTGGATTCCTTTCAAACTAACATGGTTTGATCAAGCAAGACCCCCTGAAACAGTGTCCCAGGTGATCCAACATTCAAAACAGCTGGGGCAGGGCAGCCTTGCAGACTACTACAGCCAGAATTTCTGCGTCTTCTTAGGATTCCCATGGTATTACAGTGTCCCCAACCAGCAGGAAGAAGTTTGGAAAGAACAATGCCCAAATTCCCAAATATTGTCTATAAATGTTTGTTTTCATTTAAGTGGGTTGGTTTTAAATGGTTAATAATCACAACCAATCTCCTTTTAAAGGTAAAAAGGGGATTATGGTATAGAAATGAATACTTTGTTTTGGAATGTATTTTCACTTATTGATACAAATTTAAGGTCAATTTTGTGATATGTATATTTCTCCTCTTGTTTAAGTACAGATTGTAGCTAGTTACCTATGATAATCAAAGCTTATAGTTAGTTTGGTTAGGTTTTCTAGACATATAGAGATATATTTCAATTGGACAGGCATTCTTCAAACCTTTCAAAGGCCTTCAGAATATGGCATTTAAAATAGTTTAGGGCTTTTCTTCACAGCGAGGCACAAGTGCTCCTGGAAATACTAATTCCAACTGCTTCAGAAAGGAAGATGGACACTGAAGAAACTCGTTATGGAGTTTTACTTCCAATTGGCAAGACTCTTTCATTTGGGCAAGTTACTGCCCTTTTCTGGATTGTTTGACTTTATGCTGTATAATTTGGACATGCAGGATCCACAGAAAATTGACTGCTGAAACAAGATGGACAGTGTTACAGGGTCCTGCTTCATGGAAAAGTCTGCCAGATACTCTGCAGGACACAGAGAAAAGTGACCGACAAACTGCCAATACAGGTGGACGTTTAAAGTTTCCTGCTTTGCTGAGAAGTCTGTCAGACACACTATGGCCTATAGGCTGAAGATGGAACATTACTGAAGAACTGCAGGTGACTGACCAGACATATAGTTGTCTCTGTCATTTCTAGAGTTTATATATTATCCTTCTGTGGTCTCTTTGATGGAGTTGAAGACAGATAGTTATGGCTATCTGTTGTGGTTTTCCTTAGTTGGGATTAAAGATAAGTTACATGTAAGACTTTACACTCACAAAGATAGAATAGATGATAGAATATTTTCTTTAATTCCTGATAATGTTAATGAACTAAATATTGTAAGCTATCGTTCTTATTTTATAACTCTTTTATTATATATTTTTCTATGTTAAAGTCAAAACCCTTCTTTTTATTTTAGACAGAAAAGAGGAGATGATGGAAGATGTTATTCTGTATATATTTTTCTCTTATTGGTTAACAAATAAAGCCCTGTTGGTCAATAGGAAAGCAAGATAGGTGGGACTAGGAGATAAGGAGGATTCTGGAAGATATAGTAGAGAGGAGTCAAGATGTAGGACAAGAGAGAGAAGAGGTCTGGACCCTCTCTCCGGTAAGATAAGACCACGTGAAAACACTTAGATTGATAGAAATGGATTAATATTTAAAACAAAGTTAGCCGATAAAAAAATGTTAGTAACTGCCCAACAGTTTCATAATTAATACACTGCCTCTGTGTGTTATTTGGGGCTGGTGCAGCTCTGGAACAAGGCTGGCAGGAAACTGCTCATATTAGGAATATAAGGAATATATATATATATATATATATATACATATATATATATACATATGTGTATATATATATATATATATATGTAGCTTGTTGTTTTCCACCAGCCCGCCAGCCCGCCTGCTGCTGGTCTTGCGCACTGGCCCCAAATAACACTCAGAAACTCTGTATTTGATACAATCCTGTGGGCCTATCATTGTGTGACTATCATTGTTAATGGGCTAGCTCTGTTTTAATTATTAACCCATTTCTCCTTATCTAAGTATTTCCACATGGTCATCTTATTGGAGAGCCGCGGCCAGCGTCTTCCTTCCTCTCTGGTCTATATGCTGACTCCTCCTTCCTACTTCCTCTTTCCTCCTCCTAGTCTCCTAGTTCCTTTGTCTCTAAAACATTTCTTAAGCTTTTATTATTTTTAAGTGAAAGTTCTTATAGCCACGTTGGGCGCCAACTGTTGCTTGTTTGTTTTCCGCCAGCCCACCCACTGCTGGTCTGGCACGCTGGCCCCAAATAACACTCAGAGACTCTGTATTTGATACAATCCTGTTGGCCAGTTACCATTATTGTTTATGGGATAGCTCTGTCTTAATTATTAACCCATTTCTACTTATCTAAGTATTTCCACGTGGTCATCTTATTGGGGAGCCACGGCCGGCCTCTTGCTTTCTCTCCAGTCTGCATCCTGACTCCTCCTCTTCCTCTTTCCTCCTTGTCTCCTAGCCCTGCCTATCTTGCTTTCTCATTAATAAAGCTCTGTTGGCCAATAGGAAACTAGATAGGGGGGACTATTTAGCATTCCCTGTGGGAAAACCTTCCATTGATATCTCTTCACTGGTTGAGGATTATTGTAATTAGGTACCATGAAGGCAAATTTCTTTTTATCTTGTTCTTGTAAAGGTATAGTGAAGAAGCAATCCTTTAAATCAATAACTATAATAGGCCATTCTTTAGGTATCAAAGAAGGCAACAGCATTCCAGGCTGTAAAGATCCCATTGGCTGGATAACTCTATTAATGGCTCTCAGGTCTGTAAGCATTCTCCATTTACCAGATTTCTATTTGATAACAAATACAGGAGAATTCCAAGGGCTGGTTGATTCCTCGATATGCCCAGCATTTAGCTGTTCCTGAACCAGGTTTTCTAAAGCTCCTAACTTCTCAGAGGTCATAGGCCATTGCCTTACCCAGACTGGTTCCTCTGTTAACCATTTTAAGGGTAGGGCTTTTGGTTCCTCTGTTTGTTCAGCACTTGCATTCTGTCTTTGTACAGCCTGGATATTTGGTGTTTGTCTTGTATAGTACTTTATAGCATTTTTGCCACAATCATGAGGTCGTTTATGGTTCCTATCTAATACTGGAGGAATGTTAATTTGTGTATTCCATTGCTGTAATAGATCACAACCCCATAAATTTATCACTACATCAGATACATATGGTCTTAACCTGCCTTGCTGTCCTTCTGGCCCTACACATCAATCCATCTTGTGCTTTGTTTTACCTGAGACAGGGTTCCAATCCCTAAGAATTGAACATCAACCTCTCGCAGGGGTCAATTTCGAGGCCAGGATTTATTAGTTATGATAGTTACGTCCGCCCCTGTGTCCAGTAAGCCTTCATATATATTCCTAAAAACAACCTGCTTAGTCATATAATGCTACTTGTATTTAGCACTGGACAACCAATTGGTGTGCTCTTCCCTAGGGAGAACTATATTTCCTACTCTCAGAATCCCTTAGTTGCCTATAGTTGTTTGTATATGATTAAGACCTAATGGTCTTTCCACTGTCCACTTTGGCATGCCTATTGTTGTTGTCCTTGTTCAACTCATGTTTTAGCAATCATATTGGTGAGACACTATGGAGTGGCTTCTGACAGTGCAATGAGACATAGTCTCACAAAAAAGTAATGTTCCCTGGACCTGACAGTCTTTCCGCCCCCACTTCTACACTATTTCCTGATCTGTAGGTGTGGGGCTTGTTTTGTAGATGTATCCATTGGACCTGGGGTTCACAGTTGGATTTTGATTGCATGTGGTTTTCTGTAATAACTTTTATCTGTTGCAAAGAGAAGTTACTTGATGATGGAAGAGGACTACAGTTATCTATGGATATAAAGACAAATGTTGAGAGTGATTAGTGTTTTGCTGGTTTAATGAAGTAGCAGTTGTAGAGTTTACTCTAACATCCATCACTTTACTAACCCTGGGTAGTCAACTTTGTTTCCAGTACAAGGCATGATTTCCCTCTTGTTGATGGCTCTTAAGTCCAAGTAAAGAGTTGTTGGTTATGACAAAGACATGCGTGTCACTACTGTACCCTTAGTGTTATCATGATATTCTGGCCCTTGTTGTGGACTTGTTGGTTGCTTTCCTCCTTTAGAAGCTGTGTGATATCTTCTGCTACAGTGAAAGCTAATCCTCAGGGAGGAGACATGCAGATGATCTCCAGCTGAGTGTCTTTAACAATAGGTATTTACCTTCTTCTACCTCTGGGTGGGAGGGCAACCAAACACAATAACAATAACCTATATGTCTTGTGAAAGTCCCTGTGACAACCCTGGCTTACAAAATAAAATGGTTTCACATGCTTAGAGTTAGAGTTTTTGTTAGCTGGCCTGTGGCTCTTTGAAGGAACATTGTCAGCCCAAATAAGAAAATTTTATTTAAACTATATACACAGACTTATGTGTATTATAGGATATTTAGATAAATAGTTAAGGGTATGATTCCTTAGGGCTTTTTCCAACAACTGTACTGTTATTTTATCCTCCTCCCTCCTTCTTCTTATCTCCCCACCCCAATAAAAGCCTTTTACCCATTTTTACATTCAAATTTCTTGTATCCTGCTATTGCTCTCTCTATTGCTCCTCACTCCCCTCCCCTGACTCTGGTAACTGTCTCTTTTCATTTTTCTTGTTTCTGCAGTTACTACAGAATATGTATTTATGTCTGAAGATTTGAGACTCTGATGAGACGAGAGAGAAGAGAACATGCAGTATTTATCTTTCTGGGTTAGTGTTACTTTATTCAAAGTGTTCTTTTCTATTTCCATCCATTTACCTGCAAATTTTATGATTTCATTTTTCTTTAACAATGAGTAGGATTGCATAGTGTACATGTACCACACTTTTGTTATCCATTCACCAGTTGAAGGACATTTAGGTTGATTCAATTTTCTAGCCATTGTGACTAGAGCAACAATGAACATGGCTGAGCAAGTATCTGAAGTAGAGTGCCCTATCTTTGGGCAAGTGCCAAGGAGTGATATAGCTGGATCATATGATAGGCTTATTTTTAGTTTTTTGAGGATTCTCCACACTGATTTCCAGAGTGTCTGAACCAGTGATAAAGGTTCTCATTTCCTAATATCTCCTCCAGTATTTGTTGCTGGTTGTCTTGTTGATCTTTGTCACTCTTACTGGAGTAAGATGAAACCTCAATGTTGTTCTGGTTTGGATTTCTCTAATTGCTAATGGTGATAAACACTTGAAATGGTTTTTAGCCGTGATTCTCTCTTCCTTTGAAAACTCTCTGTTTTGGATACAAACTCATTTTTTTTTTGAATGAGTCATTTGCCAGTTTGATCATTTTTTTTTTGTTTTAGTTCTATTCTGGATATTAATCCTCTATCAGGTATATGGCTGACAAAGTTTCTCTGCCATTCTTCAGACTTTTTCTTCATCCAGTTCATTGTTTCTTTAGCTGTGCAGAAGCTTTCTAGTTTTATGACATTCTATTTGTCAGTTGTCAGCCTTAATTTTTAGTTAAATGGAATCCTGGTCAGAAAGTCCTTCCCAATACCCATATCATATCATGTAGGATACTACCTATATATTGTTTTTTCTAGCAGTTTCAGTGTTACTAGTGCATATGCAGGTCTTTTATTTATTTGGAGTTAGTTTTCATTCAAACTGATAGATATGCATCTAATTTCATTTTTTCATATGTTGACATCCAGTTTTCCCAGAACCATTTATTGATGGTGCTTTCTCTTCTCTGGCTTATGTTTTTGCCATGTTTGTCCAACAGTAAATGTCTGAGGTTACATGTACATATGTTTAGGTCTTCAATTCTGTTCTATTTTCTATTTTTGTGCCAATACCATGCTGTTATTACTATGGCTCTGTAATACATCTTATGATCTGGAATGGGAACCCCTCTAGCACTGAAAATTTTGTTCTGGATTATTTTGGCTATCCAGGGACTTTTGTGAGTTCATATAAATTTTAGAATAGTTTTTCTGTTTCTGTGGAGAATAAAATTGGAATTATTTATTGTGATTGAATTGAGTCTGTAAGTAGCTTTTGGTAAATTGTCATTTTCACAACACTATTTCTTCCCATCTGTGAGAATGGACTGTCTACTCATTTTCTAGTGACATTCTCTACCTTTTAATTCAGGGTTTAAGATTTTCATTGTAGATGACTTTCACTTTCTTGGTTAGGTTAGAAATTAGGAATTGTGACTGTATAGTATTATGTCATCTACAAATAGAGATAGTTTGACTTCTTTTCCTACTTGCATCCCTTTAGTTTTCTTATCTTGCCTTATTGCTATAGGCAGTACTTTGAGCACAATATTGGGAAGAGGTATATAGTAAACAGTTTTGTCTTATTCCTGACTTCATTAGGATTGCTTTAAGCTGTTCTCCATTTAGGATGATGTTGGCTGTGGGTTTCTCATTTATAGCTCTTATTGTGTTGAGGTATGTTCACACTTGTCCTACATTCTCTAGGATTTTTACCATAAAGGCATGTTGGATTTTGTCAAAGGCTTTTTCGGTATCTGTTGAAGTGATTGTTTGATTTTTATCTGAAGTCCATCTATGTGATTGATTACATTTATTGACTTATTTATGTTGAACCATCCCTGCATTTCAAGGATAGAGTATGTTGGATGCTCATTTGGATATGTGTTTGTATTCTCTTTGCAATTATTTTCTTGAGCATTTTAAATCTTTGTTCATCAGGGATGGTGGCCTGTGGTGTTCCTTTTGTTGTTATATTTTCACCTGGGTTGGGTGTTGGAACATTATTGGCTTTGTAGAAGGAGTTTGGGAGTGCTCTTTCTTCCCTCTCTCTCTCCTCTCCTCTCCTTTTTTGACTAGTTTAAGAAAGACTGGCTGAAGATCTTTTGTGGACATCTGGTCAAATTCTGCTGTGAATCTCTCTGGCCCTGGTGCCAATTTGTTTAAAGATCTTTTTGTTACTATTTTAATCTCATTTGATATGGGTCTGTTTAGATTGTTGACTTCTTTTTGGTAGGATTTTGATAGATAGATTTAGCTGAATCTAGACATTCATCCATTTTATTTAGGTTTTCCAGCTTCATGAAGCACAGGTTTTGAACGCAATCCCTAACAATATTCTAAAATTCTTTGATGTCTGTTGCAACATTTCCACAGTTATTTCTGATTCTGTTAATTGGGGTCATCTCTTTATTTCTTTTGGCTAGGTGGGCCAAGTGTCTATCAATAGTGTTTATCATCTCAAAGAATCAGTTGTTAAATTCATTGTACTGCTTGTTTCCTTTGGTTTGTTTTTCACTAATTTTTGCTCTGCACTTCTTTATTATTTCTTGCCATCAAGTGGGCTTGGATTTTATTTGTTCTTGTTTTTCCAATGTTTTGTCTCATTAAGTCATTTATTTGTGCTCAGATTTTTTTTTTAAATGTATGCTCTTAGAACTGTAAATGTCCCTCATAGGATTGCTTTCACCGTGTCCTGGGGGTTTTGCTCTGCTGTGTTTTCATTTTCATTTAGTTACAGGAAAATTTTTATTTATTTTGTGATTTCTTGTTTTACCCATTCATCACTCTGTAATTAGTTATTTAATCTCATTGAGTTGGTGCACTTAGCAGAGATTGGCTTACTGTCAGTTTTAAGTTTTATTGTATTATAGTCAGACCACAGGAGTTATTTCAATGTTTTTTAATTTGTAAAGATTTTTCCCTGTGTCCTGGGACGTGGTTAATTTTAGAAAATGTGTAGAATGTATTTTCTTTGGTGTTTTGTTGGAATACTCCGTAGATATCTATTAAGTTCAGTTGCTATATAATGCCAATTAGTTCTGATGTTTCTCCATTTTGTTGTTGTTGTTGTTGTTGTTGTTCAGATGAGCTGTTTATTGGAGAAAGTGGGGTATTGAAATCACCTGTCATTATGGATTGGTGTTACTAAATCTTTAAGTTTGGTAGTATTTCTTTTATGAAACTGGGTATACAGGAGTTTGGTGCATATGTTTAGGATAATAATGTCTCATTGGTTAACTATTTCTGTGGTTACAATGAAGTGCCCATCTTTATCTCTTCTGATCTGATTTAGTTTTAAGTCTATTTTGTCAGATACCAGCATAGTGACACCTGCTTGCTTTCTGGTCCCATTTGGTTGGAGTGCCTTTGTGCATCCACTTACTCTAAGGTAGTGTCTGTTCTTAATGCTAAAATATATTCCTTGTAGGCTGCAGATAAATAGGTTTTGTTTCTTAATCCATTCAGGCAGTCTATGTCTTTTTGAATGGAGAACTGAGTTCATTGATATTTAAAATTATTATTAAAATGTGTGTATTAATTTTAATTATCATTTTGATTTTTTGTTGCTGTCGTTTGTGTTCTCAATTGTTCTTCTTGCATTAATAATTATGGATTTGTATTTCTTTACACAGTTTTTTTTTCTTTTTTCTATCGCAGTCTTTTAGGACATGAATGCATTGCTCCAAGATTTTTCTTTGAGAAATGTGTTGTTATTATGATGGGTTGTCCTTTGGATGGAACTTGCAACTTTTCCAAGCAGCTTTCCATATTCTTTCTTTGTTGTGTATGCTTAGAGCTTTAACTATGATATGCTGTGGGGATCTTGTCTGGTATTGGTGCTCTCTGTGTTTCTTGTATCTGTATAGATGTGTATTTTCTTAGTTTAGGGAATTTTCTTCTATGACATTGGTGAAGATCTGGTCTTTGCTATTGACTTAGAATTCTCCCTCATTTATGCCTATAATGTGAGGATTTGTTTGGGATGTTTTCTTTTCTATGTTTTTTTTTTAAATATTCCTCGCTTATTTGTTCTAGATTCTCTGTTTTATGTATCCCATTTCTAAGGCTTTTCTTTGACATTCCTAGTTAAATTCTTGGGTTTTTACATCCATCTTCTTTTCAGCCTGAGCATTCCTCAATGTCTCTATCTCCTTATTGAATTCTGTTCTCAAGTTCTAGACCCTCTTTGTCATTTCATCAGCCTTGTATTTGTGTTTTCTTGCACATCACTCAGATACTTATTCTTAAGTTCTTTAATTCTTTAATTTCCCTGAGCTGTTTCTTCTCTATTTCTTCTTTAAACTCTTCTAAATGCTGGGGAGTTTATGATTGTTCTTTAAAATACTTTGTCCTGGGGCTTATCTAGGTAATTCTCATCAGCAAGCATTTCTACAGGATGGTCAAGTTTAGAGAGAAAACACTTGCCTGATCTTTCATGTTGCTGGATTTTTTTTCCATGATATCTGGGAATGCAGACTTCTTCTGTTAGTTCTAAGCCTGAAATGGCAGAGAAGACTGCAGCAAAAGACAGGGTACAAAGGTATGTTGTGCCTAGATGTTGGAAATGGCTTGGGTGGGGTACAAAGGAGTCAGGGACAGAAATGACTGGGCTGGTGTACAGGATGTGTCTTCTGCTCCAAGTCTAGAGTATGTAAGTAGATCTGCTTGAGTAGAAAAAATTGTATGTGTGATGAGAGTTGGGGAGTAGGTAAGTAGGGTCCCTGCAAAGGCCTAGACATCAGTCATGGTTCAGGCAGGGGTGGCTAGACTAGGCCAGAGCCCTGAATGTGATTTCTGACAGATTGTGAAGAAGGTTTGGATAAGGAAGGTCAGTGAGACAGTCTGGGATAGACCCTGGAAAATGATGTAGGAGACATGACTAGGAAGAGAGTTTAGATTGGGCTCAAAATAGACCTGTGGGTAGTGATTGGTAGGGTGTGTCCTGGCAGAAGCCTAGAGCAAACCTCTATTCTTTATGAAGCTATTCAGTTTCAGTTAGCCTATTACAACAATGAAAAAGGAACTCAAACAGTATGTCTTTTCAGACCTCTTATTATTTTAATTTGGTTTTGGCTAAATCTGTAAATCAAGCAATCAAAATTCAGACCACATTCCACAAGGTGCTGTATTAGCATAGCGGAAAGAATATGAGCTGGTACCTACGCTTCAGCAGCCTGTTATGCCTAGATGGAAGAGAAAAGAATGTCCCAGGGGCAAGGATGAAGAGCTTTCCAATCAGAGCCCTTGAGAGAAAGGAAACATTTCAGGGCTTTATGAACCTTCTCTTCCCCCTCATCATTTATAAAACAGTAAATGTAACACATCAATTTATAGTATGATCCTTTTATTACATTATAACCAGATGCCAAGTAGTTAGGGATTTATGAAGAAGTTATCGCAGTAATGAGGGTGAATGGGAAGCAGGCAGAAACTCTTGAGAGGACTGGAGCCTTGGCAAAGAAGCAAGGATCAAGAGCCATAGTGGTGGAAGGTTCTGGAATGAATGGAGGAATGAACTCAGGCAGACTGGGGCTGAGTGCAGGGAAAGCGAGGTGGGAATCCAGCCCTGATTCTGGAACACTGGGGCTATGACCAGAGAAGACTCACCCTAGGACTTTGAACTTCAATTTTTCTGTCTCCAGAATGAGTACCACACAGGCAGCTGCCAGCACTGTGCAGTGTGATGGCCCTGCTCAGAATGTGACATCTTGGGGGCATCCAAGTTCCTCTTTCTTTAGTTATTAATGTTTTTAGTTATTATTACTCTCAATACTATTTTGAATATTTACAATCTTTAAATATAATCTTAGGACTCCTTGCTTGGAGTTCTATTTATCCAGGAATCTAGTGTCCTATCTATAACTGTGGCTTATAAAAAAGACATATTACAAACACCTGGCAAATCCTTGGAAACCTGTGCATGGTAACTAATGCCTCAGGCATTGACTCACTGACCCTGTAGAGAACCCAAGGTCTGGTCCTATTCGTGCACTGCCATTTGGTGTGCAGAGGAGTTAAAGCAGGCTGTCCTAGCAATGAAGACTAAGTATGAGGCATGCGAAGAGACAGATTGGTTTCACACAGAAGGTAGAATTCCTGTCTGTATTTCTGTGAACAAACCAGGGGAGTGCCAGCAAAGGTCAGGGGCTCTGTGTTTAAGTTCCTGGATGTGAATGAGCCTGTGACACCTGTATATCCTTTAGCAAATGATTTAAGGCCCTCAATCTCCATTTCCTCATGTGTAAAATATGTGTGATGTGGCCAGTGGAACCTTGGCTAGTGCTGGTCAAGCTGCTGCACAACTGTGACACACCCAGGAGCCTGGTGACCGTTAGTTGTCATTTGGATTATGTTAAAATACCTAAGTAATCAGAGATGCACTTCTAGGGGAAGACCTTGGGCTTGTCTGGCAGGAATGGTATATGCTGAGTAGGGAGGCAGATGCCACTCACAAGCCCAGAGCCCTATCCCCATGTAAGGAAGCTTAGGTCATGTTTATGAAGATCCTCTTCCCACTGAGGAACTCACAGATGCCCTTAGTTGGGTAAGTGAAGTGATTCACATGACCAACATGCCTATCAAGGCCAACCAAGAGCAACACGACAGCATCTTAGCATTAGAAATTCAACCCTCAGGAAAACAATTCTCTTAGACCTCACACAATCTCCAGTGTCTGACATGGAATGCCCCTGGCAGCTATATGACAGTGATTCTCAAAGTGACAGCCCCTGGCCGGCAGCAGATTCCCAGGCTTCACCCAGATCTGTGGAATGAGAAATTCTGGTAGCAGGGGACCCTGTGGTATTCAACAGCCCCTGGGATGATACCAAGCGCCGTGCTAATTTCTGTCTGGATTTGCTCCTAACTTGCTAAAAGAACATCAGGACACAATGTGTTTGATAGTAATGGAAGGCATTGTCATTCTCAAGAGGTGACAGGTATTGATTGGCTGGTCATCTGGGTGGAGATGCCATTACAAATATCTGGCGACCATGAGTGTGTCCACAGAACAGAGACATAGACAACACTAGTTTACCACTTTGAAGTCACACACCCAAACTCCAGTATCATGGACTCAGACCTCTGCTCCCAAGTTCTTCAACTTCACTATCCAATGGTCTGGCTAACTCTCCCCAGGGAAAGTCTGTTATAGTTTGAGCCTAAGATGCCCCCCTTGTTACTATAGTTGAACCATAGATGTCCCCTTGCTGTTCTGTTTGAGCCTGAGATATCCCTAACAGGATCACCTTCTGGAACTGTTGCTGCTATGAGGAGCTGTGGAACCTTAGTGGGTAGGGCTTGGCTGCTGAAAGTATGTCAAGAGATGAAGGGACTCTAAGATGACAGCCTGGACCCTGGTTCCAGCTACTCTCTGATTCCACAGCTACCAGGCTACCACCAGTTTCTTCAATCATACCTATCTTACCATGATAGACCATTATAGACTAACACTGCTGAGAGGGTGGACCCAAGAGAACAGCCCTAGAATCACTCTGCCAGGTATCATGGTCACAATGGTGTGAAATTAACCAATGCATTATATCCACGTATTACATTTATGATACATTATATTTTACAACATATTACATACATATTGGTTACTTTTATTTAAGGCAAGTAGGGGAGAATTGTGGGCTGTAGGCACATTCAGGCTCAATCAATTTCCATAGGAGCCAGCTCTTGATTCTGTACTCTGTGGGTTGACATAGTTGTTTCGGCCTCTAGTATCCCCAACCTCAGCTCACAGAGTGAGAAGTCCCTTCTCAAGCCCACTCAAACAAGGGCTCTAGAGTTTAAGCAGCTTGGCTTTGATTGGTCTAACTTGTATCTTACTTAGCCTCATTCCTTAACCAAACACGGTGAGAAGGATAGAAAGAGTGGACAGCCCATCTCCATCACAAGTTCCTCCCCTGAGATGCCAAGACATATGGGCAGAAAGTGAGGTGGGGCATCTCCCTAGAGCAAGACTCTGGTGTCAGGAACAGAAGAGGGAATCATGAATGAAATTCCAGGACCCAGCCTACATCCCTTCCTGGTGTTGGTCTAAGGCTGCAGCACTCTCTGCCCCCACCATCAGCTCCCGGGGGACAGCTTAGAGTAAAGGGTCCATGCAACAGCAGATAGGAGCGGATGTGTGTGCTGGCCTTTCTGGAAGGTGGCATCAGGCAGGAAAAGCAGGGTCTGCTTTTCCTTCTGTCCCTGTCACTGTAATCCAGAAACAAACAGCCTCAGATGCCCTCACAGGGGCTTCCCACAGCCTCAGCAGCCCTAATCTCCTCCCTGGGATTTCCTGCCACTGTGCTGGAGTGTGTGCCCACGTGCTTGTTTTCTCTTTGAAAGGTCATGATTCTTCCACAGAATTTCCCTGAGTACAAGATGTGTGAGCTGCTGAGGTTCATGGGATAATTTAGGGAGAGCACACACATAATACTTGAGTGTTTTTGTATTAGTTTGTACCTGTTTAAGAATGCAATGGGGTGTGACTGGTGTTAGAGTAGCGGCTACTGTCTGTCCTGTGCTCACTATAAACCTGACATTTTTCTCATAGGCAAACTGACTTGTTCCCACAGCATCTCTTTGAAGAAATTACTCTTATTCGTTTCATTTTATGGATGAACAATATAAGCACAGAGAGGTCAAGTAGGTTGTTCAAGTCCCATAGTTAGTTAAATAGTGTGATCAAGACTCCGGTCCAGGAGATGCGGCTCCAAGGCCAAACTCGTAATCATTTTATCCAACCTGTAATTGCCAGGCTATCATGATAGTGACATCAAGTACTCTTTTCCAGTTAGGTGAAAAGAGAATATGTTGATTTGTGAAAATTAATGTCTTTTTTTGGAAGGTGGTATAAATTCCTTCAAGTACCTTTAGGTGGGGAAGTATTTGGGGCCCCTTGGAGGGTCAGTGTTGAGTTGAATTTCATGTGTCTGTCCCCAGTAACCTGCAGAGAGTCCAGGAGCTCTGCACTGAAGCTTTTCTTCAGGCACACGCTGAATAGAAGGGGGAAAAGAAATCTGGTGGTGGTGGAACACACCTTCAATCCCAGCACTCAGGAGGCAGAGTCAGGTGGATCTTCCTGAGTTCAAGGTTAGCCTGGTCTACAGAGCGAGTTCTAGGACAGCTAGAAACACTGTCTCAAAAAAAAGAAGGAGGAAGAGGAAGAAGAAAGAAAGAAAAAGAGGAAGAAAGAAAGGTTTCTTCTTCACTAGACATGCTCTACTCATCAGTAATCAGCTGAGCCCTCTAGAACCAGAAAGAAAGTAAGCTTTCCCAGTTTCTTCCTGTGTTCCCCATGGTTACACAAATGCTAACTAATGCACTCTCTTGATACCACAGGGAAAATTCCCTAGGTCAACTGAACCAGAAAACCAAATAATAAGTGCTAAAGTTGCTATAGAAATGATAATGCTAAATCACCATGCCCTGGTGTTGGTTGACAATTTGTTCCTTAGCTGAGATTCCAAGTCATAAGCAAACCCATGATGAAAACAAGTGAGTTGATCACATCAAAAATAAAAGAGTTTGGATTCCAAATAATCTCACTGAGAAAGTAAGAACAGAACCTGCAAGTGGGAAATATTGTGCACATTGTCCTCCTGTGGCATGCGGAACATAGGAAGGGCACTTGCAACTTGGTGGTTAAAAGACAATCCAAGCTTTCAAATGGGCAAAGTTTGGATTGCCATGTCTCCAAAGCAGATATGCAA
This sequence comes from Cricetiscus sungorus, assembly GCA_030556225.1. Taxonomy (NCBI): domain Eukaryota; kingdom Metazoa; phylum Chordata; class Mammalia; order Rodentia; family Cricetidae; genus Cricetiscus; species Cricetiscus sungorus. Next base: position 30,454,020 of record JANBXA010000729.1, read on the forward strand.
ATGGGCAATAAGCTCATGAAAAGTTGCTTTAGGTTTTCAGCCATGCGAGGAAGGCAAACAGACACGCCCCAGTCCAACCAGGAGTGCCATAACCAGAGAGACAGAGAATAACAAGGCTGTGGAGAAATCAGAAACCCCATAGCCTGCAAGTTGGGATGAAAAATGGTAAAAACCACTTTGAAAGCCAGGTTGGCAGTTCCTCAAATGTTCAGCATAGAGTTATCATATGACCCAGCAGTCCTCATAGGTGCATACTGTGGAGAAACGGAAACACATGTCCACACATAAGACTGGAATTTTTCACAGCAGACCTACTCAAAGAGCTCATGCACCACCTATCCCCAAGGAGTGGCTGAACAGAGCATGCAATGTCCACAGAGCAGAATATTATTCCTTAGTAGAATAAAAACATGGAGTAGTAGCATTCACCACAGTCATCACATCGGGATGAATTTTGACATTGTTATAAGTGATAGGTCGATAAGAGACCACACATTGTGGAATCCATCTGTTCAGAGTGTTCATAGTAGACAAATCTGTGGAGACTGGGGCTATGTGTGATTCACAGGACAGGGGAGAGCAAGGAGTGACTTCATGAATAAAGGGTTCCCTCTAGGACAACGAAGATGTCCTATGCCTAATAGTAATGGCTGTGCGATCCTCTGGAGATACAGAAACAAAAGATCCATAGCTTTAAATGAGGGCATTTATGGTTTGTGAATATCTCTCAAAGCTATCTTAATACATTCAGAGAACTGTACTTTTAAAAATTGGTCACGTGGTAAATGTTCTATCTTTTAACAACAAAAAATACTTTGAGAAATACATGTAGAACCTTAGTGGCCCTTGCAAACAACAGAGCTTGAAAAGGGAAACAACGCCACCTTGGCAATGGGAGGCCTACCAAGTGTCACCTTACCCAGCTAATAAAGGGGCAAGATTGCCAGTAGAGCTTTGTGTGAAGGCCCTCATATGCAGATACGGGGGACAGAAAGGGAGCCAAGCCTTCTACTATATCTTCTCTCAGGCCATAACATCCATCTAGATACACCAGACCAACCCCAAGTCAAGGGCATCCTACAAAATGCTTCAGAACTGCCAAAGACATGCAACACAACCCAGGGAACCATCACAGACCACAAAAGATGTAAAAGAAGAGACAGGTAAGGCCCATAGAATTGTCCACCTTGGCAGGGAAGCAGTGCTCCTCCGATAACCTGGCTGTTAGTTAACTATATTGGATCAGTGTGAGTTTCCTGGAGGCCACAATGCCAAGTAGCTCTGTAAGATGCTGATGCTCCAGGCACAGGGTGAAAGGCACAGAAACTCGCTCTGTCTGTGTAACTTTCCTATAATCCTAAAACTACTCCAAAATGAAGTATTTTTAAGTTAGAGGGAAACAATAACTTCATGAAACTTCTTTATACTTAGGTCTGCACACAATGTATGCTGCATAGGCATATATACAATATACTAACAAACAATCGTTTTCTCTGTTAACAACCCATGGGGGGGGTAAACAGGCTCTGTTTAAAGCTAGGACTTAGTCTCCCTCAGTTCATGATTCATCACCATCATTGATCTGGATGGACCAGCCTCACAGTGGTTACCTGTTTACTGAACGTTTCCTCCTACCTGCCATTCCCTCTTTCCCTGCAGCAGTTCTTCAAGAGTGTCCCTCCACGATTGCAAGCATTCCTATAAAATTTACCTTACAGGCATTACAATGTCTACCATGTTGTGTTTTCTGCTCTGTGTGTGTGAGTTTAGGTGGTGTATGTGCACCTGTGTGTGCGTGGGGGGGGTGCCCACATATGCACATGGGAATGCATGGAGGCCAAAAGAGAACAAACATATGGTGTCTTATTCTACCATGTTCCGCCTTCTTCCTTCGAGACAGAACCTCTCACTGAACCTGGACCTAAGCTGTGAGCCAATAAGTCTCCATCATTCCTCTGTCTCTACCCTTCACAGTGCTGAGGTCACAGGTATGCTCTCTGCTGTGGCTGGCTTTCCACATGAGTGCTGGGTGTTGTCACTTATGTCCTGCTTAGGTAGCAGGCATACTTAAACACTGAGTCCTTTTCCCAGACTCTGGGTATTGGTCGTTCTGTTCTGATTTTGTTCCCCACTCCTACCCCCACCCCCAGGTAGTCCATCAATCTCACAGCAATCCTCCTGCTCCAGCCTCCATAGTGCTGAGATTAAACTGAGCCACCATGCCCAGCTATGATACACTTTTTAAAACTAGTACCACAGATTGAATCTGCAGCCCTATCATTGTGTGGGCAACTAGTCCTTTCTCACTCCTTCCCACGTTTCCGTAGTAGGTCTTCTCAATTTTCCCAGGAATGGGCCCCCAACTTATCTCCACATTCCACCACCAGGAAATATACCACAATGAGTTTCCTCTTGATAGTCCTTCATGACAGGCCTCTGTGGGAATGTCCTCAGGGCGTGTACCCATATTCAGACGGCCTGGGCATTGTGGTCTCTGTACCCAGGTAGGCCAATTCCATCACCACAGGGCAAGAGGGTGTTCACCTACACATTCTTTAGCATATCATATTCCCCATACATGATACCTTGGCATGATAATCTGGCCTGGATTTGTGAGAGGCCGTAGGGTGAACACAGGAGGCAGGGGCATGTCCTTCGCTAGGATGTGCAAGCATTCACTCTTCACCAAGTGTGGCTCTGGGTATTCTGTGAGTTTGTGAAAGGGGATCAGTTCATTCCCTTCCTGAAACATCCCTTTGGGGCAAGTACTGTTATTTTTTTCTCACCAGGAAGGGAATGAAGACCACATGGGCTTTGGATCCCTGAATGGCTCTTGTGTTTATGCTAAGGGTTAATTAAAACATAAACAGCACTCAGAATAACATTAGGAACTCGGTTCTTTCTGAATCCAATCAAAGCATCTCTTGGTGCGCTGGAAACTGGAGGGTCCGAAGCTGCCCATGCTAAGTGTGGGTCTTCTAGAACCCCCACTTATAATGCTAAGCATTGGGTCAGGGGGAAGGGGGCCTTGGGAAACCCATCAATGGAGCTTCTCTGGGGGCTAAAGCTTCTCGTAGAGCTTATCCACACAGGCAGAAGGAAGCCTTCTGTTTTCCTGCCCTATAGAAGTCAATTCCCATTTTTTATCTCTGGGTTCCCACCAAGCCTCCTTGCTGGGGGCCTGAGTGATGAAGAGCAGATTCAGTGTCAGAGCCCCTCTGCGGCAGCCCCAGCTGCTCTCCAAGCAATTGCAACGGGGGAAAAGTGATGGAAAGCCAAATCCATGGGCTTCTCAGAGAAGAGGAAAGAGCTCAGGCCTGGCCTGGCCTGCCTTCTTGCCCTCATCCCCACTGATCCTCCACACGTAAGACATTAATTTCCCAGTGGGCTCCTGAGTGTCTCCCCAGTCAGGCACCCTGTCTCAGCCTGGACAGTCTGAAGTGCCAGCTTCCCTTCAGAGCACCCCCAGATATATGTAAGCAGCTCACTACCCACCCCCAGCTATGTGTGGTCAGCTAACTGCTCCTGACCTCAGCTATGTGTGGCCAGCTCACTGAGGCAGGAGAGCAGCTTCACTGGCCGCCTTTGTCTTTACTTTCTCTCCCAAAGGAGGTGAATAATTATCAGGGCAAGTAGGGATCCAGACTCCAGGGTGACCCAAGGAACACCAGAAACATTGAGATAGGAATGGTTTGTGAAATTCCGCTCCTGCCCTCTCAGAGAACCTGGAAAGGTGTTTCCTGCCAAGATGCCTGCCACGTGGGCTGAGGGCCTTTACTCTCATTTGATGGGACACCAGGCTAAGGGAGTTTGCTTTTAAAGTATCCTTTTCAATCTCCTGAAACAAACCCCTCAGCAATTATTAGAGATTGTTGTGACCAGTGGTATGGCTGCTGGGAGTGGTGAGGGAGGCAGGCCACTTAGGGGGCTGTTAACTCCACCATGGAACCTGTGTGATATAGGAACCATGAACACAGCTACCCAGCAGCTACAGGCTCCCCTTGGCTTTGCTTGGGGCCTCTGCATCAGCAGCATGGAGGCTCCAGCCCATCTTCAGGGTTGAGCCTTTCAGTCTGCAGACTGAAGGAATAGGAGCTGTGATTCGGCAGGACTTCCCATCTCTAAGGGTTTAGGGAAGACATGAGATGTCCCACGCTTGGTGTGGAGTCTCTAATGCTTCCCTTTTGAAGCTGCCCACACGACATAACTCTTGCCTCCAAGGGAACAAGAGAATATTTGTTCTAAGCTGAATATGGGTGATCCCAGTGCAGGAATGGCATGTTCCAATGTGAAAGTGGTGACACAAACTTTATAAGGACAGAATGAAAGGAAGTCATGCCAAGGCATTTACCATGTATATTAGTGAGGGCTGCAAGTGCCGGGGGGGGGGTGCAGAGGAATATGGGAGTCTCTGTTACAGGTCTCAGACACCGTCTTACCACATACACTGGTGAGGGCTGCAGGTAGATGGGTACAGAGGAGTAAGGGAGTCTCTACTATAGGTCTCAGGCGCTGTGCGACAGCAGTATTGGGGATTGGTGACAGTGATCCCAGCTCTCTGAATAGCTGAAAGACTGTTGAGTCAGACACAGGTGGGCTACTAGGAGGCTAAAGGGAGCCCAAACTAATATGGCTTTTGATCTGCAACATTCCGACTCTCTACAACTAAGACTTTCTAATCTGTTGTCAGCCTGGTAGTCCAACACAGCCACCACTTTTTCTGGAACTGCACTCACAAGCCTCTGTCTTAATTTAGGTGTTGGATAAAGGTCCCAAAGCTCCATCCTTCTTATTTAGATCATCTATTTACTCGTATTACAGTTTGTTCCACTGCATACACTCCCTGTTTCCTTCTCAGGTGCCCCTGGGCAGCTTTGTAGGCAGTTACCCACCCCAGTCACCCTTCAGCCAAACTATAACTATACACGTATATATTTAGCTTGTTTAACCTTTTTTCTCATAAGGTTCTAATTTTGCATTTTTCCAGGGTATTTTGGATTTGGCAGAATAGCCTTCGCCTGTGAAGAGTAGAACTTAATTATCAAAAGCTGAGTGGGAGCAAGCCATCCATCACCCATGACACGTCCCTGCCTGTGTTCGTTTGAGAAACATTTCGTATGTGTAGGGCTCTTGGAAGAAGAGGGGGGAAATATGTCAGAAAAATAGATGGGGGGAGAAAAAGACAAAGGGAGAAATGAAAGAAAGAAAGAAAGAAATCCATTCTGGCATCCATGGGCTCACAAGGAAAACACCTTACATCAAACTGTGGAGCTTGGGGGTAAGGGCTGCGATGCTCCTTTGACTTCTCTCTCTCCTCCCTCCTCTCCTTGTCACCCTCTCAAGAAACTTCTGTTTGAAATTGGATCTCAAATGTCTCAAGCATATGAAAGTTACTCGTGAAAAAAGTCTCCTAAGGTGAAAGCCATCCCTACGGTGAGATTTGCTTTTCAGGGAAAACTTCCTGTCAGGGAAGTTACCCAACTACCATGCTCCAGAACTTTCTTTAAGAGCAGGATTTTTAACAGCCAGATAAGTGTAAACAGAGGCCCAGTCCAGTTGCACAGCGACACCCAGTGGCTATGTTAAGAAATGCCCCACCCCACCCTGGGGGAGGCCACCCCAGGCTTGACTGAAACAAGTCCAGCTCCCCGAGGTTTACAGATTGAGTTCCTGAATTTTTTTTTTTTTTTTTTTTTTTTTTTTGTCCTCAGGAGCCCTGTGCTTGTATACAAATGGGCTAGTCTTAGTCCTGGGTGCTTTTAAAAGAAATGTATGGGTCAAATTGTGGGGTGAGGCTCTGCCTCGGTCCAGTGGTAACCCTATCAGAGCGGGTCCTAGCTCTCTCCAAGGGCATGGCACGTCTGAGCGATCCCTGAGCAGGTTCCACAAACCTCTGGTCAGTGGACTGGGCTATCTCCTCCTCCCCGAGAGGAAGGTGGTTTTACTCATTAGTTTGTGTTTGGCCAGTCCTTATTTAGCTAAGCATGCAGGTCCTCCATCAGCCATTTCCCCTAATAAACAGTCTTGCAGCAAGAGGTCTTGCCTCTTTCCCCCACAGGGGGCGCTGTGAACGCTTAGCAGTAGCTATGGTTCAGCCCACTTCTTCTGAAAACGCAGGCTCCTTCAGAACACACACACACGCACGCACGCACGCACACACACCTCTTTTCTAGATTAATTTTCCTTTCTTTGGGCTTAGAATCCTTATTGTATATAACCAATAAGACATTTCTTTCTGACCAGCTAAGGCTCTGTGGAAGTCTGCATGGTGGGCTGTAGTCACAGTGAGCTGGTAGGGTCCAGGGCTACACCCATTTCAGGGGCAGGATGAGAGTGGGCTATTTCCAGTGGGTCCGATGCTGTGAACACTAGCTCAGAAAGGCTCAGTTCACTACAACCAAGGGCTGACAGAAGACTCCTAACAACAATGGTCACGCGTGCACAGAGAGGTTCTGCCTTCAGGGATACAACAGCGACAACACTAGTGTCCACCCTTGTGGCTTTTGGAGGGCCACTTCTCAAATCTGACGCAACAGAACAGAGACCGGTGAAAACAATAAAGACCCCGGTGTGCGCTCAGCAATCATTCTGTCTGCTGACAGGCTTTCCAGTCATTCCCTTGGTATGAGTCTCACAATGCCACGTGGTGCTGCTATCCTTGTGGCTGTGCAGATTAGGAAATGGAGGCCCAGGGTGGCTTTTCTTGGTGGAAGATTACCATTTCCTGAGAGGCAGTTGGTTCCTAACCAGGGAGGCTTGACCCCAGAGGCTGCCTGTGTTAGAGTCAGGTCTTGATTAGACTGCTTTTGGGGTTGTGGTTGGTTGCTTGACCTGGGTTTACATCTATCACACAAGCACTTTTCCACGGAACCACACCCCTGGCCCAGCAATGCCTTCTGCATAACCACTGATCATATACGTTTCGATTACCAATAAAATCCAGACTGTCAGGGTAATTTGTAAGGGCATCATTGCTTCTATCCACCATTAGGAGCTGAATGCAAGAAGGTATCAAGTGACCTTTCTTCAAGCAGAGTGCCCAGAGTCAGCTGTGGATGCTGAGTGACACAGACACTCTCCAGACAGCAGAGGCCCTATGCCAGGCAATGCACCCACCCTGTGTGTCAGCCATCAAATAATGCTGGCCAGAGCAGCATCCATAAGCTGGTACCTTCAGCTCCACACCACATACTCAGACCCCTGCTCCCCCAGCTTGCAGAATCAGCCTGGACACTCAAAGGGGGGCTGTCCCCTCCTTGTACCCTTCCTCTTGAGCCTCACAGTTGTTGCACATGGGACATGGAAATCACTGGGAAATAATTCAGTGACCTGATTTACACGGGACTCAGGGCAGCCAAGCCGAGGGGAAGTGAAGGAGGCTTGCACTCATGGAGGGTACACCTCGTGAGTCAGTTCAGGAGTGACGTGACAACGTCAGCCTGATCATGGAGCCAGCCCAATTGTCTTGCCATGCATTATCTACCCACTGTGGTGGTTTGAATGAGATGTCCCTCATGAGTTCCCAGTTAGTGGTCATTTGAGGAGGATTAGGAGGTATGGCTTTACTCGCCTTGACGTTTCAAATCACGTGTCATTCCCAGTTGGCTCTCTCTGCCTTCTGCTTGTGCTTCTAGATGTGAGTTCTCAGCTGTTGTTGGAGCCCCTGCATGTCAGTTATCTCAATTCCAACACCGTGGACCCTAATCCTTGAAAGCATGAGCCCCGAATACTCTGTCCTCTTTGGTTGCTTTGGTCTTGTGTCATCACAGCAATAGAAAAGTAACTGGCACGCACGCACATGGCATTTGCCCCCAGTGGGCTTGTTCCACTCAATACCACCCTGCTAGGGTCTTCTCAAACTGTCTCCTTGCCTCTCTCCACCGATAAGGATATTTACTCATGTGACAGATTGCCACAGCCTTCCCAGAGCGTAGGTTAGATCTCGTTTCCTGTTCCCAAGTGTCCAGCACTCCTGACGTTTGCAAAACCAAGGCCTAGGTCCTAGGTGCATCATCAGCTTCCACTGTCCCTCTCCAGGGCCCTCCAAGCTGCTCATGCTCCAGACAAAGCCAGTACAGCCTGCCCGTGATACTTGTTTGTGTCTTCCCTTCCATCTATGTGGCTGTCACACTGCACACCTCTACTAGACTAACACCCTCTGGAGCTGCTCTTAGCAAAATCTACACAACTAGCCCTGGCCAGCCAGGTCACATGTCTTGCTATGACTGCCCAAGTTGGAAGTAGGATTTTTCAACAGCTACACTATTGGCTTTTTTTTTTTAAGTCAAATAACTCTTTGTAGTAGGGGAACAGCCCTACCCATTAAAGAACATTTAGCTGTGCCTAGGACATGCTTCCAGAGTCACAACAGCCACAGAGATCTTGTCACCTCTGACTGAGAATCACTGAACTATCTCTGCTGGATGACTTTGGGCACCAGATACTTTTGGATGCTGATGCCCGGATTAAAATACAAGGAACTGGATTTAAAAATAGGTTATATATTTTATGTGGGGAGAAGTCACTTACATGGGAAACCAATGACCCGCAAGTTCCCACTCCAAGGATCCACACCCAGGCTGCTCTCAGTGACACGACCAGATCCAAGAGAGCACATTGGGGTCTGGAACCCCAGACCTAACCTCACCCTCCATCGTGTCCACACCTGTGACCACACTCAAATGGGCATGGTCAGTGCTACAGGCGAGGGCAGGGTGGATATCTCACTACAAACTAACTTGAGGCACCACCTTCAAAGCCAGTCACTCCACAGAGGGGAGACGAGACTTGCTTGCCAAGCACCCTGGACCATGTTCACTGGCCCTCCGTCAAGATGCTGAGCCTTCTCCTCCAAATATATTCTCTCTCCTTACAGACCTTACAGAACTGCATGTCTCCCAAGGATGAACAGAAAACAGAAACTCAAGAAACCCCAACTAGTGACTGGGGTCTTGCATGCATGGCAGGAAAGCAGGTTCCAGACGTGCTTTGTCACCTCAAAGGACAACCCCTGGGGACCTAGTACTTCACCTGCAGCCCAGTATCCATGCTCCCTCAGAGAAGCAAATCCATCCATGTTTAGTCCATTATTCCAAGCTTGCCGAGAAGTTCTAGAATTTGGTGAAATCATGCAATGAAATATTATTAAGCGCTCTGGCTTGTCAAAACAGGGGTGCGTTTAAGTTGAAAGTCAGAGGCCTTCTAAAGCAAGGCAAGAGCTCAGCGGATGGATGGGGCAGCTGGCTTCCATTTAGGGGCGGTCCAGAGGACCTTAGAGTCTGTGATGCAAATGAAGAACAGAGGCCCCAACAATTTAACTGTCATCGTTGGAAGTGCTCTAACTGGCATGGCCACAGGCCTGAGCATCTGGGCAGCTCCTAGCCTGAGCTGCAAGATGAAAGGACCAGGTCAGGTCCCAGCAGGCAGACATTATCCTACCAGTGGGCAGGGATGGGCGCTGGCAGGGGAGAGGCCCAGTGGGACACTGTGACTTCTGCTTGTCTCTGGGTACACGGACTCCAGGGTGACATGAGTGCCACTCTGTTGCCCTGGAATTTGGACAGTGGAGCCACTGAGTTGCTCCCTATTGTCTTTCTCTCTGCAGACATGCCTCCGACCTCTCTCTGTGGATCTGCTGTGGTGTCTCTGCTCCTGTCTGTCACCTGCTCTGTGTCTGTCTGTCCCTCTCCAACTGTCTTCCTCTTCCTCATCTCTCTGTCTCTCTTCTCTCGCGTTCCTTTCATTTTCCTGTCCCCCATCTGCTTCTTTTATTCATTCATCTTAGCCTCCTGTTCTCTTACTGGTGAGCATGTGAGCATGCATGCCTCCCCCACCTGCCTGTCTGTCTGTCTGTCTGTCTGTCTGTCTGTCTCTGTCTCTCTGTCTCTGTCTCTCTCTCTCTCTCTCAAGATTACCAACCTAACATGGATCGGTTCCTTCAAAAGTCCCAAGGGTCCCCCAAGTCCATCAGTACAGGGGATAAAACCCCAATTTCAATTACGCACAACATCCTGATGACATTGTGAGCCAAATACCCTCTTGCTTGGGAGCCCTTACCCCCTCCTCACTCAGGGGACAAAGCATCCTAGCTGTCCCCTGGAGCCTCTGCTTTGGGGAAGGACAGAGTGTGGGTACCTTCCTAGACCTGAGGGAATGGGCTCAAACTCCTACTAGCTCAGCGGAGGTATTTATGGGACGATATCCACGGAGATCACAGTGAGATACTAACGTCGGCTGTGGGGCTGGGGATCTAGGGTCTTCATGGTTCTCTGAATTTAAAATCCAAAGCTTAGGAAAACAACAGGACGTCACCCATTTGGGAAGAGAATTGGGATTAGACTCTCATACCAAATGTGCCTTTTCTCCTTTCACTTAAGAAGAAAACAATTTCTTATATTCATTACACACATCTCTCATCACAATCTCTCTGCTGGGCTTCTTTTTATGTATAACCTTGTTTCAAATTCATAACCCCATGAAGCAAGTGCTGTTTACCACCTCCTAGTGAGCAAAAACAAACCTAAAGACCAGAGAGGTTAATTCACCTGCCCAAGGTCACACCGTCAGTTAAGCAGTGGAGTCAGGGTGATGGGCTGTGAGCAAATTAATAGATTCCAACTGGCATCACTAAATTTATATTTCCGCCTCCGCCGAGGTCCCTACCACTGCAAGTAATCCTGAAAATTCGTCATGAAGCTTTCAAAACAATTTATGCAAACAAACCTCAAGTGGGCTATTTGTATTGGCAGCCCATTTCACTTAACCACCCACAACAAGGAACAGATGGCCCAGGCGAGTGCTGGAATCGCCCGCAAAGAAAACAGGCAAGGCGGAGGCATGCAGACCGCCCTTGGGGCTCGGACTTGCACGATTACAGGCTTGTTCGTGTTTGTGTCTTTGATTCCGCTGTTTTTTTATGTACTTGTGAAACCGACCGGACATATCACGGCACAAGTTTGTTCCAAGACCCATTGGCAGCCATCTTGGGACAGTGAGAACCTGAAGTTTCTTCCTGCCGGAAGTAGAGGAAGTAGAATGAGCCTATAGCCTTGCAAGGGGGGGGGGGCGGGGAGGGTCTGGTGAAAACTACAAGACAAATGTTTTGAGAGCCTAACTTACCTGTCTGTTTTTGTTCCACCTTTGTTTCCACTGGGCAAGTCTAGACTAGAAAGCAGATTCTGGGTTCAGATCCCAGACAGATGGCAGACAGAGCTGTAGTAGCAAACAGCTCCCACACTGAGGGTTATTCAAATGCTAAGAGTTTTGGAGGCTGAGCCTTTAGCAGCTCCTGAGGGTGGGGCCCCAGGGATAGTATGAGTGGTCTTGAAAGAAGAGAGGCTGAGCTTGAGCTCCTTCATCTATACTCTCCCAGGTGCTATGTTTGATGCCCGTGAAGCCTCTCCTGATGTTGAGTCAGACCAGTGGACTCACAGTCTTCACAAGTGTGAGCCTCTGGTCTTCATGAATTCTCTGGTGTGAGATACTTGGTTATAGCCGCAAAAATGGATATTCTTCCCCGACTTTCCATCCCTTAGATCTGGGCACACTTGGGCTTCAAGATCTCTCTGCTAGACAACAGAGCCCCTCACCAGTGCTCTGGGAACATTGCTTGGGATCCCTGGAGTCCGTTTAAGGCCACCATGATTGAAGGAAGTTTATTCACAGGAATCCCAGTGTAGTGTTGCCTCCAGGACTCAACATCAGACACCAGATAGGACCAATGTCTCCTCCCTCAGCTACAAGTCACCCCTGTCTCTGAGGTCTTCAGGGAGGAGACACCAGGCATCCCAGTGCAGACTAGTAGTCACCTTGGCCCCATGCAATTCCTGACCCACAAATCCCATAGACACAAAGCAGTGGTGGCTTTGAGGGTTGATTTGGGTAATAATTTGTGGCCCCGACAGACAGCTAGAACAAGAAAGAAAAAAATCTACATACATTCCAAATTAATTAAAAGTAAGTATTGATGCCAGGCCGTGATGGCACACACCTTTTCTTCCAGCACTCAGGAAGTAGAAGCGGGCAGATCTCCGTGAGCTCGAGGCTAGCCTGGTCTACAGAATGTTCCAGGACAGCTAGGACTGTTACACAGAGAAACCACCACTCACCACCAAATAATAATAATAATAATAATAATAATAACAACAACAACAACAACAACAACAACAAAAATTTTGACATGAGTCAGAGACCATAATCAACCAGGAGTTGAAAGTAGTTAGGACTCATGCTGGCTCAGATCAAGAAAGATGGTTTTTTGGCAACATACTAAGTGGAGCTTTGTTAGCAGGAGATTAAAAGGGGGAGCTCAGGGTGTAGGAATTTACAAAAGAACCCGTGATTCTAGGCAAGGTGAAATAGCAACACATGTTTATACAGTTAAACAAATGCAGCATAAACAAAAGCAGCTTATCTTTACATCATTAAACAATTATTCTGCAACACAAACAAATGTAACACATTTTTACTTAGGTAAACAAATACTCTTTTCCACAACAGCTGTCTATCTGAGTTTAGGGTGTATAGCTCTAGATGTACCTGGATGACAGGGAACTTGAATATAGTATTGACATTGCTAATAGGCATGTCTGTTACAGCTTCATTTGTCCTAAGTTTGCTATAAAAATGAAGAAAAGAGAGGCCTAAGTGGCATCTGAGGACAGTCAGCTATCCAAGTGTTCAACCAATCCTCTGGCCACTGCTAGGATCTCTGTCTAACAATGAACCAATCTCTGTGGTGAGCACTCATCATGTGAGAGTTACAGCAGTGGGTAGATTATTCATGAAGTTCTATTGACATTGAAGAGTCTTTGAGGGCCTTGGGCCTTACTACATTACACCAGTTCTAAAACAGAGGGCACAAAAGATAGACGCAAGTAATATTAAACTGCAAATGAGTCATCTCCCCTACAAAGGGCTTCAAAGGGCTTTCTATCCTTTAATGCCTTCATCCATCCACTAATCTATCCATCTATCCACCCATTCGCCTACCCATTCATCCATCCATTTATCCATCCATCCACTCATGTATACATATGTACATATGTATATATACATTCATCCATCTATCTGCTTCTCTGCTTATCCATCCATCCATCCATCCATGCATCCATCCATCCATCTTCCCATCTCTCTATACTCCCAGCCATTCATTTGTACATATGACCATTCACCTTTTCTATCAACACCAAGCAAATGTGGACATTGTTACTACCTCACAGTCTAATATGAGATAGACAGGCACCAATCATATAATCACTCAAATGGAAAACTCAAACTTACATAAAGAAGAGTATGCTGCTATGCGGGCCTGAAACCGAGACCTAGTCCTATTGGAGAAATAACACTATCTGTTCTCTGTTATCTATAATCCTCCTCTTCAGCCAGAATCTTCAGGAGACAAGCATCCCAGCTCTTTGGGGTCATTTTTTTTTCTCCAAAGATTGGTTTTTGAACAATAAAATCTTGAAATTTGCAGGCAAATGGATAGAACTAGAAGAAATCATCCTGAGTAAGGTAAACTAGTCACAAAAAGACAAACATAGTATGTATTCATTCATATATGGATTTTAGAGATAGAGCAAAGGGTCATACTGCCAGAAAAGTTAGGAAACAAGGAGGACCCTAAGAGAGACATCATGGTCCCCAAGAGAAGGGGAAAGGGACAAGGTCTCCTGAACAAATTGGGATGGGGGAGAGGGAGTCAAGAGAAAAAGAAGGGGAGAAAAGGAGGGGAGAGAAGGACATGAAGGAGCAGGAAGATTGAGTCAGGGAAAGAACAGAGAAAAGCAAGAAAAGAGATACCATAATAGAGGGAGCCATTTTAGGGTTAACAAGCAACATGCCACTAAGGAAATGTCTAGAGACCCGCAAGGATGACCCAACTAACAATCTAAGCAGTAGTGGAGAGGCTACCTTAAATGCCCTTCCCTGGTAATGAGATTTATGATTTATGATTTCCTTATATGCCATCCTAGAGTCTTCATTCAGTAGCTGATGGAGGCAGAAGCAGACACCCTCAGCTAAACACTGAGCTGAACTCCTGGAATCCAGTTGCAGAGAAGAAGGAGTGATGAGCAAAGGGGTCAAGACCAGCCTGGAGAAACCCCGCAGAAACAGCTGACCTGAACAAGGGGAGCTCATAGACCCCAGACTGATAGCTGGGAAACCAGCATAGAATGAACCCAGACCTCCTGAATGTGGTGTCAGTTAGGAGACCTGGGAAGTCTATGGGGCCTCTGAAAGTGGATCAATATTTATCCCTAGTGTAGGAGTGGACTTTGCGAGCCCATTCCATATAGACGGATACTCTATCAGCCTAGTCACATGGGGGAGGGCTTGGGCTCCCTGGGGAGCAGAAAGGGAATAGGATAGGGGGTTCTCATTGGGAGCAGGGGAGGAGGGGAAGGAGAGCGAACTGGGATTGACATGTGAAAAAAAGTTTGTTTCTAATTTAAATTTAAAAAATAGGAAAAAGAAAGACAAGTTTTTGGCTAAGAAAGGTGAGGGCACACACCCACTGAAGTGTTGCTTATCCCAGTTTTCTTTATTTAATTTTATCTGTCATTATTATTATCTGTCATCACTATTATCTATCTGCTATAACACATACGTGGGGGGGGGCAGAAAACAACTAGAAGACAATGTGTGGGCATTAGTTTTCTCCTTCCACCCTGTTGAGGCAAGGTCTCTCTATTGCTCACTGCTACACACTCCAGGCTGCTGGCCCTTGGGCTTCTGCCTGATTCTGCTGTCTCTGCCTCCCATGGGATTGCTGGAATTACATATCTGGGCCACTGTATCTAGCTTTTTGTGGGTTCCTGGTGTAGAACTCAGATCAGGCCTGTGTGGCAAGTGCCTTCATCTCACTGCCCACTCTCCAAGCCTCTCATTTCACTCTGAAGAACCTATGCTAAGAAGTCAGAGGCACAAGGCAGGAACAACTTGCTTCACAAGGAGGAGCAAGCACCTAAGCTTGCCTGGACCTACAGAGTTCTTAGCAGAAGTGTAAGGTAAACTTCTGCCATGATGAACCACTGAGGTCTTGAGGCTGTCACTGCAGCATAACTTCACCCAGTCAGACTAACACCTATAGGACAGGACAGAGAGTGGAGCAGAGTTCCCAGAGACATGAAAACTGAGCTCAATTCTTCAAGATAGGTAGGCACCGATTCTCCAGGGAAAGATGGGCCTGTGAAATGATCAGCACTTCCCCTTCTCCCCCAGCCTCTGGCAACTCAGAGCAGAGCTTGAGTTTTCTCACTGGTTAATACCAGGTGAGCAGGCATGATCCAGAGAGACAGCCCTGAAGTCCTGGACACAAAGCTGACAAAATGAGCCCATGAGTGCATAGCAGTTGGAACCCAGTGAGGTCAATAAAACCATCGGAAATGTGTTTAAAAGATGAAAGGCAAAAAGTGCCATGAGATTGTGGCTCTAGACACTGTGCTTGGCTTCGAATCCTGATCCATCCTTGTCCACCAGCCAGGGGCCAGTTCCTAAACCTCTCTGTCTTCCATTCCCTAGCCCACAAGATGAGGACATCTATAGCTTTTTTTTTTTTTTAGCATGATCTGAGACCAGTGCTGGATGCCAGTGGCCCTTTCTCTAGCCTGGTGGGTACAACACGCCAAGAGATGAGCCTAAGAATTACAACATTTTAAACCTGAGTTAGGGGAACTTTCTTTCTGAAAAACTTTATCATGCTTTGGTAACACAATAGGAAATTAATTACTCTGTGTTGGCCCAGTGGTTTTGGGACATTCACTCCCAGTACCATCAGATGAAACACGTTCCCACCAGCAAGGAAGAAGATCAGGACCAGAGCCAGAGAGATCTGCCTTGGTGAGGGCCCAGCACTGTCCTTGGGTAGGAAGGGGAGAGCATGGATGTGTTGAAGGAAACTGTGACTCCTCCAAGTTCTATTTTAAAAGCCATCTCTTTGGAAATAGTTGGGATGTTCCTTCACAGGTGTATAGATCAGTGTACCTTGGTCCATCAAGGCAGGAAGCAGTATTAGCACTAAGAAGACTGGAGCCAGCAGATCACATAAAGACAGCAGGGGAAGCAAGGTTTGTGCTATTGAGGGACAGAAGCCAGGAGCAGTGTAGTCCATCTCTAGGACATTCTAGAAAAGACAAAACTGTAGGTTCAAGAAAAAAGCTCAAGGGTTTCCCAGGCTCAGGTGAGAGGGCATAGATGGAAAAAATATAGGGCTTGCTGGCAGTGGGTCATTCTCTCTCTGTCTCTCTCTGTCTCTGTCTCTCTCTGTCTTTCCCTCTCCCTTTCTCCCTCTCCTTCACTCACCCCCCCCCCCTCTCTCTCTCTCTCTCTCTCACACACACACACACACACACACACACACACACACATATACACATTAAGGTATATTTTAGTATTTTATAGCTATGAGTGTTTTGCCTGCGTGTATATCTATACACCATGTGCATGCCTGGTACCTATGGAGATCAGAAGGAGGCTTTGGATCCCCAGGAATAAGAGTTACAGACAGTTGTGAGCTACCATGTGAGTACTTGGAATTGACCTAGATCCTCTGCAAGAGCAACCAGTGCTCTTAACCACTATGTCATCTCTCCAGTCCCAACAGGCCATCTTTATGATGCTTTGAAGATGGGGTACTCACTATGCAAGCCCATCACTGTAATAAACGAGCCCTTTGGGAGAGAGGGTGACTGTAAGGGAGATCCATGGGTGTGAGGAGCATAGGGCTCTGCCTTCATCTCAACTCTGCCAAAGTCTAAAAGTGCTCTACAAAAGCTGGATTTCTCAGGTCAGCTGAGCATCTTCTGCAGGTCATGTGGAGGATAGAGTGTGGTAATAAAAGCAAGAGCCACACATCTCATAGCTGACCACCTTGGAAAGCCCACCAATAGCAATGACAAGGAATGCAAAGGCAGATCTTAGTGACTGTGGCCCTGGGTCACTTCCTCCTGAGCTCTTCCCCCACTATGGAATGATGATATCAAAACTCCAGGATGACACCCAGGTCAGCTCATCATCACCAAGGCTGTATTCTCAGCCTGGGCTTGGAATTGTAAGCACAAAGCCTCCCAGGCGCTGGCTTGCTCTGTAGTGGATGATGTGACTGACAGGTGGACTGTGACAGCAGGCTTTAATTGCAGCTGGCAAGATGCAAGTTGGATCATGGGCAACCATTCCCAACACTGAGGGCTATGTTGTAGGACAAAAGCATCCTGTCCAAAATTGGAGATGGCAGTACAATTTATCTTCTAAATTAGGACATTTTTGTTGGAGATAAAGGCCAAAGTAAGTGGGACAACAGAAAGACAAGGCATAGCCTAGGACTGCCCCAGGGAACTGTGATGACAGGTCTCTTGGAGGGGCACGGAGACTGAAATCAATTCTGCTAATGACCCCAGAGCTTCCTGGCTGACCAGCTCCTTCCAGGGCTCACTCAGCATTGTGCAGCCCCAACTTTCTCCACCAGTCATTGTGCAAATTCTGCCCATGAGCCTGGCCATTTCCACAGCACCCTGACCAAAGCCTCTGCTCTTAGTAAATTACAGCACAGGCAACTGACCAGTTTCGTTCCTGCTTTGATACTGATTTTCTGTGCAAGTCCACTGATACCCTGACAACTGGTTAAACTAATCTGGGTTTTCATTATTTTGTGTGAGACAGAAGAGAGGAATCTGCAGAGGTAGGAAGGCAGACTGCCCTCCCTAATGCGGGTCAGTATCATCCAATCAGTTGCAGGCCTGAGCAGAATGGGTGCGCTCTGCTCTTGGCGTACACTAAGCCTCTGACTTTGTCACAGCTTGTTCAGCACAGCCTTTATCTTCCTAGAAGAGTCAAGAGTCACAAAACGCCCAGTCTCTCACAGTGACCTAAGGTTTACTGGGAGCCATACCCAGCAGGACACTCCATAAGGGCATTCTCTACTGACACTAGCATTATTTATGGGATGGGACATTCATATCTAGAGTGGGGAAGAGCCCCTAGGTCACTGTGTTGATTGGCTTTGACTGCCAACTTGACACAACCTGTAGTTATCTGGGAAGAGTATTATAAATAAGGAATTGATTGTGCAGAACAGGTTGGCCCATTGGTATGTCTGTGGGGGATTGCCTTGAATTATTGGCTGAGAGATGCAGTCAGATGGCCAGACCTATGGGGGTGAGTGGGCTGAAGAATAGGGTGATGTCCTGTGACAAGGAAGGAGAATGATTGGAAGAAGTAAAAGAGGAGAAGAAGGAAGGGAGGGGAGGAAGAAGAGGAGGAGTGGGAGGAAAAGTAGACTGGGGTGAACATCAAGCAGGCCCTGCTATAGGGTCTTATCAATTCCCCATGAATCCAAATGACAGCTGCTCTTCAACCTGTTCACCCAACTCCTGGTTCCAATCCCCAAACCTGGTCCTGCATACTAGGCCAAGGTTGATCTGTCAGGCAGCTTGTGAACCTGATTTTCTAGCAGAACAGTATGAACGTATCACTCCAAGACACGGTCTGCTCCAGTTTGTAAGCCACAAACAGCAGTAATGTCTACAGTGTGTTAAGTATTGCATGCACCAAGTCTGTTTAAATGAAGACAGCTGTTGGGTGATGTTTTAAAGATTCACTATTTTCACTTATGTGTACGTGTGTGCCCGTATGGTTTTATGTGCACCACATGAGTGCAGTGCTCTCAGAGGCCAGAGGGCATCGGATGCCCTGGAGCTGGATCACAGGTAGTTACGAAGCCCTTGGATGTGGGTGCTGGCAACTGAATCCAGGTCCTCTGCAAGAGCAGTTAAGTGTTCTTAAGCCCTGAACCAATTTCCTAGGCCCCATTTTCCTTGATTTTTTTTAATGCTACCTTTACCTCAACTTCCCACAGCCATTATGTCCTTCAATGGCTTGAAAAGACCCATTTGTGAGAGGAAAATAAGGCACATTTGGGCAAAAGGGAAAGGCCATGTAAATTTCTGTTAAGAGGTCTTATTCTTTGGAGTTGAGTCAAGGCTGCTTCTGTCCAAGGCCTGGGCCCCTGCAGTAGTAAAAAACAAAACCATTCCCCATTGTCTCAGGTGCCTCTGTGTGTGTTGGGGAGCAGGAGGGGTTGCTCTAGGGATCAAGCCCAGGCCTTCATGTGCTAACACGAGCTCTACAACTGAGCTATTTAATCTGCTCATTTCTTTTTGCCTCTGGTTGTTTTTGTTATTTTGCTTTTTGTTGTTATTGCTTGATTTTTTTTTTTTATACTGGGTCCTCCTTAATTGCTCAGGTTGGTCTTGAACTTGCCTCTCCATAGCAGAAATTACAGGCTTGCTCCACCAGGCTGGGACCTCTCAAGCCATGTTCTTCTGTTGTAGTTAATTCAGAAAACACAGACAAAGAAGGACAAACAAATAGTTATGTCCTGTAACTCACTACCCATGAGTAAGGATGGGGCTTCTGCCAGATTTTACACACAACATCCTGAAGGAAGACAGGGTGTGGGGCTTTTGAAGAGAGTTTTACATAATTAAGCCAAAGTGCCCAGGTCCCACCCTGGCTTCCCTGGAACCCGATGATGTTTTCCGAGTTGGGCTGGATGAAATCGCTGAGCACAGGGACCAACTCGTGACCTGCACATACTCTTAATATGCTAATTTTTGTTTTGGTTTCTGAACAAAACGGGTCTTTTAAAGAAAAATTTAACAGATTTGAAACCAGAAACCCTGTCCTCCCTGGGGGCATTGAAAAACTGCAAACTGAAGGCTTCCCATGTATGGAGACGATTACTGATTTCCTTCGCCAAACACGAGAAGTGTAGAAGTGTCGCAGGCCTGTAACACTGAGAAGCCAGCCAGCAACTGTTTGCTTTCCGCCCACTCATTAACCACGGTGTGGGTCCAATAACTGCTCTAATTTCCTATTTTAAATGTTTTTCTTTCCCTCTGCTTTTCAAAAATGTCTTCTCATGTTGTGCATTTCCATCGCATATTCAAGCCACTTAGGCTACGAGGCTGCTCGCTGTCACACACAATAAAAAGAGACAGAAACTGCCACGAATTACAGTAGCATTAGTGTTGAAAATGGAAATTTAATTTCCAGAAATGAAGGCCAGCAATAAAGGCTCCCTTTGTTGCTGCTGGGATTCAGAAGTGAATGGATACTGAAAGGAAGCTAGGGGGCAATTAAAACCATCTCAAAGAGGTATTTGTTATGTGGTAGAGCAGATGCCTTGGAAGGGTGTTTGGGACACTGGGGGCCCTCAATAAATGTTTTTTTGATGATAACAAAGATAATTGTAATGCCTTACATGTGTGTGGGGCTTTGGGTACACAAAACCCTTTTGCTCTGGGATATGTTTGGATTCTCCCAGGAAGCTGACGAGAAAAGCAACACAGTGGCAGAAACTGAGGCTCCATGGGGTGTCCGTTGGGGGTGTTTATATGGTCTCCTCAAGGTGACCTAACCGAGCAGGGCTGGCAGGCAATCTCCACTTTAGATGAACTTCAGCCAATGTCAAGGCCTGGTATTTCCCTGGTAGTACATTCCTGGTCCCGTGATAAGGATGGGTGTTAAAGTGTTGAGGCCTGGCCTGTTGGTCAGTGTCCCCACACTCTGACCAGAGTGACCTGCATTCTGGATGACTAGTTCAAGGGGAAAAGAGAGTGTTCTCAACTTTCAGTTCTCAAAACTGTTGGCAGAAAACCCCAGACCAGGTAAAAGTTTGGAAGAAGCCATTCCTGGACCTGAGGTTGAGGACAGAATAGCAAAAGTTACGTCTCAGCATTGAAAGAATGAGATGCTCAGGAGGGAAGATCAGCCCCACCTTCCCTTGGCCCCATGCCACTCAACACCCTGGAAACACTAGCCTGGGGAGGCGGGGGAGGTAAGCACAGGTCTGTCATCACAGCTCTCAGGAGACTGAGGATAAGATGCCCACACCAGCCTTGGCTACAAAAGGAGGACTCAACTAAGAATAAACGTATGAATGGACGGGTGAATAATAACAAAATTAAAAACAGATTCTGAGAAAACCACCTATGAGGATAAATGAAAAATCTTAATAGTTAGCCCCTGAGCAGGTTACCTTAACTTTAACCTACTGTCTTAGTTACTTTTCTAACTGCTGTGACAAAACACAACCTCCAATGGTACTGGAGCAGAATGGGGGACAGGAGTGCTTTTGAAACCTAAAATTTGGCCCTTAAAGATGTACCTCCTCTAACAAGGCCTCACCTCCTAATGCTCACCAAACAGTTCCACCAATGGGGAACCATGCATTCAAACATATGAGGCTATTGGGTCTCACTCAAACCACCATAAGAAGTTATTACAGACGGCAATAAAAGTGCAAGCCTAGGAAGATAACGGAAAACTGTAAGCAGGTCCTGGAGAAGAAACACAGTCAAGATGACAGCATGCCTATGGGGGCCATTCTCATTGGAACCACTCTACCAGGCTCACTCAGTCGGCAATACTACCTGGAACCACGTGTTCTTCCTACCACATGGCAAATGTATATTGCTATATTTGTCTGGCTTATGATGAAAATTTTAAAATAAAAAATTATGAGACTATGAGTGTGACTGCTAATCTCAGTTATTAACTTGACTGCATCTGGAATCAACTAAAACTAAGGTTGCTGGGCATTTCTGTGAGGGATTTTCTTGACTATGTTCATGGAAACTGTGTTTGCCTGTTTGCCTTCACTCTCTGACTAGCTCCGCCATCTATCCTGTTGCTGCAGCATGTCTTTTGTGGTATTAGAACCCGCTCCTTGAGCTTCTAACATAGACTGAAGACAGCAGCTCTCCAGGAATCCTCAAGTCTTTAGTGCCAGATTGGGTCTGCTGGGAGTCTGTGGACCAAACTGCTACCGGATTCCCTGCCTCTCCAGTAGGAAGCAGCCATTGTTGAACTACCCGGACAACTCCCTGTAAGCCAATCTTACAAATCTTGTTTTAATTATCTACACAGTTTGAGAACCTGAACCAACAATCATACACTCATTTGGAAGAAAAACAATAATAAAGTTTCAAAAAGTAATGAAAACAGTAAACCAATACCACACCTAGAAAATTAAAGTTGAACAAATATTTCAATTTTAAAAGTTGAGTCGGCTTAGCCAGTAAAATGTTTGCTACATGAACATGAGACCTGAGTTGGATCCCCAACACCCATGTTAGAAGCTGGGCATTGTGGTCATATTCATAATCCCTGTGATGGGATTATCTGGATGACAGAGACAGCCAGGTCCCTAGGGTTTACTAGGGAGAGAACCTGCCTCAAAAATTAAGGTGGACAGTTTTTGAGAAATAATCCCTGAGGTCTGAGGCTGACATAAACACAGAGAGAGAGAGAGAGAGAGAGAGAGAGAGAGAGAGAGAGAGAGAGAGAGAGAGAGAGAGAGAGAGAGAGAGAAAGAGAGAGAGACAGAGAGAGACAGAGAGAGACAGAGACAGAGACAGAGAGAGACACAGAGAGAGAGAGAGTTGGAGGTAGAGAAGAGAGAGAAAAAAATGAACATTAATTAAGCCTTAAGAATTCTGGGAGAAATGTTGGGCAGTATTTTTCTCTTCTTGGAAAGGTAAAGCTCTTTTTAAGTATGGCACACAAATCAAGATTAATACATTTGATTAAATATTTTTTTAACATTTCTTCAAGGCTGCCAAAGAAAGGAAAATAAAAATGTAAGTAGAAACTATCTCCAGGAATAGAAAAAGAAGTCCCAAACACACAGAGGAAGTGCAGATTTTTATTGCAAGTGTATGAGCTACTGTTTCTCACCTATCAGACTGGCAAAAACCCTAGTGTAAATCTGCCCTGCTGCTGAGGACAGTGGGTAGCAGGCATGTTTCAGCAGAGAAGAGCATGCAATGACTTGGGAAGGAAAGTGGGCAGTATTCTTCAGAACTGCAAACAAAGTTGCCCTTTGACCCTGCAATTGAAATTCTAAAATCTCCTTCTCTAGGTATTGTTACAGAAAGATCCACCCCCCAAAAATAGTTTAAATAGAAAAACAAAATGAAGGTGCCATTTTACTTGAAGGGGAGAGGGATGAGAGAATAAGCCTACATTTATTTGTCTGTGCAAAAGACACGCTTATATATGTCACTGTGGGGTGGGGTGCTGTTGTGTACAATGGGACTCTGGGGAAAAGTGTTTTAGGGAAAGCAAAGATTGACTTTATTCAGAGATGTGGGATGGAGATACAAGTTAGAAGACGGTATAGAAGACATTTTCCCAAGTCACACCCTTAGTCTGTGGTCAGTGAAATTTGTTTCCTTTGAAGTATTATATAGAAGAGAACAAAAGGGTCCAGGTTGTCAAATGCAGTCGAGAACCGTTGAGTTTAATAAAACAAGGCATCATCATATTAGAGGGAACATTCCAAAATCTTATTGGCGAGGGAGTCTGCAAGAGGCAGGCGGAGAATTACCAGTTGCTGCTCAAGCTTGTGTGACCAAGAAATCTTCCCTCATGTGGTGTCCTGTCCAGTTCTGGTTGTGATAAGATGGGGACTCAGCAGTGTGATCTTTCTCAATAACTCTGTGACACCTGTGGAAGGAGGCATGGGGCTTCAAATCATAGCAGAATGACTGGCCCCAGCTTTTACCATGGGCTGCTTTCCCTTCTGTCAACTAAAAAGATGGAAAGTAAAAAAAATATACAAATCTCATGTGTTCCAAAAGGATACCCAGTGAGGACCAAATGATGCTTTGGCGAATAAACTGCAGGTGTTCAGCTCCATAGAGATTGTAGAAAAAAATGATGAATGAAACTTTAGGGAGATCAGGTCCCGTGCAGTATTTGAAAGCTATTCATTTAGTTTTCCTTTACTCTCTACCTCTCCCACTATCCCTGTTAGGAGAGAAGCATAGGAGGAAGGAGGTAAACTACTCCTACCTGCATGTACTTTCTGGCTACCAATCAGGAAAGAAGACAGAGTGTAGCTAGGAAAATCCCTAAAAGAAATTAAATAATATAAATTAAATTGCAACAAGAACCTTACATTTAAATGTATGTAGCTAACAGATAAAGCTGAGTGTGAGATAAACTGTCAACTTGATTAGCTTTCATTAGACAGGGACAAAGTACTAAATTTACCCAATAAGGGATTATAGGAATAAATAAGACATTAACCCCAATGTAAACAGAAGGAATAAAGATGTGTGGCTATGGTGAAATAGAAAATATACAAGCAAAAAATGAAAATCAGTGAAGACAAAGTTAGTTCCTTCTCAAGATCAATAAGTATGAAAAAGTTCCAAGAGACAATAGGAAGTTTGAAGGAGGGACAGAATGGAGTAAAACACAAATAAGAGAAATCAGTAGTATTGGGAATGAAAACACGTATCAGCATGGCTCCTGCAGGTATTTTTAAAAAGTAATGGAATATTTTAACAGTTCTATGCTAAGACTTAGTAACTTAGATGAAATAGATAAAGTTTCTTTTCTAAAAAAATGCTACTAATAAATTGACAGATGATGAAACAGAATACTCAAAAGACTCTGCCTATTAAAAATGTTAAGTTTTATAATTTAAAGCTACCCCAAAGAAGAGGACCCACACAGCCTCACTGATAAATTATCCTCATATATCGAAAGAAGAAATGAAACCAATTTCACAGTCACTGAAGATGAGACATGAGAAGGATTTTCTAACTCTATGTGTACAAGTATTACTACAAACCATGAGCCAGACAGTCAAGAAAAAGAAAACAAATTAACAAAGCACCAAGTGAATATGAACACAGAAATTCTTAATAAATTTCAATATATGAATCCAGCCATATTTAAAGAAAAAGTACAATTGGGTAAAGCTGGAATGCAAGGTTGGTTTAATGCCTAAAAAAATAGATAAATTATAATAAAGAAGAAAGCTATATCTTCATTTTAATAGATTCAGGAAAAACAATGGTTAAGGCTCATCAATTATACATATTAAATATTTTCATCAAAGTATCAATAGAAGTAAAAATGTAAAGGGCATTCATAAAAAAATCCATGACTAAAATTATACTTAATGATAAAATACTAAATGCTTCCTTCTAAGACCAAACGGGAAACAGTCACTTTTGCTGACACTTTCTGTGTCCTGGGGACACAGGGGCAAGAAGAGGAAGCCTCATCCCACACCAAAGTGGTCCTGTGTGAGCCAGGTCAAAGTCTACCCTCACAGTTTCCCTGCAAGGTCCATTAAAAGAGGATCCAGAAGATTGTGAAATTCTGGCTTTGATGTCCTAAGAGATGTTCTAACTGAAGTGTCATCTGAACCTGTTCCTTCAAAGGCATACTTATCTGTGTGTCTGTTTTTGATACTCTATTGAAATACCCACAGCAGGCTACTTTTGGAAAGAAAGGTTTGCTTATTCCCCAAATTTGGAGGTGCATAGGTGAAGCCTCTGGTGAGAGCCTCCTTGGCTGCATCTCATCATGGTGGAAGTATCCAGAAAGAAGAGAACACATCACCAGACAGGACCCAGATGGACTGGCATCCCAATCCCAAAGGATTGACCTCTCACTGGATCCCATCTGTTAAGGTCTTAAAGATTTCCCAAGGACAATACCACCACACAGGTAACCATGCTCCTAACATAGGTGCCCATGGCAAACAACACACGTACATGCACACATGCAAGCATGCATGCACATGCACATGCACATATACAAACACACCCCTTAGTCCTTAGCAGCCTATATGCAAAAGTCAATAAGATAACATGCTGGTCTGGTTTTTATTGGTTTTGTTTTTCTGAAAGCTAGTTGTTTCCTTTACAGGACAAACTCATTCTCCAGAACGCTTTTTCATGTGGAGACCATGTCAACACTAGGTGTCTTCTATCCCCTCTGTCTTGTTTTTGAGGCTAGGTCTCTCATGAATCAGGATCTTGCTGATTCAGCTGAACTGGCTGTCCAGTGAGCCCCTGAGCAGCCTTTTTTCTCTACCTTCCCAGCTCTGAGATCATAGGTGTCCTTCTTTCTATGAGGGCATTGGGGATCAGGCAGTGTAGCAGACACCTTACTGACTAAGTCCTTCCTGTAACTAAAACTTTCACTGAAAAAAAAAATAGTCATCTTAAAATGATCAGAGATAATAAATAGCTAATGATAACAGACTGGGATATTGATTGTAACAATATGCATAGTGGGGAAAATTTAGAAATAAACTAAATATTTGAACACTATTAAATTGGCTACACAAATGTAGTATATTCAAAGCACAGATTCTCTGTGCAGTCATTAGAAATCACATTGCAGCACATGGGGAAATGTTCGTGATGATAAAAGTAGACTATATGGCAATGAACGCCGTCTGATTTCAATTTTGCTACCAGAAAAGAAAGCAAAATAAAAGATATGAATAGAACTGTTACTGGTGATGCTATTTCAGCAGAGGGAAATTTCTCTTTTGTGCTCTTCTGTATCATACAGATTTTCTATATCTGCACTAGCTTGCTTATGAAGATCAGAATGGAATAAGTAAGAGGACTTCATTCAGAGATGGGCCATTTAGAAAAGAGCTGTAGTTATCTGCCAGCTTGTTTAACATCCATCCTTGCCCGTACTTTAGTGGCTCAAGGCAACAACCAAGTCATTGTTTAACCTAAGGGTTTTATATGGCAGGAATTGGGAACAGAGCTCAGGGACAGGTGTCTTTGTTCATTGTGCTGTTGCCAGGAGCCAATGATGCCCAGCTGGTAGCTGGAGATAACGTAGAAGCAAAATTGTTAGCTTGTGTGGCTGACCTTTGAGTGACTGGAAGGTCACTACCCTTCCCTGCCATTCCTTTGTAGTCCCTCCATGTGGTCTGCTCGGCTAACTAGTTGCATTTCTTACTAGGAGGCTGGAGACTCTGAGAAGGAAGTGGCAGAACTGTAAAATGTCCTTCCCCAAGGATTTCATTGACCAAGCAGTTCCAGCCCCATCCAGAAGCAAGACAGGGACAGATGTACCAGGGAGGGAGGAACATCCATAAATCTGCAGGTGTTTTAAATGCATCATAACTGCATATTTAAGCCCCAGAGAAAATACAAAGCCCATTTTACCAGAAGAAAAAAAGAAAGAACAAAGATCTCTACCCAGACTCCTCCTGGTCTGTAATAGATGTGAAGTGCTCAGGGTATTGTCAAATGTCTTTGTGTGCCAAAGCTTGGTGTATAATATAACAGAATGGCATACTCACAGACACTGGAGTCATGATTACCAGAGCCAGAGCATGTAATAGAGATTGGAGCAGAGTGTTTGCAGATAGACCTTACATACATTTCATGGTGTAGCTCCAATGCATGAGAATCCAAGCCTTTGATGGACCCCAGGGCAATGTCCACCTCGCTACTGATGCAGCTGAGAAGTGTGTCTGTTCGATGGAACGAAGGCTCATCCTGGTTTTCAGAAGCCTGTCATTCCCTCAATTTGTATATACAATAATGTTCCCGTTACTCATTATGCGATACATGCCAGGACCCCTGTGGCTGGCTGAACCTGAGGATTTTTACCAACCCCTCTATAGGTAGGTATTTCCCTGTATACATATACCTTATAATGAGCTTCCATTTATAAATGAAGCACAGTGAGAAATGAACAATAGCAATGAAACAGAACAACTGTGATATAATAAAATGTAAGAGTTAACTGAATGTGGCCTATTGTAAATGCCCAGAACTTTCCCTTTTTACTCAAAAGAAACCTGCTTCTCTGTCATATTAGAGTCTCCTATTTGAGACCATTATGATACAACCAGGATGTCTTGAACCTCTGCAGGCATTGTGGTGGGTGTCTTGATGATGGAGATAGCTATAAATGTACTCATGTGCAAGGGGTAGCATGGATAGTGTGGGTTCAGGGCCAGAGGAATGATTTCTGTTACTGTTAGTAACAATATTTCATCATGTTACTAAGAATGGCACCCAACTTAGAACTTACAAGTCCTCTACTTCTGGAATTTTCCACTCAAGACTTTTAGACTGTAGGAAGCAGAAACCTAGAGAAAGTAAAAGTGCAGGTAAGGACCATTTCAGACATTCACAGGACCTCGACTGTCTGGGGTGTTTGCTTTGGTGGCACCTGACGTTTAACGCTCTGTATGGCTTGAATCTGAAATGCCACCCTCCCCACGGCCTGTGATTTGATTATGTGCTCCCAGATGATGGTTCTGCCGACGGTGGTTGTTGTCTGGACCAGGTGTTTCCGGGTTTTTGGCATCTTAAAGAATTGAAAGTGAGGCTTGCACAGATTGCAAAGTTGTAAAGAAACTATTCCGAAACAAAGCAATCATAAGATCAGATGCATGCCGAGAGAAAGAGCTGAGTGAGAGTGCTCAAGGCCCTGGTTACCGTTTGGGGCTTTTTTAAAAAAAAAAAAAATGGGGTTCAAGAGAAGGAGGAATCTGGTTGCTAAAGGGCATAGCACAGGTCATTCTCTGTTTTGATTAACAGGGTTGGATTATATGAGCTTTTACCTGACACCACACATGACCTGTCTCATTACACATCTGATTTTAATCATATGCATACCGAGTTATGGATAGGTATAAGCTGAAAAATAGGTTTCTCCCCTAAAAATCCATAGTTTGCCTTATTGTGCTTGTACCCCAAACTAGTCTTCATCTAGATTGCCTCCCCCTCAGTCCCGTGCTTGACTATATCTAGAATATGTTTGAATAGATGCTACAAAGAATATGAAACATTTTGACAGTTTTCAAAGGGCAGGGAAATGTATTCCATTGTTTGGAGTGGGTGTACATGTAGCCCCAGTGAGCATCCTAGGTTACTAGCTAGTGCATTGTTAGGAGAGGAGTGTGAGTACATAGGGCATGCAAGTAATGGTCTGGGCTTAGCTAATCCATCCCTGAGAGAGGAGTGTCCACACAGCTCAAGCCAAGTGAGCCCCAGCTTGCACAGGTGTCTTCTAAGCCTGCTCCATCTGGGGAGGTTAGACATGGCTAGGGGAGGTGAGTCACTGGGGAATGGATCTTTGGGGAGTGTATCATTACCCCTGTCCCCTTCCTGTCTCACTGTCTGCCACCTGGTCAGCCATGAAGTGAGCAGCTCTCCCTCACCCCAAGCTCTGCACCGTGATGATCTGCTCAAGCAGATGGAGCTTCCCAACCATGGGCTGATTGCTCAGAGGTCAAGGGACCAGCCTTCCTCCCTCAAGGCGTTCTCTCTGCTTTGTGACCAAGTCCTGCTACAGGACAAACACCTTCTTTCTAGCCCATCCAGTTCCCTGCATCCCTTAGCAGCAGCCTTATGCCCAACAACCTGAGACTGGCTTGACAAGCATAATGATAAAGATCCAGGTTAACAGAGCCCAACAAAGAGGCAGGCACATGCTGGAAGTTCCCACCATCCTGCCAACAACCTTTGAAACCCAGGAACCATGGAGAGAGAAGCCAACTAGCCCCAAGTGCTCTTTGCTAAGGGCTTCTGTGGGTGGCAGGAGGCACCTTCGCTGGCACAGCCTGCATAATGTGGGGAGTGCCAGGCCCGTCTCAGTTCCCACCACAACCCTGGAATGTATGTCTTCATTTACTTCTAAAAGCTTCAGGACATTTTCCCTCCCATATGTTAAACATTAAGTGGCGAAGCTGATAGAGACAGGCCCGATGTGACTTTGATTTTTGCATATGCTGAGATGTTCAGCTGGAGGAGGTCCTGGGGGGACTGAACCCTGAAAAGAAGCACTAAGAAGTCCCCCTCCCCGGGAAACCCTGCCCCTCCCAACCTTCAGCAAGCACAACTGCTTTTAATTCCAAGGGGTTGTTTTCATCTATCATTAATCTTGGCAGTAGGAAAATAACCCTTTGATACCAAAGAAGTCCGGCCTAGTAGGAATTATTATTATTATTAGATTAGTAAT
This sequence comes from Cricetiscus sungorus, assembly GCA_030556225.1. NCBI lineage: Eukaryota > Metazoa > Chordata > Mammalia > Rodentia > Cricetidae > Cricetiscus > Cricetiscus sungorus. The sequence continues at coordinate 30,483,834 of JANBXA010000729.1, forward strand.
AGCGGTGGCGATAAATTGGACCAGGCAAGAGTTGATGTAATGGACGCTCCCGGCCCTATTCACGGCTGTCAGCTCTGCTTAGCTGGCCCTCCACCCTGGCCTGGGTTGGAAGTATTCCGTGTCCATCCCCTCCCCGTTGAGCTTGTCAGCACCTGGAGGACACAAGCTTCTTCTTGTTCCTTGTGCCTCCCAGCCCTGCCTAGCTCAAGCACAGAAGCTGTTCCCAACACCACACAGGGAGTTCAGTCAAACCTCACTTAGCTAGAAGGTCTCTGGGCCAAATGTCAGAGATGATCACCCCTGGAGAGCAGGGCAGATGGGAGGGAGGGTTCCACATCAGGTTGTCTCATAGCTTTTGGTTTTAAAGCTTGCTGTTCAGTTTTGTGTTTTATTTGTTTGTTTGTTAGGTTTTTTTTTGGAGACAGGGTTTCTCTGGCTGGCCTGGAACTCACTCTGTAGACCAGTCTGGCCTTGAACTCAGAGATCTGCCTACTTCTGCCTCCTGAGTGCTGGAATTAAAGGTGTGTACCACTACACCCAGCTTAGTTTTAATTTTTTTTTTTAATAAAGTAACTTTAATGAGGCACAATGACATACAAGGATCTGTATAAATTTCAAAAAGCTGATGAGATTGAATGTGTGGTTAAGTTCACAGAATTGCCATTGGTATCAAGCCAGGCCATGGGCTGTACCATTGCCAGTTTTTATTGTCGTCACTCCATGTCATGTTTTCTATGGGTGGACTGAACTTAGTCCCTGTACCAGGACGAGGAGACAGAGAACTGCTTCAGACACTGGATGGAGGTCATCCTTGGGCCTCAGCAGTCACTCATTCATTCTTCATTCATTCATTCATTCATTCATTCATTCAGTCCTTCTACAAGTGTCTAGCCTTCAACGCCCAAGCATCCAAAGTTCCCTAAGCAATGAAGCTTTGATCCCAAGAAACAGCTTCAGGGAGGAAGAAGGACAGGCAGGAAATAAGGGAACATGCAAAGGGATTCTCTCTCTACCATGACCCTGACCTGGCAAAGAAAACTAGAGCATGTCAAACTAGTGGAAAGGAGCCAGTCTGTACAGAGGGAGAGGGGGGGGGGAGACAGAAACAGAGAGACAAAGAGAGGGAGAGACAATGAGAGAGACAGAGACAGAGAGAGAGAGAGAGAGAGAGGGAGAGAGAGAGAGAGAGAGAGGGAAAGAGGGGGGGAGGGAGGCTCAGGGGCATGGAGTGACCAGGCAGGCTCAAGCTGGGAGCAAGCCAGACTATCTATCCCTCTGCTACAGTAATGGCACAGGATTTCACTCTGAAGGAGATGGGTCTGAAGACAGACATAGCTTGGTCTTATTTGCATCTGATTTGCATCTTAGGAGCCTCATTCTGACTTCTGCCAGGGTAGTAGACGGAGTGGCCAAGAGAGCACAAGGGCCTAATGTGGACACCTGGCTGAAAACTGTGACAGTGGCCTAGAGCTCAGGGTCTGGTGGGAGGCAGTCAGTGTCCAGATGGACGCTGATGCTAGGGAGCCTGGAGGATTTGCTACAGAGCAGACGAAGGGGAAGGGGCACCAGAGGGAATGGAAAGAAGAGAGATCGAGGTCTCCAGGATCTCCTGAGCCAGAGGGGATAGGATGAGAGGATTTAACCTTTGTACTGGAATGGCTTCCCACATAAAGAATAAAAGGAAGGTTGCAGGGACAAGTACACTGCAGTGAGGTGAAGACACTCACTGTGACAAGTGACGAGGTGAAGGGAGCAGTTACCCCTGTCTCTTCTGTGGGGGAATCTGTGTTACATCCTCCAGGGCGTCTTCCATGCCACTACAGGGCAAAGTCTTATCTCCCTGGAACAAATCAGAAAAACAAATGGTATTTTCACACACACAGGCCAGGACTCAACGCTCCCCACCCACCATGAGCCGCAAGCTCCCCAGATGTGCCTGCTGTGTTCAGATCAAGAATGTGACTTTAGGATGGGGCGTCCAAAGGAAGTGTCTTGTCTCAGAAGGCTCTCTGAGAACAGTGACAGAAAGGATATGTTAAAGAAATAGTGTTAAGTTCGTTATTGTTAACACGGGGTCCGAAGATTTGCCCTACTAGAAGAAAACATGGAGGAAGAAAAAGTCATTGAATAATTTTCCTTGCCATGGAAAGTAATAAAAGCAATATTGATTTTCTATAGGAGAGAACAGAATTAATCAATATCCTTAGCTTGTGGGTATTCACCGTATACACACTGTATACCATTACACATCTGAGGGGCACTGTCTTCAGAACTGCCCTTGGATGCTGTCATACTTCCCTTTTCCGTCCCTACGTGTCCTGGTCAGATTTATTTATTTATTTACTTACCTACTTATTTTTGTTAAGGTGACACAAGCTAGAGTTATCTGAGAAGAGGGAACCACAATGGAAACATTACCTCTATAACACTGGCCCTGTAGGTGAGTCTGTGGGGCATTTCTTTTCTTCATTCTTTGTTTCTTTTCCTTCTTTTAATGTGTCAGGTGTTTTGGCTGAGTATTTGTCTGTGTACCATCTGCATGCTTGGAGCTGACAGCCCAGAAGAAGGCATTCGATCCTCTGGGACTAGAGTTTCAGACAATTGGGAGTCGACTTTTGAATGTTGGAAATTGAACCTAGGTCCTCTAGAAGAGCAGCCAATCAGTATTTATCCAAACCATCTCTCCAGCTCCCCCCCTTTTTGACACAGGGTTTCTCTGTGTAGCCTTGACTATCCTATCCTGTCACTCACGCTGTAGACCAGGCTGCCCTCAGACTTACAGAGATCCACCTGCCTCTGCCCCACTGAGTGCTGGGATTAAAGGCATCTGACACCACCATCCCTCCTTCCCATTCCAACCCTCTCAGGCACCCCATATTTTCTTAATCAGTGACTGATGTGGGGAGGACCCAGCCCATTGTGGGTGATGCCATCCCTTGACAGATGGTCTTGGAATATACAACAATGCAGTTTGAGCAAGCCAGGGGATGAACCGAGTATCAGCACTCCACGCCTTCTACATCAGCTCCTGCCTTTTCAGTTCCTGCCCCGACTTCCCTTGGTGATGGACAGTTTCCTAACATGTGAGATCAAACACACCCTTTCCTTCCTAAGTTGCTTTTGGTCCGGGTTCTTAGCATAGCAACAGAAACCCTAAGTAAAACAGAAATTGTTACAAGAAATGGAGCTTGGAAAAATGAGAGCAATACGGACATTGGAGGCCTACCTTGTGAGGTTTCAGAGGGAGGGTTGAGGGTTCTTCAAAGATGTTGTCAGGACTATTTACTTGATGTTTTGAATTGTGAATCCGGATTTGGTTTATAGGGGAGGAGGGATCATCTGTGATTAACAAGAGACTATAGTCATTTGTTGGGTCTGGCCCATGAGTCTGTATGTTCCTGAGAAGAAGAGTGTGGATTGAAGAAAAAATAGACAAGAGACAATAGAAAGAGTCGGGAGAGCCCTCGGTGGATATTGAAAAAAGCCCCAAGTTTATTACTCTCAGTCCTTATGCACCTCAATCAAAAGGGGATGGCAAAAGACTTCCATGATACAGAGAACAAGCAAGTGTAATTACCTTCCCAACACCCAAAACATCTGGCCACCACGCCCTAACTCAAACATCTTGTAGTTTGATCTTGAGGGTCAAAACATCCAGTAGCCACACCTTTGGCCAAACATCCGGTTGTTTAACCTTGGAGGAGAAAGAATAGGTTTGAACTTGCTGACCTTAAGTAAAGATGGACCAGAATCAAATCTGTGAGCTTCCACAGTTATTGATGTAAAATCTTCTTGGAAGTGTTTCCCAGGGTCAGACACAGACACCATGCTATGGTCCAGAAGGGGTCGAGGCTGTAAACAGCCAAATTTGGTAATGGCTGAGGGTTGCTCAGCAAAACTTGACAATGTGTTCTGCCAGGTGGCACTGGTTTTGAAGGCACGAAGGGGTGACAGGGAGCAACTGAGGCTTGCATAGTGAGAGGCCAGGAGGGACCCCTGGAGAAGGTGCATCCTCAGTTGCAGTAGAAAGCCCGGGGCTGAAGGGGTGATGGAGAGAAGCTGAAGCTTGGCACAGTGTGGCTGTGTTCACATCCATAAAGAGAGCTCAAGAAGATGCTGATGGTAAAGGTGCAACCCAGTTGTGGTGGAGACCTCAGCATTTTGGAGAGGCCAGTTCAAAATGGGATGGCCACCAAGGGCAGCTGTGGAGTGGAGTAACCCAAGCCTAGCAGAGAAGCTGTGTGTGTACCAGGGACGGCAGATCCAGGCAAGAGTTGCCAAGGTCCTTTGCATCCCAGAGGATTACGAGTTGGTCACAGACATCAAGCACTGAACTCTTTACATTTGATCTTTGGTTTTGGTTTGATCCGATTGTGACTATCCTGGTTTTCCCTCTTGGAGTAAGATATTACTTAACTTATTTTTGATTTTACAGGAGCCCACGGTTAAGAGACATTGGAATTTTATAGAGATTTTGTAACTTTATAGAGACTTTGGGTATTTGAGAGAGACTTTGAAGTTTGAAAGAGATTTTAGAAGCTTTAAAAAGACTGGACTTTTAAAAGATGTTTGAATTTTTTAAAACTATGGGACTTTTAAAGCTTGGAATGTGTTTTATATTGAAGTCGATATTTTTATGGCATCTTGGGGCTGAATGAGAAAGGAAAGGTTACAGTTGAAGAGGGATATGTCTGTGTGTCAAGCTGACAAGGGGTCAATTATCCCGGTTGGGGTTTTTCTTGTTTTGTTGTTGTTGTTTGTTTGTTTGTTTGTTTGTTTAATCACTTTATGAAAGCTAGTGTCATCTGAGAAGAAGGAACCACAACTGAGAAAATGCTTCCATCAGACTGGCCTGTAGGCAACACTGTCGGAGCATTTTCTTGGTTAGCAATTAATGTGAGAAGGCCCAGCACATAATGGGTGATGCCACCTTTGGGGGGATTGTCCTGGGATGTGGAAGAATGCAGGATGATCAAGCCATGGGGAGAAAACCAGTGAGCAGCATTCCTTCACAGCCTCTGCCTCAGTTCCTGCCTCCAGCGTCCTGCCCCAACTTCCTTCAGTGATGGACTGTCACCTCAACTTGCTTTTGGTCATGACCCTTGTCACCAGCAAGAGAAACCCAATTAGGACGCTATGATAAAATACTTGACAACAAAAAATGACTTAAAGGAGAAAAGATTTATTTCCTTTACAGTTCTACGTTACAGCCCATCACTGACGGGCAGCCAAAGCATCAAGAACTTGAAACAACAGATCACCTACATCCAGAGTCAGGAGCTGTGAATTAATGCATGCTTCCTTGCTAGTGCTCAGCTCCATTGCCAGGCTCCCCTGCCTAGGGTATAGTGCCACCCATGGTGGGCACGTCTTCTCACTTCCGTTAATGCAGTGAAGACAATCGCCTCACAGCTTTGCCCACAGGCCAGCCTACACTAGACAATCCCTCATGAGACTATCTTCCCAGGTGGTTCTAGACTGTGTCAAGATGAAACGGGCCATCACAAATGGCCTGCTTTTTAAATGAACCCACATACATCTTCCATGTATTTTCAATCCTCCATAGATGGTTTCTAATACCTGAGACAATGTAAATGCTGTGTAAATGATTATTGCACTGGGTTGTTTAGGGAATAATGATGGGGGTGGGCAATACCTGTATGTATTCAAAACAAATGCAATACTAAAGTATTTTAACTCCCATCTAACTATGAAGAAGTAAATCCCCCAAATAGGGAGGCTCAGCTACATGTACATAAACACATGGATGTATAATCCTGTATGTGTATGAATATAAAATGTAGGAAATTAACCCAAATGTAAATAAGTCTTATTTCTTAACCTTTTTAAGTTGTTCTGGTGGTATATATCAGTGGTAGAGAACACTCATAACATGTGCAAGGTCTGTAATTCAAAATCCAGAACTAAAAAGAAAAGAAATTAAGAAATAAATGTGTACCAGCCGTGCCACTACAAGAGAAGCACTCTGACCTCACCTGTGATTTTTGCATTTCCTAGATTCACCACTAGGGGGTAGCATCTCCCATTTCTTCTCTCTTCAACTCTTGTTTCCACCTGGAATATGGGCACAATCTTCAGGCAGTAATTTTTTTGTGTTGGAATTTCTTCCAATGAAACAGGACTATGTCCCATGTGCCAGCAAACTGAATAGGCCATCATCTATTTGAAGGATGGAGACGTTTCTCAGCGAGGTTAAACAACTGACAGGAGGCACACACGTATAACGTTGAGCTCCAGGAACCAGTTTGAAAATGCTCTGTGCCCTGTGTATCCAGTGCAGCTACTATAACTACAATCAAGAGTTCCGAAGGATCAAAACACTTACACGGTTCTGGAAAGCGCTGCATACGTACAGGTGGGCGGAGATTAGTGGTAATAGGTTTGTATCCTGATTCAGAGTCCCCTACCAGTGCATGAACCCTCCCCCCCCCCAAGAATGGGAATGGTGCCATTTGTTTAGTTACTTATTCGTCTACTCAGCGCGCTTATAGATGATAACATAGCAGGGCCTGTTTTCTCCTTCAGCCTTTATGCAGGTTACGAGGGTTGAACTCAGGTCTGGCAGAGTAAGCAAGCTAAGCTATCTCACCTGCCAACAGTTCCTTTTTCCTAAGTGCTTCAGCTGGTGCCGGCTGAATATGCCCACTTCAGTGTTCCCAAGACTGTTGACACAGAAGCAGCCGGAATGAATTAGATGGCATTGTGTGACTATGACTGCTGAGACTGTTACCAGTGTCAAATGCAAGAGAAACTGCAATGTCTGCCCTCTGAAATAAGAAAAAGATGAAGTGGCCCTGAATCTCCCCAGTGAGGCCGACCCAGCCCGGAGCATCAGCGGCGTTTCCCACCCATGCAGACAGCTGACAGGGCGTGCTGCTGGCTTCTGCCAGCTACTACTGTGCTTGAGGCTTTATCCGCATTGCCTCAGTTCCCATCACCCACAACCCTATCGTTGGGGATCTACTAAGAATGATGCTTTTTTTAACAGCTGAAGTTCAGAGAGGTTAAGTAACTTGCCCGTGGTCAAACAGTCAACAGGCATAGATGTGTGTTTCGAAGCTGCAGTTGTTAACGAGGGTACTTTCTGACCTCTCAACATCAAAGGTGAATCCCCAGGTAGGTCTCAGAGCTGCTCATCAAACTCTGCAAGAAGTGCCAAACTGAAAAGAAGTATGTGTAACTAGCTTCAAAACAAAGCCAGGGCAGACTCTCTCTCTCTCTCTCTCTCTCTCTCTCTCTCTCTCTCTCTCTCTCTCTCTCTCTCTCTCTCTCTCTCTGTGTGTGTGTGTCTCTGTGTCTCTGTGTCTCTGTCTCCCTCTTTCCTTTTAAACACAATTTCCTTCTGTATCTGGAACAATTAGTCTTGCATATTTCTGTTTGTGCGCCAAGGCACTAAAACTGGAGGTCACAGTACCTCAACAAATAAGTAATTAAAGAGCAAGGACCATCCTCTGAGCGGAGGATCTAAGGACACATTTGTGAGCGCAGCACAGGCACTCCTGGGAAACAATGCCCAGGTAATTATTTTAAATGAGCATTAATTATGTCATTATTAGAAATGGGAAGAAAATGCAATTTCCTTCTGTCACTTCTTGATATCTTAACTAGAGGAATATTTACCATGTTATTATAACAAGCCACTATTGGCATAATGGTGGCCAGGCAATAATACAGAGACATGTACATTTTCATATGAATATATCATGCCTAACTAATGAGATTGCTCATTTCATAACTTCAGTTCCATTTTTATTATTTCATAAAACTGGAAGTCCTTATCCATTTTATGAAAAACACCAAACCTTTGTGAAATTCATTAAATAAGCATAAAAAATTCATTAAACAAGTGAATTGCATTTGGAGCTGCTTTGATGCAAATGCCCTTTAAGCAATGTAAAACTCCATATTGATTTAACCTTTCATGTTCTGATATTTCCATGTGGATATAAAAAATTCTTTATTCAGGGAATGAAATTAAGCACTGATCCCTTGATCTCCAGCTGGGCAGGATAGATTGGTCAATTTAAGTTTGCCGCTGCTGGTCAGCAAACAACGGAATTTAAAAGTATTAAGGCGTGTCGATATCTTAAGTATTGTCACCTGCACATCAAGCAAGGGAAAAATATATTATTCCAGCTCAATTAAGTTTGTGTTTGCTGTCAGGCTAACCTTGAAAGGGCGAGCCCATTGGGCCACGGCTCTGTGCCCTTGGAAGTTGACAAGGGCAACAGTGGCAAGATGTAAGACACCAACAATAGCCTGCATATTTTGAATCCTGTGTCCAGAACAGCCTGAAAATAATTAGCCTGGAGACGCAGTCCCCTTGGGCTGTGTCCCCTCATTAGTGGGGGGCAGCCAGGGGAGCCAGCTTTAGTTCAGAGGAGGAGAAACAGACATGCCCTTCACCTAAGAAATGCTGCTGGGAACCTCATTAGGCCAAGAGCATAAGGCAGATTTCAGAGGTCTCTGGGGAGGGATGGGTCTTTGGAGGTCATTGGTCACTCATTCACCCACCCATTCATTCATCAGTCAATGAATGCATGCTTAGTAGGGGCCACAGACTGTTGATGCTTTGGAAGAAACATGGTCAATTAAGAAGCTGAGCCAAGAAACAAAACAACAATAAAAATAGTGCCTAGTGTTATGTGCATCTAATCAGAGATCTTCCATTTCCCTATTGTGTTGTGAGGCTTCAGAAAATAGTCCAGTGGTTCATTTTTTCTGGGTGTCTGCTTCCCTGTTGCTAACTCAGGAAGCTGTGGGGCCCACAAAATGAGCTGTAAGACCACTGCTGAGAGAGAGGGCAAGACATAAGTGCTCAACAAGTGGCGGCCATCACCATTCTGACGGTTTCTTCCATATACCTTTCTAATGTCTAGATTACAAACTCACTGAGAACTGTATCTTTGAGGTCACACGGGACTGGTCAGCACACTGGGTATCAATGGATGACTAAGCTTCCCAAGCCACAGATTTGGATTTCAATGAATTCCTAATTCCAATGATCTCTTGTTACTAAAGGATATGTAATTGGATCTGTGGAGGTTTCAGGAAAGGGAAGATTCACCAGGATCCAATTTCTCAGTCTCACATTCTGTTTTATTTGCTTGGTGGGGACCCCCAACTTTAGCTAGCTTTTCCTAAGCCCCAATGTAGATTGCAGTAGCTAGAGAGCTTCCTGCTTCTTGGTTATAGATGAGGAGAAAGATTCCTTGTCTCTGTGTTCCCAAAGAATTTTTTAAAAAAATCACTGGGGCAGCTGAATCCATATAGCCATTTCTGAATCAGTGACCATGGCCAGTGAATGAAGTACACTGATTAGCTGATTAGCTGATTAGCTTAGCATGGTTTCTTCATAACCTACCTTGAGCCATGGATGCTAGTAGCCTGCCCTGAATCACAAAAACATAGAAGCTACTGAGGAAAGTGACAGCTGGTAGACAAATGAGTTCTAGAAATGTAACCACACACCTGCTCAGGGAAACTTTTAGAGCCACACAATTTGGGGTCCAGTGAAGGGGTGTGTGAGGATGCAGGAAAAGCAAATCGGTGATGCTCTTGAGGACAGATGCAGTAGGAAGCATTGAGAGGCTGCCCTGCTCCCACCTTGGACTTGAGAATTGTTCTCCGTGAACCACCCACAAGGGAAGGAAACATGCCTTGCCCTGCTTAGACTCAGTCCCTCTCTCATCAACGTTCTCTTCCCAAAGCAAAGCCACCATCTATGCTGATCCTCTCCTTGTCCCTGGACACGAAACAATTACCCCTTTTCCTTGAACCTTCCTGATGTCTCCCCTGCCCTTTGGAGCCATTGCCATATCTACTGCCACTTACCCTCTTTGTCCCCACAGGGTCTAGAAATGTTTCTAAGGGTGCATGGAATCCTGTCATTGGTCAGCCCAGGATAGGATATGGAGCATCAAAGGGGACCCAGTCTTTGGGATTAGGATCAGTGTCCAAATGTATCTAGGTTGTTAGGGTAGTAGTGGAAGCAAAACCTAGAACTCTGACTCAAACTAGCTAGTGTAGTGTACAGAAAGTAAATAACAATACTGTGGCTGTGTGCATGGCTTGGGTATTGAAAGAATGCTCAGGGGCTCAGGGAATAGCCAGGTTCTATGATGACTTGTCATATCAGAAGACTCTGAAGATAAAGTAGCAGGCATCAATCAGGTGACACATATAGAGACAGTCATTTATACATGGAAAGGACTCACTGGAAAGGGCACTCTGGGGCCCTGTGCATGGGGAGGGGGCAGTGGTTAGTGCTCTGATGGACCCCATATTCCCTTGTCCTGCAACTTCTGGTGAATCCTTCCTCACTCAGACCCCTGAATTCTTGTACTGGGAGGCAGAGTGATCGATGGTAGACATTCTAGAATGGATTCTCAGGAGGAAAGTAGCCCCAGGAGATAGGAACATGTAGCCCTCCACATTTCACAGAAGAAGACATTGAGATGCCAGAGGCAGTCAAGTGACTTATCCTAGGCCAAGAGTTAGTGACCTATGAGTTCACACATCAAGCTCAAAGCCTACAGCCTATAGCCTGCTACACGCCCTGTTTGTTATCCATAACTAGGGACAGATTCTAACCTCAGAGTAGTGAGGAACCAGGCTCTAGTGACCCAGAAACCCAGAGGACTCATTTTTCTCTCTACACAAGTGAGAATTCCTCTCCACAGGGACTTAGTCAATATCTTTTGTGCCTTGTCATCAAAGTGGGTGGCAGTGAGGAAGTCAGGGAAACTCAAGCTCATAACTGTAGGGGAGAAAACCCTAGGAAACCTGTACTGATAACAGCCCAGCAGCTGAAGGTCCCAGCCTCCTGCAGAGGATGATAAAGCCAAATGATGCTTTATATATAGCAAGTATACATCATTTCAAAGCGAAGTGATGAAGCTGGGTGTGGTTGCACACATCTAGAATGTCAGCCCCTGGGAAGCTGAGGCAGGCAGGTAGTGAATTGGAGGGCAGCTTGGGCTACGCCACAAGACTGCCTTAACTAATAATTAGTCAATTGAAACAAAATGATAAGATGGAAATAGTCGCCAGCTAGTCTTCTTGAAGATGGCTTAATGGTGCGTTTTGTTTACCACCTCCAGAAGGAACAAGGCAAACACACAAGAAGACAGGTGAACAGGGCTTCTTAGGCAGGGAAATCATACTGCACACAGGGGGCTAGCCTGGAGTCAGATATCTGCTTTTGGATGTCAATAACCACAGCACTCACAGTCACACTCTGGTTCCTCCGTATTCTTTGCAAGCTGTGTGACTTTGGCCACATCACTTGCCCTCCCTAGGCTGTAGCTTTTTTGTGTCTGAGCGGGAACCATGTGGGGTTAAGGGAAGACAGAGCAGTTTAAAAATTCCATCCTGATGAAACCGGTGAGCATCTTCTGTAAGAGCTGTCGGAGGGGACTGGACTCTCAGTGGGTGGGATTCTCCACCCCTCTACCCCACCTTCACCAGAGCTTTCTTCTTTTATCTTTTTCTCTTTTATAATCAGAGTTCTGCATAATTTTTTTCAGGAAAAATAGGAGTTCTGAGGGTAGAGAGCAATGAAAACTACTCTGCTGGCTGATCTCTGGAGCCTTCCATCTCTCATGTTCTAGCAGTCTAGGGAGATAATTGTCAGTTTTCTAGCCAGCTGACCTCTTGCAAATGAATGAGGCACCAAAAAGAAAACACACCAAGGAGCCCATCTGCAGGCTGCCTTCCAGGGCTCCAATCTCTCTAGCTACAAGTGTGAACCCCTTTTGTATTCATCCTAGACTTTGACAGACTGCTGCCACCTAGCAAGGCATATTCCCCATGCCCTCAGAAGAATCCTACTCTCTTCTGTGAGCTGGGAAGACAGCATCCCTCTTGGCTGAATGCTTCCGTGTGTAGTTTCTGTGAGGCCAGGCTGTGGATATGCGGCTTTTTGATGGCCCAGTGAAACTGCCTATTCATTTGCCTTAATAACAGGTGCTGACAAACACTCTCTTTCCCATCTCGCCAATAAAGCACTGCCTCTCCTTGATGGACATCGGGTTGTAAAGCCCTTGGCAGCACTTGAAGCCATTTAACTTAAAACCATTATTAAATTTTAGTTTAGTTCTCTCTTGACACCTCAATCCAAAAAGAAGGCCTTGGGGTACCTCTGAGATGTTTAAGACTACGTTGTCTTAGGAGACCACCCTCCACCAAAAGCAAATGCTTTAAAAGTTGCTTTGTAATATTAAAAGCAAGAGCAAGCTAGAGAGCACTGGGTAGGTTTTCATGATTACTAATTTAGCAGATTCTCCATTATGTTTTATTGATAGCTCTAAACATAAATTTGCCTTTGGTAGACTCTGCTACTGTTACTTAAAATAAGATGTGTAAGAATACACCTCCTATGCCTGAGGCTTTGCAGAACAGCACACAGAGGATCCTAGTGACAGCCCTAGCAAGAGATATTTAAATGGCCAACTTCAGACTCCTGCAAGCCTTGAAATTTGGGAATAAGGGAAGTCACTCGCTGCTCACGGATGTATCGCTCCAAGTCCCAGCCTTCATGCAGATTTAAACACGACATTTCGTCAAGTTGATTCTTGAATTAGAATACCAGTCTAGCCCACATCTTATTATTTGCAATTGGAGAATCATATGTGTGAGTGAGGCCCAGAGTTCACAGGAGAAAAATAATACATATTGCACCAGTTAAGAGGGTGGTTATTTATTATTGAAGTCTGCCAAGGGGACCACCATAACATGTTACGAGACACCTTTACAGGCTCAGACAACACGAAACTCAGCACACAGCCCATAAGGAGCAATCACTTTAAAGGATTTGCCATCCCCACCACCTTCTTTCCTTTTTAAATCATAAGGTGCCAGAGAATAATGAAATGTACGTATTTTATCTCCCAAATGCTAACAGGGCTTGAACACTAGTGTGAGAGGCAGAGCATTGATTTATACAGACCAGAATGAAGCCCTGTTTTGTATATAAATAAATGGTTTCAATAAGATCTTTTATGGTGAAGAAATGGCATATATAACTCCATTACAGAATAGAAGATGCTCTACTCCTGGAGTAAAGGGCTGTGTCTTCACTGGTGACATCTGCTTTGTTCGCTCCAGCTTGCAAATGACTGAGGTGGGGTGGTCCTGGGAGCCTGAGGTAGCAAAGACCCGTGATCTCTTCTCCTGGCCTGTTTCTCGCTGCAATATAGAGCAGAGAGACATAAAGCCCATCTCTTAGTATTATTTTAAAGGAGACAAAGTATCTAATAGTGTGCTCTTGGCAAACATCCTCTTCTAGACAGATCAGCTTAACTCCCCCTTATCCTGAAGCACAGAGCATTTTAATAAAAAAAAGATTTTGGTTGCTATACAGGTATGAATCACAGACCTCCTTCATAGGTAGAAGTCTCCACACACAGGCAGCCAGCAGCATATCTGATATCAAGCTGAACTCCAGGCTGTCTGCTCCTGCTTTCTCTGTTCCAAATTCTCCCTGTACTGTCAAATTGAGAGGAAAGAAGGGGCCTCTTGGACCATATCCTCCAAACCATCCATGCTGGAATAGGTGACCTGACCTTCCCCATATGACTGAGTCACTCTCAAGCTGCACCCTCAACCATCTTCATACCTAGCTTGCATGGGTAAGAACAAGCTCTATACAGCCTACCCTAAGGTCATCCCCATGACACACTTGCTCCAACAAGACAACACCTACTCCAACAAGGCCACACCTACTAATAGTGCCACTCACTCAGAGCCTAGGGGGGCCATTTTCATTCAAATCACCAAGCCATAGGGAGGTGTCAGACATAGGGAGGTGTCAAAACTTTTAAGCTAAAGCATGGTCATCAGCATCTTCCTGAACTCCATGTTGGCCGAGAGGGGAGGCCTGAGATCCAGACACCACTAGATGTTTAGTCCCATTGTAAGAAATGTTGTCTATGTCCTACTGTGTGCAAAGTGTAGTTCTGAAAGTAGGTTCTCTGTCATCAGGTGGCTCCAGAAGAACAATGAGAAACTGGACCTCTAGGTTCATAGAGCCAATCTAATGGAGTCACTCATGGTGAAAGTGCCCATTAAAAACAAGCAAGCATGGCCATCACTGTATCTGAGAAAGTCTGCCACTTACGTTACAACTGCAGGTTTAGATGAGTGAAAATTTAGACTGCTGACTGCAGACTTTTCCCTAGTTCATGGGGTTTGGAATAGGACACCATGAAATGTGCACAGTAAAATGCCCAGGCAGGAACCTGGAGGCAGGAACTGAAGTAGAGATGCCTGAGGCTTGCTGGCTTTCTTCCCCTGGCTTATTCAGCTAACTTTCTTATATAGCTTAGGCCCACCTGCCCAGGAATGGCACCCTCTATAGTGGGCTTGGCTCTCCCACATCAATTAGCAATCATAAAAACACCCCATAGACATGCCCACAAGCCAACCTGATGAAGGCAGTTCCTCACTTGAAGTTCCTGCTTTCCAGGTATGTCAAAGTGGATGATCAAGATTAGTCACCTGTCTTAGGGTTTCTATTGCTGTGAAGAGACACCATGACCACAGAAACTCTTACAAAGAAAACCATTAAATTGGGGCTGGCTTACAGTCTAAAGATTTAGTCCATTATTTTTGTGGTGGGAAGCATGGTGGCATTCAGGTAAACATGATACTGGAAAGATAGCTAAGAGTTCTACATATGGATTGGCAGACAACAGGAAGAGAGAATGGGTCACTAGGCCAGGCTTGAGCTTCTTGAACCTCAAAGCCCCCCACCTCCAACACGGTGACACCTACTCCAACAAGGCCACACCTACTAATAGCACCACTCACTATGAGCCTATGGGGATCATTTTCGTTCAAACCACCAAACCATCTCAGACATAGAGAGGTGTCAAAACTTCTAAGCCAAAGCAGTGTCTGTGGGGACCTGTTATAAATGATCAGAAATTGTGGAACAGAGTTTTGGGGGATGGTTTTCTTTTGTTTGAATGAAGGCAGACCCCCCCATCAAATAAACAGACAGAGTCATTGAGGGAAAAATCTTGGAAAATTTTTGAGAGACATAGAGGGCTCCCCTGAAGAAAAGTCAAGAACAAGATGTTCTAATCTAGTCACTTAAGAAAGTGAGTCTTTTTAACCTACAGGCCCTGAGGACCCATTATTTGGTGAGCACTGTGATGATCTAACAGTCTGTAGCTGAATGGTCCATTCCACCTGTCAGGGAAACCATAAGGGTCCTAGGGATCAAACTCGGATCATCAAGCTTGGCGGCAAGCCCCCTGTACCTGCTAAGCCATCTCAGTGACACCTCCATGGGAAGTTTTGAGCTGTGCTGAGAGGCTTCCTAGTAGCTGCACAGTCAAGACAGGGAGAGAGGGAAAAGACTTCCAAGTCTCACAAAGCAGATCAAGACAGAGGGTCTGTATATGAGGTTCCAGGGGTAAAGAAAGAAGTGGGAGGAGAGCTAGCACTCATACTACCTTTGTGACAATAAATACATTATGGAAGCTCAACATTTTCCCAATTCCTAAAACTGTCTCTGGCCACTGTACTCTACTGGTGAGCAGGCCATGACCAGATAAACCCACGGAGTTTCTCATGTGTGGCATTTAAGGAGAGGCTCCTTCCCGGAAAATGCAGGAACAAAGCTGACCACAGACTGAGTGAATTCTTGGGCTTTTGCAATCAAGATAGCTTGCTCACTTGATGCTAGTTCCAACCACGTTAAGGGGCTTAAAAACACACACACACACACACACACACACACACACACACACACACACACAAAAAAAAAAAAAAAAAAAACAAAACAAAAAAAAAAACTCCAGACATTCTGAGTTGATTAACCTAAGGGTGGGCCTGGGAGCTAAGATGTGTGACACTCTTCACGATTCTAGTGCAAAGCTGCTTTGAAGAACTACAGTTCCAGTGGGTCTACTGGGAGGGCTGAGCAGTAGCAGGCAGAGAGGTTGTGACTGTAGAGTGGGTTGCAGTGCTGATGGTCAGACCTGTCACATATAGACCCTCTGTCTTGATCTGCTTTGTGAGACTTGGAAGTCTTTTCTCTCTGTCCCTGTCTTGACTGTGCGGCTACTAGGAAGCTTCTCAGCACAGCTCAAAACTTCCCATGGAGGTGTCACTGAGATGGCTTAGCAGGTACAGGGGCTTGCAGCCAAGCTTGATGATCTGAGTTTGATCCCTAGGACCATTATGGTATGAAGGAGAGAAGTGATTCCCCAAAATTGCCCTGAGCTCCTCACATGTTTGAGTACACACACACACACACACACACACACACACACACACACACACACACACACACCATTAAAAATATTCCACTGATAATCCTGAGAGGAGGCTATGATCATCTTCATCTTGTGATTTGTGATGAGGGAACTGCAGCCCTGACAGATTAAGTCCCTTGTCTAATGTTCCTCACAGAATAGAAGTAGGTACAAGGACTCAACTTTGGGTTTGTTTTTGTCTCTAGCTTTCTAATACCTTCCCCTAAATGGCTCTGGATTTTTGAGTTTTGCCTACTTTGGTTTATTAAATCCCTGTGCCCCAAACCCAGCCACTATGTACCATTTCACCATGGGTAGTTCTAGTCCTTGGGCTGGACCTCAAGTTTGCCTCTAGCTCCAAGAGGGGCCCCATGTTCTCATGCTTAGCCCTCATGTAGGTTGCAGGTAAAGTAAAGTGACACAGGGCCCACCCAGGTATTTAGAGGCTCTAGTGTGCTCTGCTTATGGCCATTGCCATGCTTAGATGCTGCAGTGACTAGCAACATGACTGCTTAAAGTGATGTGGCCCTTTGACTCAGAGGGACTCGCAAATCACCATTTGCACTGAGCCAGTGGAATTTACCGTAGAGAAGCACATATATTAGAGGTCCAGATCCAAGCAGCTCCAACTACAAAGTTGGGCAAAGAAGGTGTAGCTACCTGAGATTTTAGTGCATTTACAGAAAACAGGGCAGTGCTTACATCCAAATTACCAAAAGTTTTCATTCCTCACAGTGCTGGTATTGAGCCATGGCACTTCCTTTCTCTTCCCATTTTCTTGCCTGCTGATACCATCTCTCCCTTGCTCAAAATCATTATTGTTTCCTGCCACCTGCTAAGCCAAGTCTGACTCCTGTTTCTCCCCCTTAGTATGCACTTGAACTTGGGAAGGACCACTCAACCCCTTTAAGCCATAGTCCCTGTGTGTTTAATATGTAGACAATGCCAGACATGGTGGTACATGCCTGTAATCCCAGCTATTCAGGAGGCTTAGGCAAAAATCTCAACAGTTCCAAGCCAGCCTGAGTAACGTAGTGGGGCTTTACCTAAAAGTAATTTTACATAGGGCTGCAGATGAGGTTAGTGGCAGAATGCTCATCTAGCATATGTGAAGAACTAGTTTAATCCCCAGTTATAAAAAATAACAAACCTAGGAGGGCAGTAAATCAGAGTTACAACTTGTGATAGACTGACAATAAAGGGCTTTCAGCAGCTCATATCAAAATATGGAGTCCATTGCCATGTTCCTCGAATCTGGGCTGTACACTTCAAACTAACAGACTATAACAGGAGTGTCAAGGTCCAAGCTAAGCCTAGATGGCAGGGAGCTTTGCACAGTCCCTGTCTCTACCTCAGATTCCTCTCCCACCCAAGAAAGGGATGAACACGACCTGGTGTGTCTGAAAGGATGTGATGCTCAGCCATGCCGAGAGTGACCCTCTCAATGACTTGGGCATTTAAGTGAGCTGAGTCTAGCTCAGCTCTTCAGTAGTGACAAGTAATAAACAGCTGCTTTTTCAACATCCAGGTTGGGAGTGGTGCGTTACTCAGCAACATTCCAGCAACTGACACACAACTCTGGAGAATTTGAGAATTTTTGTTTGGTTGGATTGGTTTTTGTATCTATAAGACAATCTCTCTGTATAACCCAGGCTATCCTGGAACTCACTATGGAGACCAGGCTGACCTCTGTCTTACAGCAATCCTGTTTCAGCCTTTTGTTACCTTCTCTGCCACCACCTAACCTGCATACAGACAGTATTTATGATTATCAAATGAGATCATGTCTCACACAGGACTAGAAATATCACAAATGCTTAACATGTATCAGTCAGTCCTAACAACATAGCAGCAACAACAGCAGAAGATGACTAAGCTATGCACATTGGGTGCACTTGTTTCGCAGTACTGTACCTGGACTAAGCAGGGATGAGTGACTCCCTCTTATACTTTGTGCTTTTTGTGTCTTAAACTGACTATTCTCTTCCTCTTCCCTCGAATGACCTTCACTGAATGTATACTTCCCCAAATGCCTCTGGCCCTGATGACAATATCATTAACTCCAGGAATCTGTCACTGTCAGTGAGTCACAGCTGTGGGTCTCTATCCTAGTCTTGTGCCCACCCCCCCATCTCTGTGATACTTCATGGGGACATTGTCCTTTGTATTGTTTCAGAGTTCAGGTGAGGGTAGCCCCAGCTTGACATTGGGTTGTCTGAGAATATGGATGGCAACACATCTGTCTTTGCTGTCCCTCAGTGGACCCAGCCCAATACCCGAATCAGGAATGCAAATAAGATGTTTGGGGAGCAAAACAGCTCTAGCTAGTTAGTAGTAGCCTCCTGGTATGGTAAGGGAAGGATTGTGGGGCTGTGTCCAGGTCAGGCATCTCTTGCACGGGCACCAAAGGAGAAGCAGCTTCAGAGAGGTGCTCATCGTTAGCTGACATCACACTCTTGAATTCCACATTTGATACCAAGTGAGATGCAGATACTGGGCCACGTTTCTGCCTCCTGCCTAATTGCTATGTCACCTCAGTTCTGTGAGACCCCACTATTTACTATTCCCCACCTCGTGAAAGAGGTTAAATGGTTTGGCAAAATCACTCAGCTAGCAAGTGGCAGAAGCAAAACTTGAATATAGATTGCTTTCCTCTACACTCAAGGCTGTTTTTGCTGTAGGATACGAATTGTTCTAATTGACATCGTAGCCCTGAGTTTATATTTTCATGCACCGTGGAAATCCACTTCAATTATGTAAATTGGAATATTTATTTAAGACACAGGAAAGTACAATATAGCCAAGAGCATACATGTACATGAGCACACATACCAATGACATGGGCACAAAAATCAAAGAGTCTGCACTTAGTTCTGTCCTACTGTAATTCTCAACATGCCTAACTGGGCATGCACTACCATCACTGCTGTTACAGCATTGTGAGGTCATAATTTAATGACTGATTTACCCAGCACAAAATGAAGACAACGTCTCTAGCATAGTAGACTTGGCTGAGGAATAGAAGTCTCCTGTAATTCAATTTTCTGGTTAATAAAAAATGACTACATGGAATATTAGACAGCAGGGAGGAACAATAAATTAGGTGTACAAAGAGGAATATGGGCAGGCTGCAAAATAAAATGCTTCATGAGGAAAGTAGAAAACAGAAAAATTTCCAATATAAATCATCGCACATAAATTAAAATCACACATCACATTATATATTTCAAATACATCACCAATACACCTGCCATGGGAAGAGGAGTGGGTAGATGCATCAGAAATAAAATCCGTCCTAAGGGGCCTCATCCAAACAGTGATAATAATGGGCCAAGAACCGAAAACTCCAAGCAGCACTACCTCCCCATGACAAACACTCAACATTTTATTTTGGTTAAATCTAAGTTTCTGCACAAGCTAAAATCAATTCACAATACACAAACACTTCAAATCCCATCAGAAGTGCTTTCTAAGGGCACCGTTCCCTTCATTCCACCTTATGAATATAGATCCAAGCGTTGGGACACAGAATAACCTAAAATGTTACCTTTAAAAAACAGCAGTTGCTAATATTTCTTGAGTCCTTATTAATATCTAAGCTGTCTGGGTGTATGTGTCGTAACTAGTTCTCATTACACAACGGCATTATTTCTAATGAAGGATTAAGAAACTAAGGCTAGCCTAGGTCAGGCTCATTCCAGGATGGGGTGGTAAAGCAGACAGTATCTCGGGGTGCTTATTGGAAATATAGCATGGACTATGAGCTCCTTACAGACACAGCATAATCGCAGCCATCCTCCAGTGGCGGAACTCAGCATGGCCTGAGTTGGCATGACTGAGAAACTAAGAAAGTCATCAAAGGTCGTGCAGGTAGTGAAGAGGTAAGGACTGGAGCAATGTCTTGGTGGTTGGAACCCACTGGTCACTGATGGGAGATGTTATTCTGTATATATGTTTCTCATACTGGTTAATAAAGCCCTGTGGCCAATAGAAAACTAGATAGGTGGGGCTAGGAGACTAGAAGGAGGAAATCGGAAGTAGTAGGGAGGAGTCAAGATGTAGCCCGGGGAAGGAGCAGGACGCCTGCCGCGCGGCTCCCCGATAAGACGACCACGTGGAAATACTTAGATAAGTAGAAATGGGTTAATAATTAAGACAGAGCTAGCCTATAAACAGTAATGGTAATTGGCCAACAGGATTGTATCAAATACAGAGTCTCTGAGTGTTATTTTGGGCCCACGTGGCGTCAGGACCGGGAGGCCGGCGGGGAGACCTGCTGTAACAGGTCACCTTCCAGAAGACTTCAGTTCTGTTCCCAGCACACACTGGGAAGCTTACAGCCACCTGTAATTCCAGCTTCAGGAGATCCAGTGCCCACACCCCTCATGCACACATGAATAATAAAATATGTATGTATTTTTCAAAATAGTGTGGAGTTACTGGCTAGTAGTTTTCTAAATGAGATCAATTTTGTTACATTTATCTCTTTTCTGTAACAGACCATGAAGTTGTGATCAGCATCACTGGGGAGGGGCACTTATGTGTGTCAAAGAAAAACTCTCACTGTCATGAACAGGAGACTAATTCTCCCACTCAAATAGAAGAATTGGAACCCTATGACTGCATCAAATTCTGAGTCATCACTACCATCCCCAGCACCATCACAACCCTGCCATGTTTGCTGCTATCGCTGCTACTGTCCACCTAGCATTCTTAAATAGAGAGAAACCATTTTCCACACATCATCTCATTACAAGCTTATGAGCTAATATAACTATTTACCCTATTAAACAGCTGAGCACAGTAACCTTTGGAGAAATCCAATGACTTGTGGAAGACAATGTAGCTAAGTTGGCCATATAACAGAACACCAGTCAGAATGTGCCACAGTTAACAGTCCCCCAGTCTAATGGTTTAAAATTTGCATAACTTGCTACAATCCTAAGGGGCTACCAATTCTCCCCCCTGCAGAGACTAGGACAGCCATTGGCTGCATCGCATCTACATAAGTTTCTCACACTTTTAAAATAAGGAAAGGGGGTGATAGGCATCTCACACAGAGACTTCTTACTACCCCAGCCTGGAAGTAACTCTTGCTACTCGTTCTGAGATCCAAACTAGAAACACAGCTCTGACCAACTGAAAGGACACTTGAGAACATTGTCCCTAGGATAAAAAAGTATGTATAGGTAGAAATAGCTTTCACAACAGTTCCAAAGGCCAGCCCTGGGAGTCCTGTCCTCTCCCTGAGTGTTAGATCTGTTTTTTTTTTTTTAAACCTGTCTAAGGGACTTGGAAATGATTGTCATGGCCTCTGCTCTGATCTTTTGTGCTCATACTTCACAAGGCATGTATTTCCATATAAACCTCACAACACCACCATGAGATGGGCACTATTACCCTTCCCTGCCCCGCATCTAACAGATGAGAGGAAGTAGAGACTCAAATAAGTGAGGCAATTTCCCTGGCAGAAAGCCTGAAGCAAGGGTTTTCTGTCTCCCAAACACTAACTAATGGCATTTGCTCATTTGCTACCTTACAAAATGCTTTCAGATATGTTATGGATTTAGTGTTTCAGAAAAAGTCTTATGAGTCATTAGAAATGTCTTCCACATAGGTGAGGGCATTGGAGTTTTACAGGGTAAAAACTACATTACCCAAGAGACCATGATGCCAAGAGATGGAACATGCTCAAAGCAAATAATGAAAGATAGTAGTAGTTCTCCCAGCCTTGTCATGCAGCCCCATCCCCAGGGGAAAATGCAAGAGAAACTGCAACCTCTACCAAGTCCATGCTCTTACACACTTCTGAAAGCTTTAGGATCCAGACAAAATCCAGACCCGAGTGCAAAGGTTCCTAGGGTTGAGATTTTATTACCAGATGTAAATCCATCTTCCCTGAGTCCTGCTCCAGTTCCCTCGTGCCTCACTTGAAATATTTCACGTGTGCTGAATGGATTTGCTGGCTCCCTGCTGCCTTCATAAATCACAAAGGCCAACTTTCTTAGGGCCTGAGTCCAGACAGTGTAGCGCTAACTGCCTGCATGCCAAGCTCTCAGTGGAGAACTGTGCTGTGGTATTATTGGAGATTGTCCTCTCCCAAAGCTTAACAGTGATGACCTGGGTCCACCATTTTGGATCCAGAGAGGGGTCTCATTGGCCTAAAGAAGGTCCCTCCAACCCAAGTTTGGCTATCGCCTCCACCGCAGGATGGTCATTGATTTAATCACAAAGATACTGAACCAGAAAAAGACGCTCCTATCAGATTCTCTCTAGGGTGTGTGGCTCTTATTAAAAAGCAGGCTGTCTTCTTGATGAAGGCTCCCTAGAGGGAACCGTATGGTCTCTCTCTGAGATATTTTGGATCTGGCTTCCAATTCAGAATGTCTGGCTTATCTTTTTGCCTGGCTACTCTTTGCATTTAGCTTTGTCCTTTAGCAGAAATAAACCAGCATCTGATGCTCTTACAGACCAAAGAATGTTGACTAATACCTACATTAACACCACACACCCTCAGGACACATGTCATCTTCAGCTGCCCTGCTACCCATGTCCTGCTTCCGTGGTTATTTTTCCCCCCAAATCTAACAGATGAACCCACTGCGGAATGGTGTGACTGGGTGGCTGGGCAGGAACAAAGCTGAGCAGCAAAGATGGGCCTGAACAGGAGAGTGGAATTCGAAAAGACACTGCCTCTGTTCTGCTCACAACCCTGCTGCTGGTGAAAACCTACCACCCTTCTGAGCCCATTGCAATCCCCTTTGCTGGTTCTCTCCCACCCTTTGATCTTACTGTAGTGGTCCCCAAATTCCAGACCTCGTGAATCTGCATAGCTCCCTGCCAGGAATACCTCCCCTCTAATGAGAACCCCAACTAGTCAATCTCTGTCAGGTCACCTCTTGATCTTTTGCTGTATCTCTAAGGCATGATTATTCAGGATTAGCTGCTGCTGTGCCCTTTGTACTTATTTCCCTCCTTGTGTTATGATTCTGAGTTATTAAATGTGTTGTCTCCCTTTGGACTGATTGCTATTTAAATACCTCTTTCTTCTATGATTAATGGTGCCAAATTATCTTATCACACACCCCTGTGCAAGGAGACTTCTAGATTTATTTAAAGGGACGTGGCCTTGTGGAAGAAAAGCTTAGGTAGAATCAGTTTCTTTAGTGTTATTTTAAAAAATAAAAATTATATTGTTTTATATGTATGAGTGTTTGAGCTGCAAGTATGTCTGTGTACCACGTGCATGCCTGGTATGTATAGAAGCCAAAGGTGGGCGAGGGGGTGAGGGAACAGTATCGGGTCCTCTGGAATTGGAGTTTTGGAAGACTGTGAGCCATCATGTGGATGATGAGAATAAAACCCAGTTTCCTAGAAGAGCAGCCATTGCTCCTAACTGCTGAGCCATCTCTCCAGCTCCTAAAATCAGTTCTATTTATTTATTTATTTATTTATTTATTTATTTATTTATTTTTCATATTTTACACATCTATTCCAGTTCCCTCTCCCTCCCCCCTCCCTCCCTTCCTCGCTCTGTCCCACCCTCTCATTTCTCCACCACTGCCCTCTCATCCCACCCCCCCTACTCCACAGGTAGGGTGATGCTTTCTAGGAGGGGTCAACAAAATTTGTCAAGTCATTTGGAGTAGGGACTAGGCCCTAAAATCAGTTCTTAAATGCTGAAAAAGAGGCTGTTATGACAGTTTCACTGTATGTATGTTTTTCCTTGAAGGGATCAGTCTACAGGGTGTATAAATAAAGAGAAAGGAAAGTGTTTAAAGAGAAGGACAGTACAGAAGCAGCCCCATCTGCACAGGCAATCCTGTTTGCTGTTGAGCAACATGAGTAGGGAGCATGCTCCTCCATCAAGAACAGATAAGAAAAGTTACCTGTGTCCTCTACTCTGAGGACTGTGACATTGGTGTGAAAAAGAGGGCTGTCCCTTTTCCTGTTGGTAAGATCTAACTAAGAGTAGATGGGCACAAGACAGAAAATAGCAGAATCACACTCACAGCATGTAGAATTGCATGTCTGCCTATATATAATGTACTGATCACAGTTGTATGTGCTTTATGTAGTAACTTAGTAAATTGTCGTAATAAACCTGCACACACAACTTACTATCCTTACTTCCTTGAGAAGCAATTCAAACCTAAAGGCTAACACATTCAGAGGAGTGTAGCCAGGCTGTTCCTTTCTGTCTTAGATAATTATGACTGCTCACATGCAGGATCTCAACCATCCTAGATGGAGGGTGCACGCATGTAAGCATGCATGGAGAAGTGGGGAGCTTGTGTATGCAGCTCATGTTTATATGGCTTGTGTTAACATGGGTGCTCTTTGGAAGTCAGCCAAAAATCTGCTAGGAGTTCATGCCTCTGGGAAGTGGGGATGAAATAATCAGATGATGTATTTGTCTCTTTTCACCCCTACTCCACTGCTTCAAGAATCCATCAGCCATAAGTAATGGAAAGCCAAATTAATAGAGACTGGAACAGAACCAGTGGCTTGCTGGTCCCCAGTTCCAGGACTACTGTACAAGCATCTTCTTCTGCTCCTGGTAATGACCTTTCTTTGCTTTACTTTTCCCTCCACAGAATTTATCTTCATCTTCCACCTAAGCATTTTACCCATTTACCTGCTTATCATCCATCTTTTACCATGGCATCTTGGTGAATGGGTACTTTGTCTTCTGTTCACAGCCACCTCCTGGCACACACTCTAAAACTTTAACCAGTGCACAGCAGGTGCTAGAGGTACATGGATGGAGGAAAGGAGAAAGGGAGGAAGGGAAAAGGGGAAGGATGGTGGGATGAATGGGTAATAGATAGAAGGATGGAGGGACAGACAGATGAGTGGATGGATGATACATAAATGGATGGGTAGATAGGCAAACAGATAGATGGATAACAAGGGGGTGGGTAGGTGGTTAGATGAATGGTGAGCATTGGGCATGGCAGGGAAGGCTTGTAATTTTAGTATGTAAGAGGCAGAAGCAGGAAGGTTGAGAGTTCAAGCCCACCATAGCATGTTCTTGGCTAATCTACCCTACATAGTAAGCCTCTGTCAAAATAAAAAATAAGAAAGAAAGAAGGAAAAAAAAAGAAAACTGTCTAGAAAGTCTACAGTTGCAGGTAACAGATGGGTTTCAAGCACTAGAAGAAGAAGAATCCAACTTCCACAAGTATGTAAGCCCAAGTAGGTAACTGTGGATCAGTTGGCTCAGCGTCTCTATTCTGCAGATGAGTAGACTGAGGCTTCCAGAGAAGAGCCTTGTCCAAAGTCTCCCAGGTGATTAAAAGCTTACTCATGGCTGGATTGGGTGCCAGAGCCCTTCACTCGACTCCCTTCAAGCCTAATGTATTCACAATCACAGGTTTACAGGTGAGGTCAGAACCTCTCAACACTCACACTGAACTTCTCCAGTGAAATCCTGCACATCAGTGTTCCCTTCTCTGCTGACCACATCATCTACAGTTATAAATTAGTTTTGAGGCAGAAAGATGCCCTTAATCCCCCTACTGCTTTCCAGATCCCTGTGGTATTGGCAATGTAAAAGTGTTTTAACAGTTCCTGTCTACTCTCAAGGCTCCCAGAATATGTGTATAAATTTATATTTCATAATTATCATTACAGGTTTCCGCTCTGCTCTACCCCTGCCCTTCAGCCTGAGTGACACAGGAAATGCTTTATGTTCTCCAGCCTACATGGACGGTCTAATCCTGCCCTGTGTATTTTATATTGTCTTTGTCTAGTCTATTTTCTCTCAGTACAGGGACAAGCATTATCTTCCATGCCCCCATCTCTGCAGAGGAAGAACAGTGACAGCCTCCAGCAAACTCAATCACATTGTCTATGGGACTCTGGGTCTAGGATGGAGGCATTCAGAGGTGCACATGACTAGGTGCTGCTGGCTAGTCTACACAGTGGGTAAAGAGAGCCTAAGCACTATGGTGAGCATGTCAAGCTCTCTTCTCTCTGAGGGTCATGGTGGGAGCAAACCTAACCCAGCAGAAAGTGGTGGCTCATGGATCTCTAACTCTGCTAGAGGGAGTCCAATTGCAAATGAAATTAGAAGAGCAAGCTACCACTTCCCTGTGGTGGGAGGAGTTGCTGCCCAGTCCACAAAAGCATCTTTGCAACTCAAGGCTTAGACCTTTCTTAAGGTGTTCACAAAAGATACTGAAACCTTATAAATAGACCAGGTAGTAATTCCAATACTCAAGGGCCCAGGCTTGTCCCTGATGCTGCTCAGTTTCATGACCCACGCCTGTGGCCTAAACTTCCTGAACATTTTTTTCCTGTTCATCTGTGAATTGAGAATGAAAAGCTTGTCCTATCAGGTCCCAGAGTGACTTGGAAAATACAAGAGAGCAAGGCATGAAGTGGTGGGTGCAAATACTGTGCACAGATTTGATGTAACCAAAGGATCAATGTCTTAAAGTTACACTGAGGTCTATTCTGTCCCTCACTGTATCAGCCCACGCTTTTGAGAGGTGTCGTCCTTTAGACACTATGGAGGGCACTAGTCATCCACTGAAGTCAAGAGTTCCCAATATTAGCTGAGCACCAAAAGGAGACAAAACATCCCCAACTCTCTCATTGTCTCTGCAAATACTTGGTGTTCTGGAGACATAAAACATTAGAAGCCAAACAGAAGCAAAACAGCTTAGACAAACAAGGAAGTGTTTGTCACTAAACCTCTATCCCCCAACTTGGTCTCAATAACTGTGTGGTGGAGGCTGTAAGTGAGGGTGGCAGAAAATATATGTTCTCTAATGGTTAGAGACTTCTGTGTATTCAGTAACTACTAGGTGTTTCTTCCAAATTATTATAGTACTAGATGGAGCCAAGCTGATGTCAAAGTATTTAACACCATCAAAAACATGCTCCTATTCAATGATGAATCCTAGTTCCTAGGCAGCTTGGCATTCAGTCGACACCCAGTGAATGTCTGTTGAATAATGTCCTTCTCCCCTCAAAAGCTGTGTGCTCCTTGAAGAAAGGAGCCAGCAACCTCAGATTCTCTTATATTCTCCTTTTGTCTTGAAGTACCTGTGCACAAGAGATATTTAATAACTTTTAGAATCCATGGGCCACGCTGGGATGAATTCACCAAGGATGACAGAGTTGGCCAATAATGAACAAACATGATAGAGATTGATTTGCCATCTTCATGATCAACCAGGCTGGATCTAGAATCCCCTCGAAGATGCATCTTTAGATGTGTGAACATAAGGGTGTTTCTAGAGAGGTTTAGCTGAGGAGAGACAGCCATCTTGAATGTGGGTGACACCATCCCATGGGCTGGAAGACTTGACTGAATAAAAATAAAAATCAGAAAGCAAGCTGAGCACCAACATTCATCTTATCGGTCTCTCTCAGTCTCTCTCTCAGTCTCTCTGCTCCCCTCCCCTTCTTCTGACAGTGGATCCAGCTACCCCACACTCCTGACACCTTGGCAAGCGCTGCTCTCACCACAGCCATGACGGACTGTACTCTCAAACAGTGAGAGAAACACAAGCCCTCCCTTCTTTAAGTCACTTTTTTTGAGGTGGGGAGGAGTTGTCACAACAATGAGAAAAGTGCTGAGGCAGGCCCCACCTCCACCCAAGAACCTGGTAAGCGCCCAAGCAACAGAGACCTCTTCCATTGTCCCTCAAACTCATTCTGCAGACAGAATGTCAACATAAAATGGCAGCAGGAAAAAAAGGCTCCATGAAATTCCACAACCTGTGCCACTATGAAAAATGTCATGGGAGGGGGTTTTCTTATGAAACAGCGGCACGCAAAAGCAATCAGTGCCAGAAAAACTCCGAGATAGATGAAGGGAACAAGGGGAGCAGACCCAACAGCCTTGCGTTTATGAATAGACTCTTGCACCAGCCTACTCATTTGTAAGATTCTCAGGAGATCTTTTTTTACAGCAGGTTATGAATCATCTTCATGATATCTTTAAATGGATGATCAATACTATATTTTCCCATAAAATGTTTGGTTTGAAATCCGATTTTAAGTGCATTAGAGTTTTTGTGCACAGAATGGGTGAACGCCATAATAAATTGTCATCAAATATGAAAGAAATATAGCATAGATTAATTGCCATATTTATTTATGAGTCTATAAAATACCTGGTGAACGTCCTGGCACATTTTTGGGATACCAATTTGAACCTTCAGAAAAGTTAAAAGCATTAAAAGAGACTGCAAGGAGATTTATTACCAGAGTGTTTTTAATTGCAGACCCATGCAGACACACAGGTATTAGAACAACCATGACTTAATGGGCATGTCTCATGTGTTTCTCTCCCTTTTTTCTGTAAAAATAATACTGCCCATATTTTTATTGATTTGTGAACATTTGTAATAAATTACTTTACCTAGTGAGTGGCTTCACCAAAGCTCCCTTCCCTAAAGTAGCAAACTTCAGGCCACACCAGAAAGTAGGATTCAGGGCAACTCAAAATAT
This sequence comes from Cricetiscus sungorus, assembly GCA_030556225.1. Classification (NCBI taxonomy): domain Eukaryota; kingdom Metazoa; phylum Chordata; class Mammalia; order Rodentia; family Cricetidae; genus Cricetiscus; species Cricetiscus sungorus. The sequence goes on from JANBXA010000729.1 coordinate 30,512,588, forward strand.
CTGAGCCTTTTGTTTATTTGTTTATTTTGTCTTCTGAGTTTCCTTGGAACAGTCTAAGCACATACCCTGGAACCAGCAAGCTTCCTTCCCCAGCCTCCCGAGTACTGTCATTCTACACATGTACCACTACGTCCAGCTTATTGCCCGCTTTCAACCTGGAAATCTAAGGAAAGTAAGAGAATGCCACAAGCTAGGTGACACACAGCTCCAACTTGCTCACAATTTTAACTGAAGCCTTATTTTCTATGGCGGTGAAATCCTTTAGGGTCAAGAGCAACAAAATACCATCCTTATAAATGTTATATTAGCCAGCCTTTTGCTAAAACTGCATCCTACCCCTTGTGTAACAGAAGCCCAAAATGCTGTGCTTGTGCTTTCCTTTGCCTTTTGTTTTGACCACGATGCTGCTCCCTTGCTGTACACTCAAGGACCATCCCCAGACCCTGCCACAAAAGGGAAAAGAACACAGTCTTACCCTCGGGTTTCTAAAGGTTGTCTCTTTAATGTCTCCATCACTTACTTGTATTTCTTTGCCAAAGACTTTGGCTTCAAAACCTGCTCTCCGGTTTTCAAATCCATACATCTGCTATTTACTTTAAGGCTTAATTCCTTGAAGTCACAGCAGACGCCTGATCCTATCACTAGAAAGATGTCAACATGCACAGGACAAAAAACAAACAAACAAACCCCGGAACTGTTCTGTGCAGAGACTGTTGGGAAAGTGCAACATTAATACAGCAAGCCCAGATTAGAGGTGCCCAAATCAAAGATTAAAAAACATCCTCTTGGGGAACAGAATCAGTTACTAAATTCTATTACTGTTTTTGAATTGGCATATAGATGCAATCTTTGCTTTGCTTAAGGAGGGCCTTTATTTTTTTCCTCCCTCTTCTTGTCTTGTTTTCATATGCTCATCAGTTATAGCTGACTCCGACTGCTGTTCACTATCTCAATGAATGAGCCACATCAAATTTTTAAAACTCCCCAATTACTATGTCAGTAAGCCCTTTCATAAGACAGATCCACACAACACATGCAGAAGCCTCCTGGAACTTGTTTGCTCACGGTGGCATCTTTTCAGATTTTTCTGTACTAAATTATACTGTCACCATGAGGCATTAGCTGTGAATTCACACAGTTCAGCTGGAGTCAGCAACCTCTTGTGACTGCATCTGACTTTATGCATGTAAAATACACTTTTACAGGAAAACCCAAATAGAGAGGGCAGGACTCTGGCCTCTTCTCTGTCTTCTGCTTGGCTCGGTGATACCTTGGACTTTCTTCTCACCTTTCAGTGTTTCTCTCTCAGGAGCCTCTAGTAAGATAAATCAGAAGTGCCCAGGAATGCTCACAAACTCACAGAATACAAAAGAATCAGACTCTTATTATCAAGCTATCAGTTTTAGCACTAAGCTAGACACAATGCTGGCAAACCAGGCTCTGTATCCAGTCGCGCTTTCTACTCTATCTCTAAGAAGTTAATCCTTTCTCTCTGCTCTCTTCCAGAGGAGCTGCTTCACACCCTCGCCTGGGAATTGCTGCCTTTTTCTTTTCCTCTCCTGATGCCAGCTTTTCTGTTGACAATATGTATTCAGGCAAGGCAGGGGCTTGCTGCGTTTCTCTATCAGATGCTATGCACACTACTTCCGTCAAAACAATTAGTGTTCCTTTCGGCTTTACTCGGGGAGACCTGTGGTGACTGATCAGTATAAATTATGGATGCATCTGTCCAGATGCACTTGTTCATTCGTGCATAGATTGGAGGAAATTTCATTCTTCTCAGTTCAAAAACAGTCACTAAAAATACTGCACACTTTAAAAAAAAATGTGTTTTAGCATAGTCTCAACTATGTTGTTGTGCCCCTGAACTCACTCCCTCTATCTGTAATTTGAGACCCTTACAGCTAATTTAGGGTTACTTTTTGCCTCTGGTCTTTTGTGTAAATCACTAGGAAATCATGGGAAGCTTGAAATTTAAACACTACAGAATAGTTTGATTTTCCTGGGTTTTGTTTGTCTTTTCCCCTTTTCCAGATGGTGTTCTCAAGCTATTGCCAAAGACACGTCCTTTACTTGCTTAAGATCCTCAATGTGCTTAACAAGGAGCAATATGAACTTTAAATGAACACTGAGGATTAGTGTTCTCTGTGGTCCGAATGGGCCTCTGTGCACTTTATTTCCTATTAGTTTTAGTGAGCAGCTAGAAGAACTAGCAGACATGCTGTGTGATTTCACAAAAGAACCAATATCATTTTTTTTCAAGAGATACTGAGTGATTTTTTTGTTGACTCCCTTAAATATAACTGGGGAAGGGGTTTTGTATTTGATGGGTTTATTTACTTGCTTCAATAAAATTCTACGAGCACATATATACAATTGGGGATTTTTCACCCGAAAATAAATTAATCAGCATTGAACAAAGCAATGAAAAGCTGACATGATGGAGGAGCCCAGAGCACCAGGCTGTGGAAGGGAGAGTCTGGAAACAGAGAGGAAGAGGAACACAAACTCGATAGAATTCCTGAATTAGAAACTCCAAGAAAGAGCCTTCTCTGCCCCTGAGGGCCCTGCCAGAGGTGGATATTGGCTTAAATGGCTGCTTTTGTCTTATTAGGCATATCTCATAGTAATCATTCTTAGGGACTTCCACTAAAATATGCAAGGGGGGTTCTAACACCCAAGCGCCATCAATACAGGGGGACTTTGTTGAACATGCACCCTGTCCCTTGGAAGGCTACATTAAACCAGTGTCTCTTAAGGTAGTGAACAGAGGGGACAGGGACAGCCTTCCTCCCCAGGATTCATTCTAATAAAAGCCACCAAATCATAAAGCAATTCTGAAAACAACAGGTAAAGAACACAACAGAAGGAAAAGGCTGTGCTCTGGTCAGTCCTACTTTCCAATTTGTTTTGCCACTGACTTTGAGTTTTCTTTTCTAAATCCTATTGGTTTTCTCACATCCGAGAGCAAACACAAGGAGAGCTAGGCCCAGAGTCCCCACACACAGCATTGACATCACAGAGGGCTTTATAAATCAGGGAAAAATCAATAAATCCTATAAGGCAGTTCCTACTTTGCAATATCACCAAGGGACAGGGCTAATGCTTTTTTTACACCACCATCCCCATTTTTCTGTCAAAAAAAAAAAAAAATTCCTCAGCTTAGGAATGAATGGGCAATCAAAGTTGCTGAGTAAGTATTCCAACTATCTTATTTTATTACTTTACAATTGACATACCTTCCCTCTGGAAATGTTTGCAATTAATTAATTAGTAGTAATCTTCCCCAGGGGACTAATTTAATGAATTTTTTCCAATTCCTACTTTAAAAGTGAAAGACACAGAGAGAGTGCACGCATACTTCAAGATATCCAAGCTACAAAGGGGTGATTGCTCCAAAGTGGGTTTTGAAAAAACAAGGGATCTATTTATTACTGTGATTTTCATCACTAAGTCAATCTGGCAACGACTATAATTCTTTTTCTAACTAGGGCTCTCCCAGTTTGACAGCAAGGTTTCTCCAAGGTAACCTCAGGCTGTGGTTAGGTTGGGTTCATGGCATCTTTAAACTCATTGTTATTCTGCATAAGCTGTGAGAGGTGAGAAGGTGCCATTCTAAACCAGGCCAGAGGCCATAGGCAAGCTTGCATGAGGGGTTCCCCCACCCCCACCCCAGCCAGGGACCTCAGCCTTGCCTCTGGTGCAGAGATCCCTCTGCCAAACAAAATCCCAGAGCCTGCTGTACCCTCTGGGTAACAGTGTCTAGAGTTTCAATAGGAAAATAGATGCATGGATGGATGGATGATAGCTGATAGATAGATAGATAGATAGATAGATAGATAGATAGATAGATAGATAGATAGATAGATAGATTTGCTCTTGTCCTTGAGCAACCCCCAACGACCCCTGGAGAAGGTGTAGCAAAGATCTAGGACTGTCTAAAAGCTGTCAAGTGCACTGCACTGTGATCCAGTGACTACAAGAAAAGGCTTTCTGGTTTGCAAACTCCACCTGGTGCCGCAGCAGCGCTGCCTAAGACCAGTTCCTCCTGTCTCTTGGACATCTATGCCATGTGGAGTGTTTGGAAGGGTATTAAGCCTGCAAATGTGCAAAATCTATACCACTTGCGAACTAGCTACCCCAGTCCGGGAGACAGGCGAGCAACCCAACCCCACCCCAACCCTTGAGAATCCAAGCTCTTCTGAGAAGCCCTGCGAGGGGTTTCTTACACCACTGGGCCCAGCTGGGTGTCCCTGGTGAAGTACCCACCCCCCACCCCCACCCCCCGCCAGCTCTCCACTACGGCTCATCAGCGCCACCCCTAGAGGAGCGCAGCAGCTGCAGCCAGACCTCATTGCCTTCCACCTTCTTCCAGGCTCTGGGCGGACACCTCAGGCGGCACTCCGGAGGCAGCCAAGCCTGGCCTTTGGAGGAGATGGCCCAGACTCTTGGCTGGCGGCCTACAGATGCCAGAGATCAGACTTGGCACGTCTATGGGAGCTCTCTAACGGATGCTGAACCTTGATCTGGAGGGGGCGCTCGTCGGTCTAGCCCAGGGTCAGACCCCTACAGAGACACCCCAGGAGTCAAGGACCTGGCCAGAGTTGGAATTAGCCAATGGCTTTAGGAAACTAAGCCCAAGCCAGGACCCCAAGGACAAAGATGGGCTCTATCAAAGCAGCCCAGAGCTGGTCCAGGCCGGCAGAGCCAACAAACTTTGGTGCAGCAGAGAGGCAGAGATGGGTTGGAGGTTGGTCCCGGGAGCCGCTGCTTTCCTCCACCTGCTCCGGCTCTGCCTCCGCCCAGCCCTCGCCCACCCCACTCCCCCCACTCCCACCCCTGCCACCAGACTCCTCATCTCTCCTCTCCCTCCTTCTCCCCCCTTGTCTGTCTCCCCCACTTTCCTCTGGGCTCTTCTTTTGTATTCTCTCTTCCTTCGCCTCCCGCTTGCCTCTCGCCTCCTCGGGGCCGCAGGGGAGGAGGCGAGCACGCTGAGCCCTGGGCCTGCGCTGCGCACAGGGAGGCGCATCTCCCACTTCTCCCGGGGAATTTGGAGAGGGTCTGTGTGTGTGTGTGTGTGTGTGTGTGTGTGTGTGCGCGCGCGCGCGCGTGAGCTGGAGGCGAAAGCTGGTAGGATCTAGCGGCGAGCAGCGGGTCAGGGTCTTTGACGTTCCTCTCCCGCTGCACAAACCTCACGGAACAAGGAAGAGTGTCCGAGAGTGCGCGCGCGTACACGGGCTGGCTAAGCTTGGCAAGCTCGGTGGCCCGGGGCCCCGGGGCCCTCGGTCCCCTCTGGCGGCCCGGGATTACCGTGACGTCACATTGAGCCTCTGGCCACCTTGGACTGGGACACCTTGGGAACCTCACAGCCCCGCTCCGCGCCGCACCTCACCTTGCTACTGCGCGCCTTTGGTACCCTGCGCCTTCTTCCTAACTCTGCCGATCGATGGGCCCCTCTTCCTTCAGGACCCCACGGGCCGCAGGGGTGCCTTCCCACCAGCAGGGCTCGGCAGGTCGGCTGCCTTTGGCTCTGCCTCTGGTCCGTCTTAGCGGGCCAAGGAACTGATGCCGAGCACCTGCAGCCCTGTAAGGAAACCAGAAACCGCTCGGCTGGGGCCATCGAATAGCTGAGCTGAGCCAGGGACTCAGAAGGAAAGAGGGAGACTGACCACCGGAAGGCCAGCAGCTATGGCCTTCCCGCCCTTTGGACATCCTTATGGCGGCACGTCCCAGGTGAGTGGCCCCTTACTGGGGGATAGGGGACTGGGGCGGGGGAGGGGGATTGCCCTGTGCGCGCGCTGATCCCTGAGCTTCCTATTCTCGGTGACCCAAGGGAAACCAGGAGCGAGAAGGGAAATATGCCACTCTGACACCAGACTGGGAGCTTTCCTGAGTGCCACCTGAAAACTCGGGCACCCTAACCTCGGTCTCTGCACAGAGGGGCGTGGGATTTGAGGGATTCTGCAGTGACGGTTCCCCTTGTACAGACAGATTCCTTAGATGGCCAATGGACACTCAGGAGAAAACAAATGAGCTCCAGGTCAGAGCGCGGTGCCAGCGCTAGTTGCTCGTTGCGTTGCTCGTTTGTTAGCTTCAGTTCTGATCCCACACCTTTCTTGAGCTGGCCTAAGCTCTCCGCTTCTGCATCCCTCCGCTTTCTGAACCAATGTGTTGTGTAGTCTTGAGAATTTCCTGGGAGAATATATATATATATATATATATATATATATATATATATCCCCATATCCCTTGGGGTTTACTGTCTGGTCGACCATTGACCTGCTGTGGGATCTTAGACAAGTCCAGTCTGATCTTGAATGTATTCCATTTTAGTACAATGGGAACAGCAATGAGATTCTGGTGATGGTCTTGAAGGCTAACTTCTAACTGCCTTTGTAGAGTTCCTTGGGGGAGAGGTAGAGATTTGGTTCTATTTCCACAAGATGTCTGGGACTATGGAGACTTAACAATGGCCTGGTTGCATCCCTAAAAGCAATTTGAGTAAGTTTCCATCAGAGAATCCCCATTCCAGCAATCAGCAGAGAATTTCTGCATCTGGTAGTATTTGGTTAACTAGAATAAAGGAATGAAGGCACCATGAAGCATCCTTCCTACCCTCCTCTGGCTAGAGCCAGTGGATGCTGTATCTGGAGTTTTTACTTCTAGTGACGCCTTTCCTGTTTTTTTGTTGTTGTTGTTGTTTTGTTTTGTTTGTTTGTTTGTTTTTTGTAGTTTCTAGTGTCTGCAAGTTCCAGTGCCACTTGCTGTGAAACTGCCCCACGATCAGTGTCAGATGTAGCCTCAGTCTCCACCTCTGCATCTACTCTTTGCTGTACGCCCTATGACAGTCGGCTGCTGGGCAGTGCTCGGCCAGAGCTGGGTGCTGCCTTGGGCATCTACGGAGCACCCTATGCGGCTGCCCAGAGCTACCCTGGTTACCTGCCCTATGGCCCAGAGCCATCTCCATTGTGTGGTACACTGGTGAGTAATGGAGTGGGTCCTGGGGCTGCTCAGTGAACACTGGGGTTTGGGAGTATAGGCAATTAGCACAGATAAACCCTGCTGTGACCTTTTCCAGAGAAAATCTATATGGGACAGACAGTGCTGAGAAAATAGCATAGTGAGCAAGGAAAATCCAAGTTCACAGCACTTCATAATTTGCAAAATGTCACACTGCTTAGAAAACATTTGTGTCTCCTTTAATTCTTCAAGGTAGGTGAATCATCATTATTCTTGACTTGCAGGTGAATAGTTGAGGTATAGAGGAATTCAAATAACTTACTCCCAAATCACAAGCATGACAAGGGTCAGGAATATTCTGTTGGGAAGGGTCCCAGTGGGTGTATATGAGGTGAGGAATCCAGAAGCTGCAGCCATCTTAATAGCTGATACTCAGTTGATGCTTATTCTTTTCCTAGGTCTCTACCAAGTACTCTACCAGCATGAATGACTTTATTGTCTCAATCTTAGTAAGGGAGAAACTGAGGCACATTAAATGTTAAACGGCTATGCCCAACATTGCACAGCCAATGCAAGGGGTGGTGTCTGGGTGTTGATCCTACAGGGTACGGGTATCCTTTTGTATAGTCCTGGATTCTCTTTTCCTCTCCCACCAGAATCCCCAGTATGAGTTTAAGGATACTGCAGGAAACTTTACCCCCAGCCTGACCCAGCCAGGGGCCTATTACCCCTATGAGCCAACTCTGGGGCAGTATCAATATGACAGGTGAGAAATGGGGAGCATGGTGGCTAGCCTCCTTTTATAATCCAGCCCCCATCTCTGCCCTCTCCCTGGTGGAAGAAGGGCGGGCGGGAGCAGAATTAAATTTCTGGGCACCTGAACTTTCTACTGGCCAAGCCCCTGTTTCCAAGCCTGGAATTGGAGCCCTATCTGCCCACAGGTATGGTGGAGTGGAGTTGAGCAGTGCTGGCCGGAGGAAGAACGCCACGAGGGAGAGCACCAGTGCACTCAAGGCCTGGCTCCACGAGCACCGCAAGAACCCGTACCCCACCAAGGGCGAGAAGATCATGCTGGCCATCATCACCAAGATGACCCTCACCCAGGTGTCCACCTGGTTCGCCAACGCGCGCCGGCGCCTCAAGAAGGAGAACAAGATGACGTGGGCGCCCAAGAACAAAGGTGGGGAGGAGAGGAAGGCAGACAGCGCAGGAGAAGACTCTCTAGGCTGCCTGACCCGTGACACCAAAGGTACAGACAGACAAGTCACCAGCCCACCTGGCAGATTCCTTAAGACGTTAAACATCAGACCCAAAGCCACCTGTGCCACTATGGATTTTCTAACGGCTCCATTTATCCTTGCCCCCCACCCATGCAGTGCAAACCACAGGGCCTTTGCATCAGTACCTCACAGAGAAAGAGTGTAGCTCCAGCTTTTTCTCAGCTTCAGAATGTCTTCTCAGAAAGACTTCTTTCTCTGCCTCACTCAAGCTCTCAAGTCCCTTCCCAGTTTGGTTTTGCTCGCTTCCCATATTTTTATCACTGTAAGAAAATTTGCTGCACTTTGTCCCTGCCTACCCCATTCCCACCCCCAACCCTAACCCTACCCCTAACCCTACCCCTGCCTACCCCATTCCCACCCCCAACCCAAACCCCTGGACGTTTTACTGCTCTAGTTCTAAACATCTCGTGAATGTCGAAACGATGCCCTGCGCATGTGAATATTTGCTGGATTAAATAACGTGACACCAGTCGCCCGTGGGTGCTAAGGTTGGAAGAAAAGTGTCCCTCCCCTTTTTATAACCGAGGGACTCCAGTAGTGCAAAGCAGCCTTTCCTTGGTTTAGCGAGGTCCAGGAGATCAGAGAGGTGAGGTGGGCAAGGCAATGTGGGGAATTCTTCCCCTGGGGCAAGCAGTCAGTCTTGGGGAGAGCAGCGGGAGGCAAGAGCAATACTGAAGTGCGGAGCGCCACTCGCTAAAAGCCTCTCTGGGTAGGACTCGCCCTCACGTTTCCCTAGGGTACTAGGCTTTTCTCACTCTCTGGATTTCCTACAGACGCTGCAACTGCCAGCCAGGAGGCCCAGGGGCTGCGACTGAGTGACCTGGAAGACCTGGAGGAAGAGGAGGAAGAGGAGGAAGCAGACGAAGATGAGGCAGCGGTCTCAGCATCCCGCAGGCTGGCGGGTTTTCAGAAAAGCGCGCAGTCCCTGCCTGCTCCCTGCACTGCCGCTCAAGAGAGCCACTTAGAGAGCAGAGAGTGCGGCCTGGTGATACCTCGCTTCTCCTTCACTGAGGCCCAGCGATCAGGAGAAGCTGACTTCATTACAGCAGAGCCTAGTGGCCCCACAATGATCATGCACTACCCAAGCAGCCAGAAACCCCGAATCTGGTCCTTGGCTCACACTGCTGCAGCCAGCACTGTCGGAGATGCTCCCTCAACTCCGCCCAGGGCACAAAGTCCTGAGTGCCACACGATTCCCAGACAGCCCATCTCCATCAGGCGACTCCTGGTCTCCAGAGACTCAGCAATTGAAGAGGATTCTCTTGCAGCCAAAGCCTTTGGAAACTCCACATTCGCCCTGCAGGGGTTGCCACTGAATTGTACACCATGCCCGAGGTGGAGGGAGCCTGAAGTGCGCTTCCAGTACCCATCTGGAGCTGAAGGTAGTAGGACCCCAGACGTGCTGGGGAGTCCTGTCCAAAAGATAACAGCCTGTCACCTTCCCCAGGTCTGATGCGAGAATGTCCACAACACTCTCAAAGTCTAAACACTCCACATCTAAAGCCCAATCATAAAAATAAGTGTCAAGGAGAGAATTCCCCCCCCCAATCACATAATCTTTGAAGAGATGAACAGTCTAGCCCTGTGTCACAACCCTGCAAAGTCTCTGCCCTTTTAGAAGAGTACTTGATGTCTGCTTGGCTGGTACTAGGCATGTGCAAGAGTTGGTCAGACTTTTGGAGCTGTCTTGGGGGTGCATATCATGGACTACTGATCAGTGTGCTGTTTCTCCTGGCCTACTAAAACATTCCGACAGTGCAGACATTCTCTGAATTTTACAACTTGGAAGCCAAGGTCCAGGCTGTCCCTCAGGATACTCCCCAAGATTTGACCCCTAGCATGGCAAGACTGACATTTAATGGCCCCTTCCTCTGATGTGCAAGGATCTGGTAAAGGGGGACTTTACTACTACAAAGGGACAGTCCCTAAGCACCAGGCAGCCTCCAGCAATTACTTATGTCAGATTCTGGTCTTTGTAGTAATTTCTCTCAGGATTAGCTTTTGGCTTAGAAAATTGGGTTACATTGTTATGTGAATTTACACATAACTTGCCCAAGCATTACCTCTGACAAGCAAATTGCCTCTAGACCTTGGCTTCTCTTGGGGTGGGACACAAGGTGACCTCCGATTTTCTAGAAATTATGGCCAAGTGGCTTTCGGGTTTTAATCAATCTCTCCTCTCTCAGCAGGTTAGCACAATGGCTGCAGTTTGCAGAATAATTTTGGAAAGGACTGCTTCTGGACTCACCTTCACATGAAGAAGCTCCCAGGCCTTGGAAGGGACCAGGAGTTCTCACTTTGCCCAAGACAAACACACAGAACCATCCTAGCAGCTACCCTTCACGAAGGGCTGGGGCTGGCCAGGCAGACATGCACCTAACCAGACTTGGAGGGAGATATTGGGCACCTTGGGGAAAGCTCAGTGGATGCCCAGTATACTTTGACCAAGTCTCTCTTCCTCCTCCTCCGGATGGAGGGCCTGAACAGCATCTGTTCCTGCTCACCCACCCCTGCCCAGCCTGCTCACTTTGTAACTTCCTTGTTGAAATGGTCTCTAAAGACTATCTGTGTCTCCTTCCCCTTCCCAGGCTATAACTTCAAAAATAACCTAGCTTAACCCAAGGTGTGCAGCCTATCAATGCCAGGGACACTGGGACAAGTCTGGTGGACCAGGAGTGGGGCACGGAATCATCACAAAAGGCTTCTGGGGACGGGGTCTTGGGCTGAGGACCTGAGTTCTGTAGCAGATACAGAAACTGAGGAAGCTACACACAATACCCAGGCCAGAGTAACCCCCCAAACCGCACAATCCAGTAGCTTAATAGCAAAAAAGACATCAGGATATTTGTTGAGGAGCAATGTTTGTCTTCTAGTGGCACTGGGATTATAAATGTATTGTGTTGAAGATCCATGAAGGGAAACTTGACAGCCCCTTGGGCCACTGCTTCCCCAGAACACAACGGTGAAGCAGGGCAGTTCTGAGGAATTGGTAGAAACCACAGGGGGAAATATTCTGTTTAATCTTAAGTACAGGGTCAGAGCAGGGGTTTTGTGTTCTTGACCCTTTTATGAGTCTGTCTGAAGTTGGGAGCTGGGTGAGAGGTTTGAAGATGCCCACAGAACAAAGGCAGAATAAGGCCCACATCCCAGCTTTAGAGGACTCAGCTTCAGCCAATGGGCAAACTCATAGCTTCCAATGCAGGCAGTGAACTAGGCAGAACCTGAGAGGGAGCCCTGGGAAGTCATAGGGACTAGGAAGGAGAGTTGGTATGCATTTGAAAACTTCATCCTTCTGGGCTGGACCACTCAGTGGTGAGACCAGCCCCTGTTGGTTGATGCCTTCCAGATTTGGGGGTAGTAGAAGCATCTGCCTTTTAGGCCTTTGGAAGATTCGGAGAGAAATGAGGTTTAGACATGAGGAGGACTATAGAAAACTAAAACCTTTCTGGGCAGGGTGTATCTTTAAAGATCAAGAATGACAAGACTGGTGTCTCCTCAGATGAGGAAACTGAAGCCTAAGGAGGCAACCAGAAAACATCTCAGATCTGCAGTTTGATTGGTCCTAGCTTCCTGCTGCAGCCCAAAGCCCTCCTTTGGTTCCCCCCTCATCTCCTTTGGGAGACCTCCCCCCACTGTGTTTGGCTCTTGGGCAACAGCTGGTCCTGTCCCACCCCACCCCCACCCCCACCTTCCACCCTAGCTTCTCCAGGGATTTTGCAGTCACCCTTGCTGACCTGAGGCTTAGGGTCCGGAAAATTAAACTGCGAAAAGATAAACATTATTTCCAGTCGGCTTTGCGGGATTAACGCTTGTAATAAAGAGCATTAGCTGAAGGTTTCTTTCAAGGCGCTCTCCACCATGCCCCCTCCTTGGTTCAGGTAGACACACAACCCCAACCAGAAGACTGCCTAGACAGGGTCTAGTCATTGGGGGGGGGGCATTTCACATTAAGTCAGCATTAGGAAACCAGCCACTGAAGCCCAAACTGCAGAGGAAAGCCAGCTAAACCCAGGTGGAAACCAGAGACTTCTCCACAGCGATTGCTGGGAAACGGGAGGGGGGGAGGCAGACATGAGATTTGCTGGTCCTCCTACCAATACTCAGGGTTTTCTCCAGAGCGGATGGTGAACCCCAAGGCCTGAGAATGGCACGTCTGAGCCTGTGATTATCCCAGCTCCAGGCCCCCAGCCACAATCTGTTCCCACTACCTCTGCCTACACTGACAGCCTCCTGCAAATCTCCACTATAATCTCCCAGAATCATATTTTGAATACTCTTTGATTAAATGCAATGGGGGTAGGGGACTGGAGCCTGCCGATATCCACAGACAGCTGGCCATTGTTTAAAGTTCTTCAGAGTAACTGTCCATCCCACAGTGTGATCTTAGACCCCCAAGGTTCATAGATGGCTAAAGTGCCCTTTGCTTTTTTTGGGTGGCACCAGGGGCTAGCCTGCAGAGGACAGTGGAAACTGTATAGGAGGCCAGGGTCTCCTTCCGTGTAGTCCTTCATGTGCCAGATGCCACTATATGAGCACTGAACTCACCAGGTGACTTGGTATTTACATGCACATTTACATATCTATACTTACATAACATGAACTTATGTCACCTTGTTAGGTAGAACATCTGGGGCCTCTATTATGTGCTAGGTTCGGTGTCTTGGGTCTATTATAACAACACTATGGGCTAGGGGACTGGTGAACAGTAGAAATTTACTTCTCACAGTTCTGAAGTCTGGAGAGTTCAAGCCCCAGGCACCAGCAAGAACTGTTTTTTAGGTTTCTAGGCAGCACATTTTATTGTATCCCCACATGGTAGAAGAGAAGGGTCTCTGAGGTTCTTCTTGGTATGATCTCTAATGGATTCAGGACTTGAGGGGGAGCACTAATATCAGTATTTCATCACTTTCGATGTCATCATATTGGGGGATAGGTTTCAGCATATACATTTAGAGTTGGGCACAAACATAATCTTACCACCTTCTTTAAACGTGTGGATTCATTTATATATATTACAACACTTGGAAAAAGCAACATTCAGCCTAACAGTATGTTGATCTAATGAATCAGGAAATGGGCTGATGGAGGTTATGTAGATCTGGATCAGGCATCCAGGTAGGTAAAGAAGTCAGGATCTTAGTAAGATGGATTCTTTAATCCCAATACTCTTCTGTCAGGGTGTTTTATCACTTTCTATTTCTTTAATTCAGTTACTAAAAGCATGTGTTTCAGAGAGTCTATGAACCTATTATTTTGTGCTCTGGGAAAGGCTGCCCTCCTTTCTCCTCGGAAATGTCCAGTTGGAAAGGGCTCCGGTTCATCCCGGGCCAAGGCATCCCAATAGGGAGCATCCTGTATCTACCCCACTGCTCACACCTCTCTAGAGCCCTCTGTCTCAGACAACACTGGCCAGTGTGGGTAAAAATCAGCTTATAACTGGAGATTCACAATGCTCTAGTGGGCTAGGATATGCACCCATCTGATAAATGCCACAGGTAATGTGATCCTAGTGGCTGAGACACAAGTGGCCAGACTCTAAGCTTAGCACCAAGGCATAGGACACATACTGTTGGTCTAGAGTCAATCAATTCCTCCCCAGCACCAAGGTGAGGGTCAGGCTAATACCCCACCTATTTCCTGACCTATCTAGTTCACACCCAGTACTAGAACATTCTTCTTGGACTAGATTGCTTCTTATATGCCTTCAAGATTTGTCCTAGAACTTCTGGTGATTTTTTTTCTGTGACTTAACATGCATTCCTCTTGCATGTTGACTATGATGCTTTTAATCAGGGGTCAGAACAGGACATGAGTCCTACTGGGCATCTCCCAATGATGTAGTAAAGAACCAGCCTATCTGCATCCTTTTATTCTTTGAAACTTAAATAACACAGACAGCAAAACACAAATCTTCAAGTATCTCTTTCAAATCTGGAAGCTTGGAACTAGAGGACAGAATCATAGTTACAGAGCCTGGGAGAGACATGGGGAGTGGGAGATGGAAAGTAGATTGTTAAAGGCACAGGGGGTGCAGTTGGACAGAAAGAACAATTTCTCATGGTCTATTTATCAGTAGGGTAACTATGCTTAACAATAATTAATTGTATATTTACAAATAGTGAAATTCTCAAGAAAAAAGACATAAATGATTGAGGTGATGGATAGGACAGAAACAGTACATGCTGTACCCAAAAGCTACATGGTTCCTGTAAGTGTATTCCATACAATTGATATCTTAGTTAACATTCAAGCAGAAACATTACTCCATGTAATGCTACATACATCCCATATCAGTGGTGATATTTATACTTTAGTGAATTAATCTGTATTATTACAGAGCATTATTGTGGTGTGAATGTGCCCCCAAAATTTATGCATTAAAAACTGATTCCTTGGAGCTGGAGAGATGGCTTAGAAGTTCAGGGCATTTGCCGTGCTGTCATGGGGGCTGGAGTTTAGATCCCAGCTCCCACATGACAATTCTGGCATTTCAGTGCATACCTGTGACCTGATCTCTGAAAGGGCAGAGACAGGAAGATGACTGAGGTTTACTAGCTCCCAGTCTAGCAGAGAAATCCTGAGCCCCAGGTTCAAGAAAAGACCCCAACTCAAAGGAATTGACGGAGAGTGAGGGAAGAGTATACATATCACCCTCTTCTGGTCTCTATGATCATGCACCATCCCTTATGCACATGCATTTGTACTCACATAAACAAATACATCTAAAAAGAAGACTTGAAAATGGATCTCCTAATTTAAGAGTGGTATTTGAAAGCCTGGGAAAAGTACTTCAAGTTAAGTACTTTAACTCAGTACGTAACTAAGTGGCATTTGTGGCTTTGTAAGAGGCAGGGTACTCACTCAGGTATTTTGTCATAGCAACAGACAAGCAGGAGTATCATTGGGAAATACATTTTGTCTTCCCTCATTGGATGCTCCTCAGGTGGACCAACTCCAAATTCCAAGCAGGTTTTCAAGTTTAAGGCTATGTGTCTGGAACAATGGGATAGGCCATGATCATGACAATGATCATATAGTTCTCAACCTTGATGGTGCATGAAGGCATCCATGGGGGTATTTGTTTTGTTTATTCATCATTATAATGTCAATAGAAATACCTATGCTATACTCTAGACCCCTTAAGCAGTATGTGCAGAGCTGTGGTCCTGCTGTGTTTTTCAGAGTGCCTCAGTGACTCTAGCATACAGCCAACTTTCAGAATCAGGAAACTATAACCAGGCTGTTCCCTTTTCCCCAGACCCAGCATTTTCTAAATGTGTATGGGGCAGACGTGGTGTGAGGTCCTCTACTCGAAAGTCAGGTCTAAGCAGGGCTCTGATCTTACCCTGCTCACAGCTCCTCACATGATGGCAGCTGAGTTTCTAGAGCAACAGCCCCCAGTGACTTTGCCTAAAGCTGCAAGGCCCAGTCTCAGAAATCCCTGAACATCATTTCCACTGCATCCTGTAGGTCAAGCTATCCAAGAGGAGGGGAGTTTGACACTACCAATTCATGGCAAGAATAGCAAAGTAGCCATCTTTACCAAAATTCCATCACTAGGTAGTACCAGTGAAAGCTAAGATTTGAATGTCTTTCCCGACTCAGCTCTCCCATGCAGCAAGCCAACATAATCCATGCAATGGTGCCGTGGACAACAGTGGTTCGCTTTCTCACAGCTCTTCAATCAGGAAAGTCCAAAATCAAGGGACCAGATGACTGATTCCCTTCCTGGAGGCTCTCATCCTGGCTTGCAAATATTGTTTCTCATTACACTCATACAGAAAAGTGGCCCTGCTCCCTTTGCTCTTCTTACAGGGACAAAGTCCTATAATATCAGGCCCCTATGACCTTATTGAACCTTGTCATCTCTTTATAGGTTTTGTTACCAAATAATGTCATATGTGAGATTCAAAAGGTAAATTTAGGGGACACAAACATCCAGTCCTCATTAGACTTTAATCCAGAACCCAGTATGGTTAGGAGGATGTTTCATGAACCAGCTGTCCCTGGCACAAACAGTCTAGTTAAGTCAGGGATCCACATCTGACCTGGCTAGCCTGGGTCTGTCCCCTGGGTGTGGCACCAGAGAGCAAAGATGTGCTTTCAAGCATCACATGATTTCCAGATCACCCTCTCCCCCCCAAGAGTGAAGATGATTCTTGAATGAGTCCTGCAACAGAAATTCCAGTGTGCCGCCCCCCTCCCCCGCACAAAGCTAATGCTAAGAAGAGCAGAGGAGTCTGGAGATGTAACTCAGTGATAGAGTTCTTGCCTTGCATGCACCCGACCCTGGGTTAAAATCCACAGAAATAGAAAAAAAGGGAACACAGGTAGGGACAGTCAGGAGGCAGGGCTCACTCCAGAGTCACACTCTACAGCAAGATTAAGAGCACAGCTATGTGTGCATGCAGGTGTATACTTATGCAGTGGTCAAAGGTCAAATTTGAGTGTCATTCCTCAAGAGCCATGTACCTTACTTCTTGAGACAGGGTCTGTCTTTGAGACCTGGAACTCACTAAGTAGGCTAGGCTGGCTGGCCAGTGAGTTCTGGAGTCCATCTATGTCTTATTCCTTCAGCACTGACATCACACTCTGCCATGCCTGGCTTTTTACATGGACACAAGGAATGGGACTCAGGTCCTTGTCGTGACAAGCACTTTCCTAACTCAACTATCCCTTTTGTTCCAAGAGCACAGCTTTTAATACCAGGCGACTTGGGTTTGAATCTTAGTTTTGTCATTTACTGTCTGTGTAACCTCAGGCTAGTCACCTCACCTCTCTGGACCTCAGTTTCTTCACAGGACTGCTGTGAGGATCAAACAGATAATATGCAAAGTACCAGGATTGTGTCTGACCTTTGGTCAGCGTTCAAGCTGAGAGCAGCTGTGACAGCTTTCCCAACTCCTGTACTGCAGCTGGACCTGCCAATGCCTGGAGTCTCTCCCGTGTCCCCACCATTCATTATGCCAAGTGGATGTCTCAGCCAAATGTGTCCCTCTTACCTAGAGCAAAGACATGGGGTCATTTGCTCGGGTGTCCATTTAGGGAGAAACCACACCAAGCAGGTTTTATGAATTGCTCACACTTCCCCTTAGCAAGATTAATGGCACCAACTGACCATGGTCAGTCCTTCTGTGGTCACAGATAATGACTCAACCCTCAACACGTTTCCTCTGCATTTGCTTCAGAAAATCATTCTGAACAGCAAGACTGTTTTAATAGCCACTTGGTACTAATGATGCCTTTTAAGTGCATAAAGAGACTCTCTAAGTAGCAAACGGGCGGCCCATCGACTAGGGACAACAGCTATTGACATTGGCAGCACCACGCAAGGTCAGATACTGCTGCATATGGAGACTTGCTTGGCCTACAGCAGGGGACATTTTTTACTCCCCATTGTTCTCTAGGTATCCCCTGTTTTTTGTGGCCTCTGTGTACATTTCAGAGGTTATAAGATTTGGCCACTTTTCATTTCACTTTCAAGATTTCGGCTGTATGCAAACTTGAGCTAATTTTTACTCAGTTTTTTTTTTTTTCCAAAGGGGAGGAAGCTCACTTTTGCATAGTTAAATACGTTCAGAGTATATGGTCATGTTTCATGGCATCTTCCTATTCATGTTCACTCTCCACTCAGAACCAGCTCACCCTAACACACTCCAATGTGAGCATGGAGATGTGAGCATGTGAATGAGAACACACACCAGGATGGGTTCCTGTCCCTGCCTCACAGCCATGTAGTCCTAGGTGATGGAGAGCAAGCCCCTCAATTGCTTGCTTGGTTTCTCCCTTTCTTTCCTTCCTTCCTTCCTTCCTTCCTTCCTTCCTTCCTTCCTTCCTTTCTTCTTTCCTTCCTTTCGCTCATTTTTTCTTTTTTCTTTTCTTTTCTTTCTTTCCTTCCTTCCTTCCTTTCGTCCTGTCTTACTAATGCTTTATTGATTCTCGGAGAATTTCATACAATATAGTTTGATCTTTCTCTTTGCCCTTCTCCTACTCCTTCCAGATCCTCTTTCTCACCTCCTATCTACCAAGTTCATGTTCTTTCTCTCCCTCAAAAATAGACAAAAAAAAAAAGCAACAGACAGACAGACAGACAGACAGACAGACAGACACACACACACACACACACACACACACACACACACACACACACACACACCAAAACACCACCCATGGAGTTCTGCTGGCTGACTACTGAGCATGGGGCCTTTCCTGGTGCATGGGTGTTACATTCAATGCCACTCCACTGCAGAAAATTGACTTTTCCTTCTCCCAGCGGCTATCGGTTGAGAATAGTTTCTTGGAAAGAGGTGGGAAATGGTGCCTACTCCTCCCTTCCATGCAGGGAGTTTGTTCATGCTGTCAGTCTTAGTGAGTTCACATGTGTCTCTGCCCTGTTGCGTCACTAAAACTCTGCTTCCCTGAAGTCATCTACTACCTCTGGGTTTTATAATCTTTCTGCCCCTTTTCCTCCATAAATCCCTGAGCCTTGATGGACTCTTGAGTCTTTCTTGAGCTTCCATTTCTTCCAAGGTAAAACTGAGTAAGACTAGAAATTAGCTTGCCGATAGTGTGTATTTGCCTCAGAACTAACACACAGAATCAGCAAATGCCTGCTGCTTACTTTTTCAGGTTAGGTTAGGCTCTCTGGGGAAGTGACAAGTCACCACTGATTGCCACCCATGTTCTTGCCCTGATATGACCTGGTCTAGTGCAGACAGTGTGGTCTTAACTCTGCCTCTGAGGGGCCATTCTCCCGATGCTGGAATCTGAGTGTGTTGACAGACACTGACCACGCATTGCTCGGTGTGACTCAGTCCTCCTCTCAGCAGGACTGCCTTCCTGTTCACTAGGGCCCTCTCTTAACCCAAGCCTGCTTCCATGGACCCTGATCTTGTCCTGGGAGTCAGCAATATTATCTAGTTCTTGACTATTCATCTCCTGGGTCTTTCCAGGAGTACCGCAATCTTCCTTTCTGTTGCTGCTGCAGGTAGGCACGTAGCTTCACCTTTGAAGCTGGGACAGAGTAGCAAGTGAGGATCCCACAGGAAGGAGCATTGCAAAGGGTGAACCAGGGACTTTCATAAAGCGGGAAGCAAGGCAAAGGCATCAGCAGGAGAGCAGGAGAGAGGAAGCCAGGTTGGGGGAAGAACATGAAATGAGGACATGAAGATGGATGTCACTGAGGGAACTGGCTCACCAGCTCAGAGCCACCAGGTTGCAGAGTTAACACGTTTGGAAACTTCCAGAATTTAAGTCCCTTAATGAAGGACATTCAGGAGCTTGATTTGATGCTTGGCTCTTAGGGCATGGAAACAATGAGGGTACCGGTGCTGCATTTTACAAGACAGAATGATGATGCCTACCTTCAAACTGAAGCCTACACACATCTCATCTGGCATCAGCTGTGGACAATGCAAGCGGCCTGAGCAGGACAACAGGAACAGCCCCCACGCCAACCCTAACCAGTCTCAGCTACTCCACAGCCCCATCTCACAGCTGTAACATCTGACATATGACATTTGACCTTTCTGTAGGGTGCCATTAAATGGCCTGAAGTTAAAATGTTAATTATCATTAATCATCTTTTATGAAATGACTTTGCCAATCCATAAATCCAGAGAGAATGGCCTCGTTCACAGATCTGACACTCCACAGAATGCTGCCCATCAGGGAAGATGACTATGTGCATGGATCTTTCTGGAGGTATAAGTTACAAAGAAAAGAGACTAGTGTCTACAGGTGGATATCAAGAATGGAAAGTGATGCAGGACAAAGGACAGAGAGAAGAAAGAAATGGAGGGACACTGATCCAGTGTGCCCACTGTGTCTCCTGTGCAAAGAATGAAGTAAAGGTCACTCTTGTAAAAAAAAACAGTAACTAATTTTTGTATGTTATGCTCTAAGCAGAATTGCTTTCTGGAGTGAGTAGCCATTACAAAGTGGCATGTTATCACGACAGTCTTCATGACTAGCACAGACCACACCCCCAAAACAGCTCTGCAAGAAGAGCAAATGAATGAGGAGGGGGACAGGAGGCCAGAGAGTAATGCAGAGGAAGAGTCTGCCAAAGACCTCCTCCTGGGTAGAGCCTGAATCCTTGCCCTCCTAGAATTCAAGGCTTGGGTGACTCTGTGACTATTTTGTAAGGTACAGTGAACTGCAATCACCTTCTCAAGAAAATACTCTTTCAAATGCTATAAAATCATTCAGAATTAATGTATTTTTAGAAACCTCAAGCATGAGTATTTTGGGGTACATTGGGACCTACCTCTTTTTAATCAGTGTTAAAAATAAGCTAGGTGGTGGGGGCACATGCCTTTAATCCCAGCATTTGGGAGGCAGAGGCAGGAGAATTCCTGTGAGTTAAAGTCCAGGCTTGTCTACAAAGCTTCACAGAGAAACCCTGTCTCAAAAAAATCAAATAATAATAACAATAATAATAATAAAAATAATCTTTGTGTCAGTATACATATGAATAGGAGAGGGTGTCAAGGTCATGTGCTGAAGTGAGAATAGTGGTTATGCCCCAGAAGATTGTGTTACATTTTAGTAGTTTCTGTTTATATATGTCTATCTTTCCAGATTTTCCACAGGACTGTGTTTTATAATAAACACATGTAAAATCTGTACATATGTGTCTTTCTGCCTGTCTCTGTCTGTTGGTGTGTTGGCGTGTGTGTGCGTGCGTGCATGCTTGCCTGCGTATGAAAATGAGAACAATGATAGATGGAAGACAAGGCTGCTGAGGTTGTCCTATTGAATGCTGATAGGGGAATAGTCCATTGTACAGAGATCAATACTTGGGCATTAGAAATCCTCTGTCAAGAGCATAACGAGACCCACTGTGTGCCAGGCTGCACAGCTGCAGACCCCCCTTGGTGACCAAATGCTGGAGTCACCTGAAGACAAGATAGAGAAAGCTCCAAGTGAGGACACAGGAGGACAAAAAGACTTCCTATGGGACCCAGAGTGATTTAAAGGACCCCCTGAACTTCTTAACAGTCAGCAAAACCAAGTGTTATCATATACATGCAGACAGTGTTCTGGGAGAGGATAGCCTGAGTTCTCATCAGACCCTTAAAGAGAGAGTTCAGAACTGTATATTACTAATAGATAAACATTTCTCAGAGATACACTCCAAATACAGATGTTCTCACATATAAATCTGAGCATATCATGGTATAGCAACAATATGGACTTACATAAAATGTTTATAAGTCAGAAAATAAGAAAGTCTAATATATCCATCTCATATCTCAAAGGGTCATAGCCAACTCCCCTGGGAAATGCTGGTCCCTTTTGGAGAAGGCCACTGCTAGAATCAATAAGGAGCTGCTGTCTCCAGGCTCTATAGCCAACATAATGCCTGCTTTAGGATGCCAAGTTCCATGAACAGGAAATGAGGACCCCTGGATCAGAAAACACAGCAAATCTATGAAACACTTCCGGCATCCTGAAGACACAGACAGACTTCCTCCTATTTTTCTAGAACCTGCTGCCTGCTGGCTCCTGTACTCACAGCCCCCACGTTGTAGCACAATCTCAGCTTTCACTTCAAACAGCAGTGGCTTTCCTCTTAAGATCTAATACAGCAAGCAGATGGGCCCACAGCATGGATGGGCATGAGAGCTCATTTCCTACAGTGGCCCTGGTTCTCACCTCTCTGACATATGCTACGTCCTTGTTAATTTCAGAACGACAGGAAGACACTAACAATTTCTGTCATCCTTTCCTTCATCATCATTAAGTGAAAATGTGCAGAGAAATTTCCAGAAAAGCCTACTTTGAATCTACTTTTGTGTGGGCCTCCTCACTGTGTGTTTGAGGGGTTTCTTTCCCCCCTGGAGACTCTTGTCACTCACACCCTTCCCCAGGCAAGAGAGCAATACAATCCAGCTGCCCGCCACTTAGTCATCTTTATGGTTTTGTTTCTCTTACATCTTTAATAGGAACCCTTACACAGGCTTCACAGGGAAGGGAAACTATAAAACAACTGGTTTGATAACACTGGTACAGAAGCCCTACAAAAATGTCAGGGAGCTGAGTCCTGTGATGAATACCTATGATCAAAAGGGAAGAGGGACTTGAGGAGCAGAAACCATCTGGAAAAAATATTAATAGCAAAATATCTGCACTTATATAAACTTTTATTTAAAATAGTTTAAATATGGAAATGTGTATGTGATTTTTACTCTTGTCAATGTGGTAGGATCTAGAATCGCCTAGAAGACCAGCCCCCCAGACATACATGTGAAGGACTGTCTACATTAGGTTAGCCTCTGAGCATGCCTGTGAGGATGGACTAGAAGAAGTTACTGGAGGGGGGAAACCCACTTAACTGTGGGTGCCACCGTTCCATGGGTTGGGATCCTGAAATAAATAACAGAAGAAAGTGGGCTGAACACTAGCATTCCCCTCCCTCTGCTTTGCAACTGCAGACCATGTGTGTAACAAGCTGCTACTGCCATGCTTTCCTGACCACGATGGACTGCATCCTGGAGCTGTGGGCAGAAATAAACCTTCCCCTCTTAGGTAGCTTGTGTCTGGTATTTATCACAGCCACAAGGAAAGTAGCCAGGACAATGCATTTTTTGAGAAAAATTAATTAAATTGATAAGTAATAACTGTGGATAGTTATAAGTTACAAGCTGAAAGAAACAGAATCAGCACATGACATCAAAACCAAGTTCTCAGCACAAAGGAGATTAATTTGCCCCAAGGGGGCAAAGGACTACCTCTAGGTAGAAAGGAGGTGTGGCCCATAGGCAAATGGCAGTTTATACAGGTAAGGGGGGAAACCCTGTGTTGGGCTGATTTGGATCTTTTTTGATTGGGCATGTGAATTAGGTGAGCCAAAAGGGGGTTTTGATTGCTGGACTTCAATACTTGGTGGCCAGCCTCAGGAGGAAGTGGCCAAATAAGGGAGTGGACCCTGTTTAGGGATTTATCTTTAGGAGTATTTATCTCTGGAGCTTTAGGGATGCTATCTAATGCTTTAGCAAGGAAGAGGGAATGGGCAAAGTGAAGACCTGGCAGAGCCACGTTTGGCATGTGTGGGCCTGCTAGAGCCCTCACAAACAGTCTGTCAAATGTCTGGAAAACATTTACATCATTTTGTGTGGGGAGTCCTTGGGTAGCTAGCAAAGCCCTTTCCGATTCAGTGTTTATCTTAGTTCCCTTCCCAGATATGAAGGTAGGCAGGATTTATTCTGGGTTGCACTGCCAGATTCCCCCACGGAGTAAGACACCGTGCCGTGTAGCTGCTGGGAGTGTTGATTGCAGATGGCTTTTTCCTCCCTGGAGAGGTCCTTGTTCCAAAGCTAGTCTAACCAGAGGCAACTGCATCAATTTGGCTGGGTGGCCTTGCCCCATTGGGGACATCTCCAAAAACTTTCCCCAGCTTCCTGTACAACCAGCGGAGGGCCCCCGCACAGATCACAACTCAACTTGTACCCAGTCCCAGTTCTTCTTGGCCCACCACAAACAGGTCAGAGGGGCCATTGGGCTTCCTGGCCACCCATCTGACTTCCTACCAGGAAGGGAAATTGGGACCATGTAGCGAAATGATTGACTCCTGGGTTGTCTCAGTTGGCTTCCTCGCGGAGTTCCAGGGACTCTGGAAGAGCACCACTATTATCCACACAGAAGTCAGCAGCCCTTCCTCTTCTAAGATAGTTCGAAAGCATTCATCTTTCCTTGAAAAAGCATCTTTAACTGAACAATTGCAACATGAGTGATTTTCTTTTAAAAAAATATAAAAACAACTCTAAAGCCAATTTATGTTTGTGTAAAACTGGTTCCTATCACAGGTAAACACCCAAATAGTACCGATTAAATACAACACAAATCTACTTCCTGCTCTTACTACGTCCAATCCAATGTTCCTGACATCTCCTAAGCACAAGGCAGAAACCTCGCTCTTTGGAACTAGGCCCCAGCACTCCAACATACCGCTTTTCAGGTCCAAGAAGGAAAAGGTCACATGTGGGAAGCCACAGCCCCAAGATGGCGCCTGGCTGGATGCCAGGTAGTTCGGGCTTAGCTGTAAACAAGCCTTATTTGGAAGTGCTTGATGGACCTGGTGCGCTTCCTCCTTCTGTGGCCTATTCCGGATTGCCAGGTGGCATGAGCTGATTGGGCTGTGAGAGCACATTTAAGGGCTTGCTGGGGCTGGGAGAAGCGGAAGCTGATGGGAGAAACAGAAGCTGGTGGGAGCAGAGGAAGCTGATGTACAAGGATCCTGAATAAACTGCTTGAAGAAGAGTCGTGGTTGCTTGTTTCCTTGTTGGCAGAGAAGGAGGTACATACAGTCACATACGCAGTGAGCCAGGCCTGGAATTGGCAGGCACCCTTTGCTCACTTTTCATTGGCCAGAATTTAATCACATGTCCTCCCTTAGTTGCAAGGGAAGCTGGGAAACCACTGCCCAGTTGTGTTGCCTGCGAGTAGAGGATGTGGGTTTGAGCTCAGTGAGCCAGACCTTGTTAGGATGGAAAAATTTAGCCTAACTCTCCAGACCCCAGGAAGCTGGGAGTCTTAAATCCCAAGCTGACAGTCACCTTCTTGAATGTTTATGACAGCCTGTGAGTGAATGAACTCAGGAAGTGAGCCTTGTCGCCCCACCCAGAAGCCTGTGAGAAAGCAGACTTCCTGGGCTAAGCGTGGGCTTGGATAGTTTAAATTAATTGGTCCGCACTGGATGCTACGAGGTGATTGGTTCATGATGTGCGGGCTTTGTTGTAACCCTATAAAAGCTGTCTCAAACCTGTACTGAGGGTCCTTAGACCTCTAGCCATGCATGGCCTATGGCTGATGGCCCCAGTGCACTCGGAATATACAGGACCTCATGCTTTTGCATCAAGACTGCTTCTCGTGAGTGATTTGGGAGGCCGCCTTTCCTGAGTGGGAGTGCCAGGGACCGTGCTCTCATGGGTCTTACAAACCTCTCTCCTCAATTTAGCTGTCCCCTTTGGCAGGAGTTCTGAGCTCATTTGGGGGCTTTCATTAGCTGGTGTGTTACATTCAAATCTTTTTGCCCCTTGATTATATAAAAGTCCACACAAATAGTTATGGAAGAAACACATAACATGAGTGAGCTCTACATATTTGTAGACAATTTTGTTAGTTTAAAAGAAAAAACTCTGAGCAAGAAAGCTAAAAAGCCTCAGGGGAGGTGAATCAGGAGAGAAGGGGAGAAGGCAAACCGTGGAAGTCAGCAGGGAGTTTAGATGCATCGCAGACAAACAGCCAAACATTCAGGAGGGGCGGGGCGTCAGAGGAAGAACAACACCAGGAAAGCTTTATTCATTAGGAAGGTAACTTTGAAACAAAAACAGAAAGAATAAAAGAGAAAGTTACACTTTTCTGAGTAAGTGCCCTCACCCCATAAGCTTCTTCACTGTGTGGGACAGGGGATTCTGGGAAGGAAAAGTATAACATCTCATTAAGGATTTATTATTCTACCCATCTCTTTAGCATGGCTAAGAAGGGTGGCCTTCCTAAGGGTGGTCCCTTAGCCAAAGTGATTGAACCAACCCTACCTAGCAGGACACTAGCCCAGAAGTCTGAGGAAATAATTTATGGGTAACATACATCAGTGTAGAAATGAGTGTCTAGAGTGGCATACACCTAGCCTGGGCTTGGTGACAAACATATAGCGTTTAGGCCAATTTATGCTTAAAAACATTGTTAAAAAGGCAGTCACTGCCTTGGTAATAATATACTCCACTATGTTCCAATGAAACTAGTTCCCCTACTACTGCTTTTTCAAGGCATTTGTTTGCCTGAATATTGAATGATACAGTTATTTTATACTTAGGGTTGGGAATATATATATATACATATATATGTATATATGTATGCATATATATATACATATATATATGTATATATATGAGTGTGTGTATGTATATATGCATGTATACACACATACATACATACATACATACATACATACATACATGCATTTGTTTAGACCAAGAGGCAATGCAGGCAATTGCAAGGAAGGAGGCTCCATCTCTCCCTTCCTCAGTGACCCCAGGAAGCATGGCACTGTGTGGAAGACAGGGAGTGAATGATAGCGTGTACTGTATGCACCTGCAAATTCACACTGGTTCATCCATTAAATGCATCCATTAAGTGCATGATTCTGCCTGAATTACAGGTTTGCAAAGACCCTCTATCCCCTACCTTACCCCAATGAGAGCAGACTCCAATCTGCTCAGGTTCGCCCCACATCACCACCAGAGGACTGAGCTCCTGCCCAGTCTTAAACGAGTAGCTGCCCTATCTCCATCAGAACTCCAGAGCATCTGCAGGACTTATTTGGGCCACTCACTCCTCCACAGTATCACTTATCTCGACTAGGGAAAAGCAGGCACCCTGTGTCCTAGGTTCCTGTGGTTCCCTCAAGTGGAAGAAAGACAATGTCTCAAATGGAAATCAGGAGGTGCAGGAAATGGGAGACACTAGTGAACGTTTACAGAGGTGTGGACTCAGGGAGTCAAAAGGAGTGGTACAGCACCCACAGAATGGCAGCTGTGGGAGCCATTCACCATCCTTAGCCCAGAGGAGCTAGACAGGAGTTACTAGTGGGAGCTGAGAGATGCAGTCGGCTGTCACATTAGAGGAAGAGACCACTGCCAGACCTGCTCACAGGAAGAGTGCCAGGGACCCAGGGTGCCTGTCTCCCGTATCTGCCAATCCCAGTCTATTTCCAATAGAAATCCAAAGAACAAGGGCAGCTGGTGATGCGGTCTGTAGAGGTTAGTCACCAAGGACACAGAATAAGGCAAAGAATATCAGAGAACAGCTCTGGAGGGGCAGGTGGAAAGAAGCAATGGAGGTGCTCTTGGCGAGAGAAGGTGGAAGAGATGCCAGCTACCCCACTTCAGGAAACCAGGAGAAAAGCATCGAGGAAGTGCCAGGAGTCCAGGAGTCGGGAGAAGAGGTCGTTTCCCAGCCTTAAGCGTGAGAGACAATTACAATCCGGGAAACTGCCGCCTTATTAGATGAGAGCTTGGGCTGCATGGAAGCTTGGCTTCACTTCTTTGTTTTAAAAGCCCACTTTCATTAAGGTGATTGTGTTTAATACATGTAGGTGCCTTTCTTCCCATGGAGAAAATGAAACCCCAGGAAAGTTTGAGTCAGGCAGTCCCCAGAGATGTCCCTCTGAGTACCTTGACAAAGAATGGGCTGTTTGTCTTTGCCAGTGTGTGGAATATTGCAGACCATAATGTGACACCACCCCCATCTTTGAAGAATAAGAGCTAATTGGAATCCTAGTGCAGTAACAGCCATAAAAGCAAGGCTCTTAGCTGAGCTTGGGGGGAAGGTACCACTTTAGCAATTACACTTCCTTCACATGTCAGAGCAAGGAGTCTCTGGCCAAAGACTAAGTCCTTGGCAAAGACTGCTGAAGTGACAGCATTGGGGTCTGGGAGGATGGCTTGGGAGAAGACAGCACAGCACAGCTCTGCACCTTCCATGCCTTGCAGCTTGTGATGTGTTTTCACAGCTGCTTATTGCTGTCACTTCTGCTCCGCCCTTGCCAGCTTCCTAAGCCTTCTCCCCACGAAGTCAGCTGGCCTCCGTTACATACAACAGATCCTCATGGGGCCACCTGGGGAATATTTTTTTCTGTCTTGATAAAAGAATGGCTGTGGATAATCTCTTCCACCTGGCCTCTGGTGTGCCCTGCTTCTGCACAGCCCTGAGCCCCTGGGGACAGATCATGAGGGTCTATCTCCTGAGCCAACATTGAAAGTCTGTGTCTCTAGACTTGCTCCCAAGTCTACCATGGAGGATGACAGTCTCTAAGCCATTTCCAGTTGGGTTTTCTGTCACATGCTGCTAAATGTGCTCTTTCCTGAATATTTGATTTTGTCTCTTTATACCAAACCTTCTCTTCCTCATTGCCTGGGTGTTACAAAATAGGAAATCCCCCCTCCTTTTTTCCAACTGGGTAATTAACATGAGTGACAATTTCAACAAAACTCTGTCAAAACTTAAAATGTGTGCTGCTATAATTAAAATGGAAGGTTATCGTTTTATTTCATCTTATTTTGAACTAATGTGACCTTCTGACTTTGATAATCAGCTGGTCATTATTTCCTTTTTGACTTAAAGTGGTGACAGCCAAATGGGTGAGCTGTGTGTAGCATGAGTTCTCTAAATATTCACCTTCATTTCACTTTCTGGACAGAAAGGAACAGTCTGCAGTCCTTTGGCTCAACCCACTCTGTTGAGCCTGCCTCCACACCCACTCCCTAGATCTCTGTGGATGGCTTCTAGCTCCCTTTAGCCTGAGGTGCATGCTTCTCAAGACCACCCAAGAGAGTACTTGTGAATATTGACTGTATACAGATGGCCCCAGACCTAAAATGGTGGAAATTGTGTTTGACTCTTTCACAGTGAGAAAGCAATATGCATTGAGTAAAGACCATATGCACTTGGAACTTTGACCTCTGCCTGTGTTATCAATATGCTGTGAGATACTCTCTTAAGATGCTGATAGTGGCTTGCTGAAGCCCCTTACCCCCACAGTCAGATACTCCCCTCATGCTGTGTTCCTAATTCTAGAGGCCAGAGGTTAGGTACATTAAGCACATTTTTTATCTGCAGAAGTTTCAAGTTAGATGGTATTATAGGGACACAGCCCATCATAAAACTATGACTATTTGTACTCTCTGGTCACTGCCTCCTTGAAGGTTATATACAACCTCTTTGTGATCATTTTGCATTAGCCAATAGGTCAGGCCAAGGTCAGACTAAGTTAAATGAATTAACTAATGGTACCCTCTAAAGCTCTTTTTATCTTTATTATTATTCTTTATTATTGTTGTTGTTGTTTCAGAATTAACTCTAATTGAGAATTGCTCTCAGAGCGTATTTTCACTCCTTGTCTTCTCTCTGAAAGCAACTCATGAGTCAGATGTAATTAGGTCAGTTCAGCCATCATGAAAGGGAGGTTCACAAGGGCAATGACCAGAAATCAAGTCAAAGATCAGTAGAAAACAGACAGAATTAGAAACAAACACTTGGAGAAAATGAAGATCTCCCTCTTTAAAGAAGTCAGGGGCTAGACTTGGAATGTAGAGGGGTGGAAGGCAGAGCAATGGGCGGTTGTTATGGACAGAGCAATTATGTCTCTCTAAATAAGCTAGAGTCCTAAAGTGTCCACTGTGATGATGGGAACTTTGGATGGTGATTAGGGCTGGATGAGGTCAAGAGGATGGGGTCCTCATGATGAGACTAAGGTATTAGCAGAGCCCCTCCCTCACCCTTCTACCTCCTTTCTCTTGCCCTTCCCCTTTCTCTGCTGTATGAAGACCCCACAAGAGGGTGTGTTTCTAGAAGCCAGGAAGAAAGTGCTCACTAGGACCTGGCCATGCTGGTGCCTTCTTCTTTGGGATTTACTCAATGGAGTGGTTGCATGGGCCACCCATGTTATACCATGGTAGCCTGCAGCAGTGACTAAGACAGGGATCTTGGGACTGATTTGAAGTTCAGCCAAGCCCCTGGCCTCCTAGGTCTCTTTGTTCACTCGAAGCTCAAATTTTCATCCAGTAAAAGGAGGAACTTATTCACATGGCTTCACAGTACTGGGGTTCTACAAGTGACCCAAATTCTCACTTGCAAGTTCAATTTTTATAGACCAAGCACCTTTGTAACCAGCAGCTGTAGCCAAAGTAGAACAAACCATTTTAGTACAAATATTGCTTGGGAAAAAAATTCTAGAGACAACATATCAGCCATTCAGCAATAGTTTCCACTATTTTAAAGTCTTTGGGTACTACAAGAATGATCCACATGTTAATGTGACATTTACGAACCACCCTGAACCCCTCTCTAATTAACTTGTTGTGTACCTCTTTTTAAACCAACAGAATTAGAGAGGAAACACTTATTTGTTCTGTTGCTAAGGAACCACAATAATTTGCATAGTAAAAAAAGCATTAGTATACTTCTGCTGAAATCCTATCTATTTATGACAGCCAGGCTTAAGACAGGAGATCAAAGGTGCCAGATTATGTGTTTCTCTGAGCTTAAATAAGCAGCCCAAAAGCAGCTGTGTGGTTGTCCCAAGTATAACATACATCAACGGGAAGTTCCCTAGCACTTCTGAGAGATTGCTGGGGGAAGAGGAGGACCATCTAGAGCAGGTTGAGATGCGGCTTCATTTGATCTACAGTGCCATATTGCCTGGATTCTGTATGAGTTCAGATTGAATTCTTTTCAGGACCTCAATTAACTATTTTTCATCTGTAAGTAAGTTGACTCATTAGAACTTCTGGGTGATGCAAAAATCTCTGAGCTTGAAGAAAAACTGGCTCTGAGCCTTAGGGCCACATTCCCGTACTAGCTGGTGGGATGACATGCCAATGCCATGCTTTCTCTGAGTTTCGGGTCTTAACTCATGTGAAGGCATCCTACCAATATTGGTCTTGTTGTGTTGAAGAAGAGTGAAGATGAGTACCAAAGAGCTTTCAAAGAAGGACAAGTCTGGGGGGGAAATCCCTAGAATCGCTACATTTTCAAATGTGAACCTACAGTAACAAAACATCATGATGCTGGTAGCAACAACGGAATACCAATGCTGCAATGCTGTAGGGTAGGAATGTCTAAACTAGGGCTGGAGAAGTGACTGGCAGGTAAGAGTCCTGCTTCCAGAGCCCCTGAGTTTGGCTCATAGCACCCACAAGGGAAAGTAACTCCAGTTATAGGAGATCTGCTCGTGACTTCTGACTTCCATGGGTATCAGAGAGAGAGAGAGAGAGAGAGAGAGAGAGAGAGAGAGAGAGAGAGAGAGAGAGAGAGAGAGAGAGAGAGAGAGAGAGAGAGAGAGAGAGAGAGAGAGAGAGAGAGAGAGGATCAAATATTAAAAAAGAAAATCCTAAGTAATCAGTATGTTTACACTCAACTGATTTTTTGGTTGTTTTTGTTTTTTGGTTGTTTGTTTCTTTCTGTTTTTAAGTCATCAAGAAGATACAATGGAGAAAAGGCAGTTTCTTCAAGTGATATTGGGAAAACTGGATCTACATATGTAGAAGAATGGAACCAGACCCCTACCAGTTAACTCACACAAAGACTAACTCAGACTGAACAAAAGCAAAAAAAAAAAAAAAAAACCCTTAAACTTAAACATGCGCGAGCACGCGTGTGCGCGCACACTCACACACAGACACAAATGTCTACACAAGATGGTCATGCATTTAAGCATCCTAGTGTTGGGCCTCTTCTGTTATGTAATTTGAACTGTTCTAAAATTCACTGTCATGAACATCATTATGTTTTATTGCCTTTTCTTTTGGACACATTTTCAGGGGAATGGAGAATTACTTAGTCAATGGCACATGACTCCAATTAGTAAATGTGTCTTAGAACCATGAGATGCAGTGTACATGTAAGGACCAAGCACAGTCATCAAGCTGTTTTTGCAGCAGGCACAGGACAGGTCTGTATGCTGGGGGATAACTCCCAGGACAGTTGGGGTTCCTCATGGCAATCTTGAAGACACTGATACTTCTATAAGGACCAACCAGTATGAGCTGCTCTGACTTGGGCAAGGCAGCATTTCTGGGTCTCTTTTCTCCCTGGAAGGGAGAGGTTAGGATGGTCTTTTCACTGTCTCCAGGTCTAACAATTGGAACATGTGCGTGTGGCAGTGTACAAGCAGGAAAGTGCCCTGGCTTCTTCCTCTGGGCTGAGGACAACTTCCCACATCCAAGGAGGGATTGTATAGAACATACACATTTTATATTCCAAATAGTCCTTTGCTTAAACACATTTCATCACTAACATAAGATGTTTATCTCCTCATGGACATGCTACTTCCTTTTCTCATTCACTTAAGTGAGACTGACTTTATTTTCCTCAATGAGAAAAAATGGAACATCATCCATACCTAAAAGAAAAGCCTCGACTAGATACTAACAAAACGAGCTTTTTACACCACTGACTGTAACAGGTCATAGACATAGTGTGATACAAACAGCTTCATTAATTTTGCCTTTTGGGGTGTGTTAATTTGTTTTATCCTTAATACACACGAATGATAAATTAGTGTCTATATTAGTGTCTGCTCACTGTGATATTCCCATATGTGCTTGCATGGGCATCCATCACCTTCCATCTACCCTTTACCCTTCACCCACCATCACCACCCACCTTCCCTGCACCCTTCTAAGAAAGAAGATATGACCTCTGTCCTTCCTTGTCTGCCAAGTTTTGCTGAACATTCATTTTGCTGTTAACAATAGGATTCCTCATGGCTGAGCAAAACTTCATTGTGTACCTTCTCCATTGTCCTTATCAGCACATATTTTGATCTGATGATCATCTATTGGTAGGTTCCATATTGTGGTTATTATAAACAGCATAAACTCAGGTACCCAGGTGTCCCTTTGCTGGGCTGGTTCCATTTCCTTGAGCTAAATATATAGGAATGGGATAGTTGGGTCATGTGGGAGTTATTTTTTTAAGTTATTTTTGAGGAATCATCATACTGTCCACCATAATTTATACTCTCAAAGTGTATACTGCACTAATTTATACTCCCACAGTGTATAAAAGCCCCTATGTTCCTATAGACAACAATTTTGTTTTATTTTATGGATTAACAGATTGATTGATGACAGTTGTCTTATCTTAAATGAGATGGCACCTTGATGTGTTTTGATACACATTCCCCTGATGCCATGTGATCTTTGGGATTTTTTAGTTCAGTGACAAAGACCATTGGTGTTTTGATAGATATAACAATGACTTTCTAGATCATTTAAAAATAAGAGATTCCCCCAGCTAGTGAGCACAGTTCAACCCACCTTTTAGTGTCTTCTTCGATTTCTTTTCTTAATGTTTTGTCATTTTCACTCTAGGGAGTCTTTACTTCCTTAGTTAAATTTAGTGTGTGTGTGTTGCATGATATTGCTACTACAACTTCATTAAATTTGTTATTGGTGTATCGAAAGCCACTGAACTTTGAATCTTCTGCTTTACTGAATTGGTTTCTGGGTACAAATTTGCACACAGGAGTAATTTGACTTCCTCCTCCTTTTTTGTTCTCTTTTGTTTTTCAAGACAGGGTTTTACTGTGTAGTCCTGGCTGTTCTGGAGCTCACTCCATAAACCAGGTTGTCCTGGAACTCAGAGATCCTCTGCCTCCAGTTCTGGATCAAAGGCATGAGCCAACATGCCTGGCAATTTCTTCCTCCTTGTTTACACTCATTTTACCCTTTTTCTTTCCTAATTGCTCTGGCTGAGGTTTCCAGCAGAGAAAGGAATAAAGCAGAGAAAGCAGACATTGGGCACTGCTTCTGGTCTTATTGGATGATGTTTCCATTCAACAGAAAGAAAATTGTAAGTTGTCCAACTTCATCTTTCCTGTGTTGAAGTAGAGTTCTTCCATGCATACTTTATTCAGGGTGTGTACCACGAGGGAACATCAAATTTTATCATCTGCTTTCTCAGCATTTGTTGAAAAGATCCCATTAACTTTATCCTCCCTTCATTTTATTTATGAATTGTGATAATTGATTGTATACATTGAACCATCTTGCATCCTTGGAATGTTACTTAGTTGTGGTATATATTTCTAATGTTCTGCTTATTCAATTTGAAGGTATGTTGTTAATGATTTTGTATCTGTGGTCATTAATAATATTCTAGGTGTGTGTGTGTGTGTGTGTGTGTGTGTGTGTGTGTGTATGTTCTCAGGTTTTGGTAACTGGATAATACTGGCCTTATAGGATATATAACAGGTTCTTCCATATTAAGTCTATGGGATCATATGAGAAGCATTTGTATTGGTGCTTTAAGAGTTTTATAAAATTCGGTAGTGAATCCTTTACCCTGAGAATTTTGTTGTTGATGTTTTTACTACTGATTCTATATCATTGCCCTTAGTCTGTGCAAACTGTTTTGTTGTGTTTATCTACTTGATTCAGTTTTACTATGTATTACTTGTCCAGATATTTTCCACTTCTAGATCTTCCCAAATGAGTCTTTGAGTTTCTATGGTATCAATTGTAATGTTTCATTAATTTTTCCTTATTTACCTCTCCTTCCTGTCTGTCCTTCTCTCTAGTCCAGCTATTAGTTTATCGAATAAACAGTTTTTTTAAAAAATGTTCTTTTAGATTCAATGCAATCATTTCTTGTCTGTTCTTTATCATTAGTTTCTTCTATTATATTTTGGCATGGTTTATTCTTGATTCTCTGAGTCCTTAGGTTGCTTATAAGAAATTTATCTCTGGTGCTCCCCCTGAGTGCATGTGTGTTGGTTAGTTTGTTGGTTGGTGGTTTGAATAATATATCCTTGATAAGAGTGGTATATTGAATTTCCCCTATAAAGCAATCTTCTACGCCTCTCCTTTCTATTCTTATTTTAAAGTCTGTTCTGTCAGTTATACCTCAAGCTTATTTTCTGCCTCCATTTATAGGAATAACATTTTCTATCTTTTAGCTGGTGAGATGAATTTCTTGTAGGCAGCATATTGTTGGGGTTTTGTTGTTGTTGTTTTTTGATTGGTTGGGTTAGTATCTTTTAGTTGAAGGATTAAGATCATTTATGTTTAGAGTTATTTATGAAATGTGTAGGCTAGTGCCATCATTTTGTTGATTTTTCTTCTAATAGTTTTGAATATTCTTTGCTCATTTCTTATTCTCATTCCCACTTATGGATGGATGGCTCACTGGTTGATAATGTTTTCTTTTTCTAGTCTATCATTTATATACCTACTTTTCCAGTAGGTTCTATACTTCACATGCTATAAGAATGACAATTTCTTTTTCCTGCTTCAAAACTAGCATCTTTTATAAGCTTAGTCTGGTGGTTGTGAATTCCTTTTGCTTTTACTTAGCCTACAGACCTTTCTCTTAGATTCTGAAGGATAACCTTCCTGGATTTAATAATCTTGGTTGCCATCTATTTTCTTTTTTGGAGTTGAAGTACATAATTCTAAGCTCTCTTGGCCTGAAGGCTGTTGAGATATATGCTGTTAGTCTAATGAGATCACCCTTAAGTGTAATTTAGCACTTGTCTCTTGCAAATTTTGACATACTATCTTTGTCCTGTACTTTTAATGATTTGTTGCCTCTTCATACATATTTGGGGTTTTATTACCTGGGTGACCATGTCTCACCCAACTCAAGGAGGTCTATTATTTTATTGAAGACATTTTCTATTGTGTTAACCTTTAGTTCTTCCCTTGTGTGTATACAACATGGTATGAACATTAGATCTTTTATGATGTTGTAGAGCTCTCACATGCCTCATCACTATTTTCTTTTTATTTCTATCTGGCTGTGACATTTCAAAAGATTTGTCTTCAAGCTCATAGTTTTTTCTTCCACTTGATCTAGACTTTTCTCAATGATTTCACTGGATTTTGTAAATCTGACTTAAGAAACCCTTTATTTTCAATATTGGGTTTTTTTTGGGGGATTTCTATCCCTCCACAAATTTCTCATTCACATTTTACATGGCATACTGAACACCAAATAGACTGGACCAAAGCAAAAAGACCCCCTGGACACATAATAATCAAAACACCTAACATATAGAATAAAGAAAGACTATTAAGAGCAGCAAAGGAAAAAAGACAGGTAACATATAAAGGCAGACCTATCAAAATTGCACCTGACTTCTCCATGGAAACTTATAAGGCCAGAAGGTCCTAGATAGATGTTCTACAAGTACTAAGAGTCCAAGGATGCCAGCCCAGGCTACTATTACAGAAAAACTCTCAATCCCTATAGACGGAGCAAACAAGATATTTAATGACAAAGCCAGATTTTCACAGTATGTATCTACAAATCCAGCCCTACAGAAAGTTCTGGAAGGAAAACTCTAACCCAAGGAGGTTAACTACACTCACAAAGACATAGGCAACAGATAATTCTACTTTACCAAAACCCAAACGAAAAAGTGGGGCAAATATACTCACAATACCACAGCCAACAACAAATCTAAACAAACAAGAATTAACAATCAATTGTCTTTATTTTTCCTCAACATTAAATGGTCTTTACTCACCTATAAAAAGACACAGGCTAACAGAATGGATACGAAGACAGAATCCATCCTTCTTCCACATCTACGCTTCAAAGACATGTTACCTCAGGGTATAGGGTTGGGAAAAGATCTTCCAATCAAATGGGCCCAAGAAGCAAGCAGGTGTGGCTATCCTAATATCTAACAAGTTAGACTTCAAACCAAAATTAATCAAAAGAGACGAAGAAGGTCATTTCATTTTCATCACAGGAGAAATGCATCAGAACAAGGTCTCAATTCTGAACATCTCTGCCCAAAATACAAAGGAACCCTCATTCATAAAAGAAATGCTACTAAACCTCAAAGCCCCTATAAAACCTCACACACTCATAATGTGAGTCCTCAACACCACACTCTCACCACTAGACAGGACCACAAGACATAAACTTAACATAGAAACAAAAGAACTAACAGAAGTTATGTTCCAATTGGGTTTAACAGACATCTATAGAATATTTCATCTAAACACAAAAGAATATGCCGTCTTCTTAGCTCCACGTGAAACCTTCTCTAAAACTGACTACATACTAGTCATACTAGTCATCATAACAAACCTCAACAGATACAAAAATATTGGAATAGCCCCCTGTATCTTATCAGACCACTATGCTTTAAAGTTGGAACTCAACAACAACACAAATTGCAGAAACCCTACAAACTCATGCAAACTGAACAATGAACAAGGGCACCATACCTGGGTTGAGAAAGAAATAAAGAAATTAAAGACCTCCTAGAATTTAACGAGAATGAAGAAACAACAAACCCAAACTTATGGGACACTTTGAAAGCAGTGCTATAAGTAAAGTTCATTGCACTAAGTGCCCATATGAAGAAAATGGAGGATAGTCACATTAGAGAATTAACAGCACCACTGAAAGCTCTAGAACAAAACAAACAAACAAACAAAAAACCAAAACAAAAAAAAAAAAAAAGCAAACTCACCTAGGAGGAGTAGACAGCAAGAAATAATCAATTTGAGGGCTGAAATCAATAAAGTAGAAACTAGGAAACAATATAAAGAATCAATTTAATAAAGAGTTTGTTTTTTGAGAAAATCAACAAGATAGATAAACCTTTATCCAAACTAATCAAACAGCAGAAAGAGAACATGCAAATCAACAAAATCAGAAATGAAAAGGGGGATATAACAACAGACACTGAAGAAATCCAGACAATTTTCAAGTCATACTTTGAAAACCTATACTCCACAAAATTGGAAAATTCAAAGGAAATGGACAAATATCTGAATAGCTATCAAATAACAAAAATAAATCAAGAACAGATAAGCAATTTAAATACTTATAACCACTAATGAAATAGAAGCAGCCATCAAAAACCTCCCAACCAAAAAAAAAAAAAAAAAAAAAAAAAGACGAAGGCCAGTTGGCTTCAGTGCAGAATTCTACCAGAAATTCAAAGAAGAGCTAATACCAATACTCCTCAAATTGTTCCACACAACATAAGCAGAAGGTTCATTACCAAACTCTTTTTACAAGGCCTTTTACAAGGCTTGGTACCCAAGCCACACAAAGACACAACTAAGAAAGAGAACTACAGACCAATATCTCATGAACATTGATACAAAAATACTCAATAAAATACTGGCAAATCGAATCTAAGAACACATCAGAGAAATCATCCACCATGATCAAGAAGGCTTCATTCTAGTGCAGGGATGCAGGGATGATTCAACATAGGAAATATCTATCTATGTGATCCACCATATAAACAAACTGAAAAAGAAAAATCATATGATCACCTCACTAGATACTGAAAAAGCTTTTGACAAAATCCATCCCCTTTTATGATAAAGGTCTTGGAGAGATCAGGGATAGCAGGAACATACATAAACATAATAAAATCATTTTACAGTAAACCAACAGCCAAGATCAAACCGAATGGAGAGACTTAAGGCAATTCCTTTAAAATCAGGAACAAGACAAGGCTGCCCTTTTTCTCCATATCTCTTCAATATTGTACTTGAAGTTCTAGCTAAAGCAATAAGACAAGAAAAGGTGATCGAGGGGATACAAATAGGAAAGGAAGAAGTCGGACTGTCACTATTTGCAGATGGTATGATAGTTTACATAAGTGACCTGAAAAACTCTACCAGGGAACTCTTACAGCTGATAAACACCTTCAGCAAATTAGCAGGATACTAGCCCTACTATATACAAATGACAAAGAGACTGAGAAAGAAATCAGAGAAACATCACCTTTTACAATAGCCACAAATAACATTAAGAATCTTGGGGTAATGCTAACCAAACAAGTGAAAGCCCTATATAGCAAAAACTTTGTGTCTTTAAAGAAAGAAATTAAAGAAGATACCAGAAAATGGAAAGATCTCCCATGCTCTTGGATAGGTAGGATAAACACAGTAAAAATGGCAATCTTGCCAAAAGCAATCTACAGATTTGATATAATCCCCACCAAATTCCAGTACAATTCTTCACTGACCTTGAAAGGATAATACTCAACTTTGTATGGAAAAACAAAAGACACAGGAAAGCCAAAACAATCTTGTACAATAAAGGAACTTCAGGAAGCATCACCATCCCTGACTTCAAGCTCTAATATAGAGCTATAGTCCTGAAAACAGCTTGGTATTGGTACAAAAATAGGCAGGTAGACCAATGGAATGGAATTGAAAATCCTGATACTAACCCATACACCTACGAACACCTGATTTTTGACAAAATGGTCAAAATTACACAATTGAAGGAGGAAAACATCGTCAACAAACAGTGCTGGCACAACTGGATGATGGTGGGTAGAAGACTGCAGATAGACCCATGTCTATCGCCATGTACAAAACTCAAGTCCAAATGGATCAAAGACCTCAACATAAATCCAGCCACACTGAACTTCTTAGAAGAGAAAGTGAAAGGTACCTTGAACAAATTGGTACAGGACACTGTTTCCTGAACATAACACATAGCACAGTCACTGAGATTGACAATTAATAAATGGGACCTCCTGAAACTGAGAAGGTTTTGTAAGGCAAAGGACACAGTCAACAAGACAAAATGGCAACCCACAGACTGGGAAAAGATCTTCACCAACCCCACATCCAACAGAGAGCTGATCTCCAAAATATACAAAGAACTCAAGAAACTAGTCACAAAAACACAAAATAACCCTATTCAAAAGTGGGGTACAGAACTGAATAAAGAATTCTCAATAGAGGAATCCAAAATGGCTGAAAGACACTTAAGAAAATGCTCAACATCCTTAGCGACCAGAGAAATGCAACTCAAAACAACTTGAGATATACCATGTTACTCCATTCAGAATGGCTAAAATTAGAAACACCAATGACAGCTTATAGTGGAGAGGATGTGGTAAAAGGGGAACACTTCTCCACTGCTGATGGGAGTACAAACTTGTACAGCCATTTTGGAGATCAGTATGGGGGTTCCTCAGGAAAATGGGAATCAGTCTACCCCAGGACCTGGCAATCCTGCTCTTAGGCATATACCCAAATGATCCACATCCATGCAACAAAGACATCTGTTCAACTACATTCATAGCAGCTTTATTTGTAATAGCAAGAACCTGGAAGCAACCTAGATGTCCCTCAACTGAAGAATAGATAAAGAAAATGTGGCACAATTACACAATGGAATACTACTCAGTGGAAAAGGCGATGGGATCTTGAATTCACAGGCAATGGATGGAACTTGAAGAAACCATCCTGAGTGAGGTAACCCAGTCATAAAAATAGGAACATGGTATGTACTCACTCATATGGATTTTAGACATAGAGCAAAGGATCACCAGCCTATAATTTACACAAACAGAGAAACTAGGATACAAGGAATAATCTAAGAGATTCATACAAGGTCCCTCACAGAAGAAGAAAGGAACAAGAACTCCTGAGCATAATGGGAGTGGAGGTGGGCAGTGAGTGGAGAGAGAGTTAGAAGAAAGAGAAAGGGAAGATTGAGTCAGGGGATGAATAAACGAGAGCAGAGAGAGAGAGAGAGAGAGAGAGAGAGAGAGAGAGAGAGAGAGAGAGAGAGAGAGAGAGAGAGAAAGAGAGAGAGATATGCCATAATAGAGGGAGCCATTTTAGGTTTGAAGAGAAAACTGACTCTAGAAAAATGTCCAGAGACCTACAAGGATGACCCTAACTATCAATGTGAGCAACAGTGAAGAGGCTACTTTAAATGCCCTTCCCTGATAATGAGATTGATAACTAACTTATAAGCCATCATAGGGCCTTCATCTTGTAGCTGATGGAAACAGAAGCAGACACCCACAGCTAAACACTGAGCCCAACTCCTGGCACTCACAGCTAAACACTGAACTCAACTGGAATCCAGTTACAGAGAGGGAGGAGTGATAAGAAAAGGGTCAAGACCAGGCTTTAGAAACCCACAGAGACAGCTGACCTGAACAAAGGGGGAGCTCATGGAACCCCAGACTGATAGCTGGGAAACCAGCAGCGGACCAACTCAGACCCCCTGAACATGGGTCTCAGAAGGCTTGGGCAGTCTAAGGCACCTCTGACAGTGGAATAAGGATATATCCCTGGTGCACAAAAGGACTTTGGGAGCACATTCTCCATGTAGGGATACTCCCTTGACCTAGAGGCATGCAGGAGGACCTATACCCTACTCCAAATGACTTGACAGATTTTGCTAATCCCTCCTGGAAGGCATCACCCTCCTTGTGGAGTGGGGGGTGGGTGGGAATGGGACGTGAGTGGGGTCAGGGGGCATGGGACAAAGGGAGTGAGAGGAAGCTTGGATCGATATGTAAAATAAGTGTGTGTGTGTGTGTGTGTGTGTGTGTGTGTGTGTGTGTGTGTGTGAAAATAAATAGCAACCAAACATATGTAAGGAAAATAGCAGTCTTAAATGTAAGAACAGGAAGGTCTGTGCTCACCCACAGCCCCAGATCTTAGATGTGTGTGGGGCAGGCAGGAAAGTCACTTTTAGCCACATAATGAGCTAAAGGCCAGACCTCATGAGAAATCTTGTGTCTCAAAAGACAAAAATCAAAATAAAAGGAGATAAAATGGTGCTAGCAAGATGGCTCAGTATTGGGTAAATTATTTGTCAAACAAGCCCGCAGAACACAAGTTTGGTCCCTAGAACCTCCCGTGGAAGGAGAGAACAGACTATTAGAAGTTGTCCTCTGACCTCTATAAACAGGATGTGTGTGCCATGCATGAGTAACACAAACTAATAATAAGAAATAATAACAAATTAAAAACAAAATAAATCTTACAAGAGAAACAATCAGTGCATGCACAGTTATTCTGTCTGTCTTGGGCTCTGCTGGGTGTTCTGTCTCTCTGTTAAAGGTGAAGTTTGCCTCCATAATGACTTTGCATTCAGCCCATGTCTTGTTTTGGACAATGGGATGTTCAAAGACATGATTCCCAATTCTTCTGAATGAACTTGTGTGGAATAACTCTTGCCAGTCCTTCTGTTTCTGTGCCCTTGCCCAAAGAATGGTGCATCCTAGGTAGCCCCAGAGTCCCGGGGCACAGGAGAGAGACATTTGGAACATATCTCTCTCAGGTGCTAAATCTGGTTCCCTAGAGTCAGCCTAGAGATAGAAGATAGTCATCATTTTGGTCCGTGGAGCTTGGGTATTGACACAGCACTGTGGCAGCACTTAGACCATGGCAAGAGAAAGCAATCACCTCTCAGGACAAACATGTTTGTCTAGATACAAAACACCAAATGTAAATGAATTTAACGTATTGCAAAATGCAGACAGTAAGAAGATGCCCCAAATTATAGGCAGCCTGATATGAGTTACCCAAATGTGACTTTGGGCAAACAGACTTCTCTAAACTTTAGTTTGCTTATCTGAGCAGTAGGCTTCACTGTGAGAGCCCTCAAAATCACAAAACCAAGCTCCTGTGTCTACATTTTTGCAGAAACAGCAGCCAGCTGGTAAGGGGACTATCATGCATTAATCTCCCTTTGGACCACAGTGCAAGTATCCAGATAAAAGGAATAAACACGTCTGTAATCCGTTATGAAAGGCAAGACTTTTCCTTTACCTAAGCAACCTAGACCTCTTATAAACTGTGGGTCTCAATCTGTGGGTCATGGTCCTTTTGTGGATCTCCTATCAGATATCCTGCATATCAGATAGTTACATAACAGTTGCAAAATTACAGTTATGAAGTAGTAACAAAGTAATTTTGTGGCTGGGGGGGTCGCCACAACATGAGGAACTGCATTGAAGGGTAGCAGCATTGGTAAGGTTGAGAACCACTGGTTTAACACAAGATAAATGTCTACTTTCAGGATGGAGACAGGGCCTTCACAGGGTCATGTTAGTTCAGATAGCTCAGTCCTTTCCTCACTGTCCTTCCATCTTCATCTTCACAGATGTTCTCCATTTCAGTATC
Source organism: Cricetiscus sungorus (assembly GCA_030556225.1). Taxonomy (NCBI): domain Eukaryota; kingdom Metazoa; phylum Chordata; class Mammalia; order Rodentia; family Cricetidae; genus Cricetiscus; species Cricetiscus sungorus. The sequence continues at coordinate 30,555,261 of JANBXA010000729.1, forward strand.
TCTATCTTTAGCGCCTGTCAGACACCTACTTGGAACTCCCGACCTTAGGCAAGACAACTTTGGTAAATACTTTGCAGTAGTGATGAGTGTTCTTTGTCTCTTGTTTGTTTCTCTTCAGAGTTCTGATGTAAGCTCTCTTTGTAGAATTATTATTATCATTGATATGGCTATTATTTTGCTTTGTTTTTAATAATCTCCTGTATGTTGTCTTGATGTAGGTAAGCTCCCTACCTCGGATTCTCTGGTAATTTATTTTATTTTTAAAGAAACCAAGTGTCTTTGAAAAGTAGATAAATGATGGATATTGCAAAAGAATCACAGAGTGACTTGGAAATTGCTGCCTTAATGACTGCTTGCATGATCAGGCAGGAGCATTGCTTACCACCAAGTGTGGGGGGTACCCACATGCTCTGCTGAAGCACTCAGTGGACTGGATGACAGTATTGATTGACTTTCTCTCTCACCCACACTTTGTGTTACCAGCCTATAAACATGGGGAACACTTCCAAAAAGTCAGTATAACATTCCCATTTCAACACCAGGGCACCAACAAGCAACCCCTTTCAGTAGTCTGGAAAAAAATTACAGACTTTCTGCTTTCCAATTTTATTGAAGCCAGCAGGAGCCATCTGCACACATACCAGACAAGCAGGGTGACACCCATGACTCCAAATATCCTGGCAAATTAGGCCAAGTGTGTTTTGGGTCCACAGTTATCAATTTCAAATCTCAGAGAAATGACTATAGAAGAGAATTGGAGACAAGCAGAGGTGTGTGTGTGTGTGTGTGTGTGTGTGTGTGTGTGTGTGTGTGCAAACAGCTATTGTTCAAGGCCAATCAGCTTTGCTGTGGGCTTTCCTCGGGCTTGTTCTCCAGTCTGGGAGCATCTGCTGCACATTTTTCATTTCTTTCCCGTTCTGAGCAATTTGGTTCGTAAGCTCCGTTTCCTTGTGGCTTCCTGGCGCTCTGATGACAAACCATGATACTTTGTTCCTGTCCTTTCGGGGCCCTGAAGGGCACTGAAGAAAACAAGAAGTTTGTTTCTAATTTTGCATCTGCCAAAACATTCCTGGGGTAACAATACAAGCCTGTAAAAATAAGATGCACCACCCCTCTCATTCCACAAAACAAACAAACCAAAAAGGAAATCAAACACAGTCCTGGAAAATGCAACATAAATATTTTTACACCCATTCCCCCTTTTCTGAGCTGGTGAAAACACCCTCCTGCAGTATGACTGAGGTGGCAGGGAACCTTCTCTGTTTACAGTGAATGATGAGGATACACAACATCCGCAAATGAAAGGGATGCCAGGCGGGGCTTTCCTCCACTTGGTTTCTTGTTTGTAAAATGAAGGTCTCTGCGGACAGTTTAAGGGAACGTGGAATCCGATTTCCTCACCAGTGTTGGGAGTTTTATGTTTAACTCATCTACTCAGAATAGATGTTCTCCGAGTCCATCCCCTCATCCACAGACTCAAAGCAAAATCGCCTTTCCATTTTCGGTTTTAAACTGTTGAGGATAACTTGGAGTCTGGAATTCCTGAATCTTGGCCAAGGTGATGTCATTAAATCTATAATGAAAACAGTGTCAGTGAGAGAATTAATTCATTATGGCGGAATTAAGTTAAATCCTCTATGATACGCAATTAGACACCCACACTAACTTGCTCCAGTCAACCAGGGTGAGGCACGTTCAAATATAGAAATGAAAAACAAGTTCCAAACCTCAGACCTCATAGAACATTAGGTAACTTTCAAAGTCATTTGACTCCTAAAAATATTTTTAAATCTCAAGGTGTTTAGCATCTCATGATACCTTGAAAATTACAAAGGACAGCTGCCCTGGGATATAATTTACTAAATAATTCTTTTGTATTCTTATATTTTTTAAAGAGTTATTCCTCAGTCCTTATCATAGGCAAAATAAACACAAGAATCTGATAGCACTTAATTTCCCAGCTATGATACAACAGCATCGCTACAGCTGGACATCATTTAGTGGAGATTGTAAGAATATTCCTAATCCCTAAATTTACAATGTCATAAAGGAATACTTTTTTTTTTTTTTTTTTTTTTTTTTTAACCAGAGCACTGCAGGGAGATAAACAAGTGGACCTGTTTCTGATCCTTTAGGGTTTTACAGGTCATTCTGAAGCCTTGGTGTATTTTTGTGTAGAAGTCTATTCTCTGGGATCCAGGGGAAAAGGAAGAGAAAGCATTAGCCTTTACAACAGGCTGGTTCTGCTTCTGTCACCAATTTTATGCTGAGTTCAGGAAACTCCTCATCTCTCATTTACTACCAGCCACACACTTACCTAGGTTAATGACTGCCGATGGGGAGGGTTGAGTTTCTTAGGAGAAAAATTATAAAGGTATTCAGGGTGAAAACTTGCTTGTTAATTGAGTTTTTTAAAAAATAAAGGTTACTCCTTCAAAACTTAGGTTACTTCATTGTAAAAGATCATGAAATCTTAGAAGCGAAGTAAGGAAAAAAAAAATCACAGCTCTTATTCAGGGCACCTAGTGTGTGACATATGGCTGCTAAGTGACAAGGGGAAATTTCCTGTATCCCGTGAAAGTGAAAGGACTTGACAATTCGTCTAGTATACTTTCCATGGAAGCTGGCTGTCAAAAAAGTTGTAACCATCAACCTCTGTATTTAACAATGGCTGGCCACGCTCTTTGTCTGCTTGTCTGCAAAGATCATGGCCCACTTATTGCCACAGCCCATCACTGTCAGATTTCTTTTTTTATTAATGCCACTTTACAAAAAAGAAATTTTACTTTTACAGGTCAGCTCTCATTATAGCTCACATTACTCTCCAATCCTGGAAATTATAAAAGGAATTCCAAAACCCAGTCAATGACTTGCTTGCTTCATACGATATTGATTGGGCAGCCCTGAGAGTAACAAAGAAATTTTGATGGTACCTTCATCTTCTTTATACGGGGATCTGGCCACGATCAGGAAAAGCCTGTATTATTTTTTATTCATTTAAAACGTAGAGCTGCTCACTTCCCAATAGATTGGGAGTGGCTTGCAAAAAGAAAAGAAGCAAGCAGGCAAAACACATTAAGACTGCTACAGATAGAAAAAAAATTAAAATGTAAAGGAGGGAGAGAGGACAGCAGAAAAAAAAATTAAAAAGAAAAAAAAGGGAGGGAGGGAGGGAGGGAGGGGGAATATTATTCCCGGTAGGAAACCACAGCTCCTATCAGAGAGCATCACATGAATGTAGATGTTACATTTGCTGTCCAGGAAAGAATCAGGGCCCAAGACTCTGCTGGCAACCCAGGAAAGCTTCCGCTGTGGCTTTGGGCTGGCACTCAATTCCACTGCTTGATGCGCCTGCTGTTGGAGACATAAGTATTTTTTCGCATCACTCCAGGAGTTATGCAAAGATTAGACACTCTATAAAACATAGTAGCTTGTAGTATTGTGCTCTGTATTCCCAAACGTCTCATCACCTGCAGCACTCAGTTAATATCTATTTGAAATACACAGAAAGCACGCTGTTTTCTCTTTAAACAACCACCTGCTCGGTGCCTTCCATCAGTAGAAGAAGGCGGGGCTTGCCCCCCCTCCCTCCCCCCACACACCGCGAGAGATGGGTATGAGGTTAGATAGCTCAGGGGATTTTACTAAAAATCCTATTTTGTTCTTAGTGGGCATTTTTACAAGTAGCAATACTTGGGGTACCTCCATCTCGGCTGAAGAATATGCAAACACTATGGACTTTCAATCTTGAAAAATGAGGGGGTACTTTTTTTTTCCTTTTCTGTAATTCTCACCCCTAAGTACCCATATCTGCAAGAGTTCATGGCACTAACTTATATTTCCCTGGTGTGCACAAAGGACAAGGTGCCTGCTTTCCCTTCCAATTGCTTGGCCTTCAATCAGTGTCACCATAAATGTGATATATGAATGTTAAATCCAAATATTTTATTGGTGCAGATAAATATGATTTGTAAAAAGAGTCAAATTAACAATCCATTACATACTAATGGGCTCTAATCAATAAGTTTAATTTGACTAAAAGGAGAGGGGCGGGGGGAGAAAAGAGACTCAATTACACCCAAATGGTGCAATTTGAGATTATAAAGGTGAATGACTTCTACAACTTTTGAGCTGAATTCTGGCTCGAGTTTTAAAGCCAAGACTTGAGCAATATTCAGAGTGGCCAGTACTTACTACTTTTCTTAGAAGACACATTGATTTAAGCACAAATATCTAAAATCGTAAAAATACAAGTGACCCGGTCACATTTGCCTTGGCTTATTTTGTACCAAAGGGAGGAAAAAAAAAGTATCAAAACCTCACATCTCTTACATTCTTAGCCTTCTGTCCTTTCTTCCCCAGCCAGCGACCGTGCTACCTTCTAGCGTTTGGTTCTTCACTTCCATAGCATAATTAGCCATACCCAATGCCTAACACCACGTGTTGTTTTTATATAATTTTCCCACTTGCCTTTCCAATTTGAAAATCTAATTTGTGTTATGATAGTCCTGGTTGCTCTCTTCCTTTTGTCTCCTCCGCTCCTAGTTAGGATGAATCACCCCATTGTAACTGTTCTGACATCAATTGAGGAAAAGTGCTCAGATCCCTGAAGTAGAGTCCAGGCCTTTGGACAGGCCACGGCTTCCCCTGAAGGAAAGAGCTGCGCCTTTGTCCACGGGGCACAGTCACAGAAGTAAGTGTCCCCCTTGTGTTAGCTGATTTTTGTATCCTCCAGAGCAGCAGAGCTTAAGCTGGTAAGAACTTTTGAGCATAATCCGTGGCCTCTGTGGGCTCTCCTTTCCCTCCCGAAGTCTAAAGAAACAGAAGAGTTTCCTTTTGCAGGGGTTTCTGCCTTCCCTGACACAGTGCCTGCTGTAATCCTGGTGTCAGCCTGCCCCCTAGCGTCGTGGACTAGGTCAAGCACCTGACCCCAGCCGCAGCATCAGCCACACTGACCAACCAAGGCTGTTGCAGTTCATTCCAAGGAGCAGGAAGCAGCTCCCAGCTACAGCCTGCTCTCGCGCGGAAGATGAACAAAGCAGGCCATCTCACCCTCTCTGGGTGGCAAGGAAATCTCAATTATACACCCAAGGGATGTGGTTTATGAAAAACTAGAAAGAATGTCTCGATTGTATACGTAAATTGTTTTGTTTTACAAGCTGGGGTAAATCAGCACATTTGCAGCCCATATTTATCTGATCCAATCCATAAGTCTCTTTTTGAACGTCTGCCATTGATGTGGGGTGGGTGCCTATGCAAAACACAACCGCCCCTAAATTCAATTAGGGCATTAGGAGGGAAAATGGAAATTTGGCTTTGGGGTTAGGCATGACTGCTGAGAACTCCTTGGAATTGGAATCACTCTTCGGCTGTAACTAAAGATTAAAATCGAATGACAAAAGTCTCCAAGGATGCTGCTGGGTAGCCAGAACACAGATTTGGGTGAGCCTTTAAAGACAAAGATGGCAAATGAGATGACAGCCTCTTATCTGATCTCTAGCTCATTAAAAAAAAATCTCTGTGTATCCCCCAACACAGCATAATGAACATTTATTGGACTGGGTGTAGGGTTGTCCATATACTCCATTCTGATGGTCTTATAGAAAAGATGAGAATACATGATTCTTCAAGCTTAAGCTATACACTGGGAAAAACATTCCAAGGGGGGTGGGGGAGGAGGATTAAAAGCACAGTGTTTTATCCTCAACCAACTCTTAGATGCAGAATATAGCCCCAGGGATGTGGATGATTAAAAAAAAAAAGTAGGAGTGTTTAAATTATATATATAAACTATTTTGTTTTACAAGCTGGAGTAAATCACAGGCAGGTTGTGGTGATGAGAAAAGTTTGAGTTGGTGCAGGAGCCTAGGCAGGAATAATCTCCCAGCTTTGACTATGGGCTGTTGAACCCTAATCTCTGATAACAGCCCTCAAGCCGCCGAGCACTCCACTCCGTATCGATGTGGCATTTACTCTTTCAGAAAGCCCCTCGCTCTCGCCGGCACTTACAGCAAGATAATTAATAGTCCCCTGAGTTATAGATTCTGAGCCAAAGGTAGCAGTACATAATGGAAGTCAAGGTCACCCAAATACAGTAGCTTTTGTAACAAAGGGGATTAGTAGTGCAATTACCATCCTGTTGGGAAGATCTTGTAAGTTTTCATCATTTTAATTCTTAAATCTTCCTCTTGCCACTGAAGTTCCAATTCTCTGATTTATGGTGGGGAAATAAAAGCTCTCCTGCACCACACAAAAGGTTTCTCTTCGGATCATTCAAGATGGCTTCTAGGAGGCCAAAGGATGACAGAAAGGAGAAAGGCAACCCTGTAGCCAGCAGACCCTCCAGAGACCTCCACTAGCCTGCCTGGCCTCCTCTTTGCTTCCCCTGGGTGGGATCGTGTATATCAAAATACAGCCATGTTCCACACTACTTACGATTTTTTTTGGCTGTTAAAAATACAGTTCTGTATGTAACATTACTATTCATTTTTAGTTGTTGGTGTCTTTTTCCTCCTTTGGGGGCTGATTCTGCCCGGACTGACTTGGCACCCCAGGTCTTGTGGAATTTGAAGGGCCATGAAAAGTTTCAGAGTCTTTGGTTTGTGTTGCCAATGGAAACAGCAAGTCCGTTTGCTGAGCATTATCTTGGGCCCAACAGAGGAGCTTAGTTCCTCATAAGACTGTAGAGGGCCTAAATTTGCTTCTGCTGGGCAAAGCTCTCTATTGCTGTCATTAAAACACACACACACACACACACACACACACACACACACACACACACACACACACTATTCAAGTAGTACATGCTGCAAAGAGTTTTGCTTTGTTTTAAGTAAAGCACTCAGGTCTAAAAAGTGTAATAAATTTAATAGGCTACCCTTCAGGAGCAAGCAGAGCGGAAGCTGCGCTGGGTACGTGGGTGAGCCCGCGAGTGTGGTGACAGCCAGCATCACTCAGTACCTCTTGAAATGGTCCCCAACTAACACAGCACTCCTTTTGATGATCAGATGGGCTTGCTGTCTTTTTACTCTGGACAAAAGAGCAAGCAGACACAATCATCTTTTGAGAAGGATGGCATCATCATTGTCTGCATAGCAGGGCTGTAATTAAGCACCAGAAATAGGGCAGCTGAGAAGGGACAAAGAGAAAGGAAGGCAGCGAGGAGCACGGTGGGGGAAGGCCTGGACAAAGATCCTGGCTGAAACGGAGTGCCTGCACCGATGAGGTCATTCTGGGAAAGAGCCTGGCTGGATGATGAACTCAGGGAAGCAGGCAAGGGAGGCTCAAGTGAGGTTTTTAGTGTCCAGACTCTATCTACTTCATGGTGTCCTCTTCCAGGAAGATCTCAGGGTTGTCTGAAGAGAATTAGTCACTAACCAAATGTTTACTGAGTATCCATTGTGTCCTTGTTTTTTGTCACTTGTGAGAGGGTTTGAGCATGGAGCTCAAACGGCCACTTCAAGGTGCTTTGTATATATTCTTGAGGGTCCTTCTTTCTAGACTTTTCTCTTTCTGCCCAGACTTGCATTATACACCAATAACATGCACTTCATCAGTGTGCACTTGACTGAGTGAGAGGCAGAGTAGAACAGGACATAGACGCTGTGAATCTGTTCTTCCAGCCGTGCTCAGCTCAGGCCGTTGCTGCAGCAAGCTCTGGCCTCTTATTGCTGGCCATGTGGCCTAGAAGAGGCTGGAGCTGTCAGTGTTTCAGCTCTAGGTAAGTATAGTACTATCATATCTATCTGCAAGGAAGCTCTGTGATGGATTAATCTAAGCACGGAGCTTGTCACAATGCCTGATGCACCATAGATCCTCAACAAGGAGCAGTCATCATTATTATTCTAAGGTAGCCTCAAACTGGTATCCTCCTGTCTCAGCTTCTTGAGTACTGGGAATACAGGCACACACCACCATACCTGGCCAACACCATTATTTTTTTAATGATTGAAAATGTAGAAAAATATATACAAACATCTACTGTTCAAATCCAGAAATAGTCATAATTAAGAGTCTAGGGGTCATCTTTCCTACCTTTCTTCCTCTAAGCCAACATATGTCTATATGTATACATACAAATATTTATTTGCACACATATATACACATGCTATTTATTGTATATATACTTGCTATTTTGTAATTTGTTTGTTAATTCAGATATATATATATTTGTATGTATATATATATTAAACATTTTCATATTACCAAATTCTTCCAAAATACAACTTTCCATAGCTTTTTATATTTTTGGTTGTCAGCCTTTAACAGCTGAGCCATCTCTTCAGCCCTTTCATAGCTCATTTTTGTTTGTTTGTTTTTGTTTCATTTTTCTTTGTTTTAAGACTGGGTCTTTTTACATAGCCCTGGTTGTCCTGGAGCTCAGACCGATCTATCTGTCTCTGTCCTCTGAGCACTGGGATTAAAGGTGTTTGCCACCATACCCAGCCCCTCATAGCTCTTTTAACCAATTCTCTAAGACTAGAAATACCAACTTGTTAAATTCTCAAATAAACTATTAAAAAAATATTTTTGAAAGCCCCAATAATTACTCTTAAATATAAATATTTGTAAATATTTTTTTGCTAATGTCTTCCAGACAATTCCAAAACATGGCCTTGATTTTTGAACCTTTTGACAGAGATTGACAAATTTCCTCCAGAAAACATAGGCTGCCTTTCTGTCCTGCTGAACAGTGTGGAAGAATTGGTGACCCTGTTGTCACTAACCCGGGATTCATCTCCTTTTCTGCCTTTACTGTAGAGGCTGCTGGCATAGTACAGTGTGAGCATTTGCCCAGTAGTCCAAGACTCTGGACTATCTACTTACAAGTATGCAAATAAATACCATTGCTTAAATTGACCCCAAATATTACCTCTTTTTGTTTTAAGTTGTGTTACCTTGATGGAAATGCAGTGATGGTTAAGTCTTCACCGGTTCTTTGCTAGTTTTGATAAACTGTCTCATTAAATCTTTTGTCTAGTTCCCTCCTGGAATATTATTTGTCTGAACGAAACTATTATGTCTTAAGCCACACATGCTGTTGCACACCTGTCAGTCATCCTAGCACTATGGAGGTTGAGGAAAGAGAAACACAAGCTTTAGGCCAGCCTGAACATACCGTGCTTCTGGGTCAAAACCAAAACAAAACATAAATCTAAAACCTGAACCAGTCATCATGGCACATAGTATAATTGCTAAAACTGAAGCTCTGTTGAAATTGTATTTGCTGAAGCATATCTTCTAGGTTTTATTTTGGTATGCTTTCATGTCTTAATCAAAATTCTGGAATAATACAGAATAAGCATGCTGTCTATCACTGAGGCCCTGACTTTCTGTCTGTCCATGGTGACTAACCCCTTGTGTCTATATGGAGCAGAATCCAATTCAGCAAGACTCCACATTTCTTCAGGAACCAGCGCCCTCTGACTTCATATCTGAGTCTTTCTAGAACCCCAGGACTGCCTGCCAGCTGTGAGGTTGAGGCAGCCTCATGCTTAACTCAGATCTGTGGTAAGCACCTAGATTCTAGTGTGTTGAAGGCAGAAATATTGTGTCTGAATGAAGCAGGGAAGGAAGGGAGGGATGGGGAGAGGGAGGGAAAAAGGGAGGAAGAAAGAGGGGAAGAAGGGAGGAAGAAGAAAAAGAAGGAATAACTAGGATTTGGTTCTGTTGGGCTTTTTTGTTTGTTTTTTTGCTTTTTGAGCAACCTAATTTAGGCGTAAAAATCAAACTTCATTCTAAACAATGTGGCAACAAGTTAGAGGCTGTCTGTGGTGGTCCTAAAGCAGAGAAGCTGTAAGAAAAAGCTTTTGCCAAAGCCCAAGGGGGAAGCTGGTTGTGGGTGCTGACTGAGTCATGAAGGATTTACCTGAGCTGGCTGGAGGCCCATCAAGCTACCACCCCTTAACCTCTTCAGGAATCTGTTAATTGCTTCCTTGATGACCTGATCTGAAGCCACATAAAGGACACCCACTTCTTCTGTTCATCCACACACCCACCCAGCTCTTTCTCATAGAAACTTCAATTGTCTTGTAAATTCCAGCTTGGAAGAAGTTGACTCCAACACAGCCTTCTGGCACCTCTTTAGCATATCCTGGATAGCCAGAGTGTCCTTACCTTGTGTCCCCAGGTCTCCCTGTAGGCATAGCCTGTGATCCAGGTCAGGGCTGCCCCCAGAAATTTCTTCCAAACCATCTAGAACAAAAGCCACTTCCCCCTAAGTGAAGGTGTCATACTGTAGGTGTGGAGAGGTTGGTGGTCATCTTGCTGACCTGGAAGGCAACAAAGATAGGAGATATGGAAATAATGAGACTGAATCCTGAGGAGATTATTGAGCATGCAGATGGAGCCAAGCCTGATGCCCACTATGAACCAATCACACCTTTGTTTTTGTAAACACACATTTGAATTGGGCATCCATTACTTACTATGGAAGGAGTCCTAACCCATCATAAATCTATCCCAAAAGCTGAATCTTGTCCTTGAATAACCAGACCAGACAAGGGGGACATCACCAACCCAGCAAGCCCAAAGGAAAGGAACTTGGAAACACGCACAACGAGGCAGTTGAAAACAGACCGAGATTGGCTGTAGGAAGATGGGGTGGTCTTTTACCATAGCGACAGTCCACGCCACTGGATGAAGGAACTTTAGAATAGATTTGAACTCAGTCTGAGGAAAAGCTACCCACTCCAAGCTGCAAAGAGAGAATAGGCTGCCTCCCATAGAAGCATTAAGGAAATAATGCCCCCCCATGGTGTCACAGGGGAAATTAGCCAGAAGCACGCTCCACTCCTGGTGACCCTAAGTTATGAAAACACCAGAATGAAGAAGTAGGAGTTTAAACCAAGTTGTTCTCATTTGTGGCTCAGGTTTTCCAGCACCGGAATTATGTTTGTGAGGGTGGAGTTGCTATGGAGATGATTTTAAATCACGACTTCAATGCTGAGAGCAATGAAACCATGATACTGTCATCAGAATGTGAGGCCTACTCCCACCTGGAGCCGTGCCTACTTCTCCTGTTACCCACCACCTGTGTGAGCCCTGGGGGTTCCTCGAATGCAGCTTAGCCGCTGAAGACCCAGCTCCTGGGGCCCATGAGAGCATCGGGAAGACCCCCTCTTCTAGCATGGAAGCTGTGATCTTGCTCTGGGTCTCTCTCTTCATGATCTTCACTCTAGAGCCCCCATTTATTACTGAAGTGGAAGTTGAGTCTTTCACTGCTCTCTGTTATGAACAAAAACATTCTTGCTTTGCTTTATTTCTTTGAGTTTTTGGTCATATTTTAGCAATATTAAACATCAACATTGTGCCATACATTCTTATCTGGGACATAATTTTGAAAATGGTGGACCTGGAGAGGTGGCTCCATGGCTAAGAGTGTGTTGTATATACTCTTGCAGAGGACATAAACTCTATTCCCAGCATCCATGTTGGGTGGCTCACAACCACCTGTAACTCCATCACTAGGGGTAGCTAACACTTCTGGCTTCCATAGATGCTGATACTAGTGTACACATACCTACACAGAGATGCATGTATACACATAATTTAAAAAGTTAAATTTTAGAAGGCATTAAATATTAAAAGTGTTCCATTGCTCTATCTTATATGTTAAAGGAATATAAACAATATACAATCAATGTCATTCTATAAAAATGTGATAAGCAATCCATTATTTTGTACATTAGCAAAAAGTTAGTAGAAGTTAAAATATTTAATATTTTTATATAAAAATAACTTACCTAGTTAATAGTGTTGGTTTTCCCATTTTGAAGCCTTTAAAATGTGTTTGTGTGTGTGTGGTGTATGTGTGTGTGTGTGTGTGTGGTGTGTGTGTGTGTGTGTGTGTGTGTGTGTGTGTGTGTGTGTGTGTGTGCAACTGTGTGCCCTAGGCTCTGTTGATGCTGTTCAAAATCCAGTTAAAGTTCATGGGAAGTTTCCAAACTACAGATTAGCTGTTTCTAGGCTTTTAAAAAACTATTATTCTGCCGCGTCAGCAGTACCTGAATCACAGGTGTTTCGCGGGATTTTTTTTTTTAGGGCTAATAGAGCCATTGGGAGGAAGCTGGCTTTTTACTAAACTTCCTTAAGACAGAAACCAGAGGATTGCTTCGGAGCCCAGCATCCCCTCTCCCTTCTCTCCTCATCTGGGTGAATATCTATCATACCAGCGACTCTTGGGATTCATAATCCACCAAAGATAAAGATGCAGATGCTCTTGAAAAATTCTCAAAGTGGCCCAAATGAAAACTGTGGAAACTTTTGCTTCCCAGAGTATCTTCTGTTTGACTTTTATTTCGAGGAAAAGATATATTATCATTTTTTGCCATGAATCCAAAGCTATCACCCTGCCTGAAAATGCAGTTCTGGTGATGCTCAGGAATGCCTTGTGGATGGACCTGGTCACCACTGAATGTCTCCTAATGCAGAGTGCCTGCATTTCACAGAGCGTCTCCATAGGGGGAGAAGTAAGATTTGCTTTCATTTTCATCTTTGCCACTTTTTGACTTCTGAATTATCTGGAGTAGTTATATGCTAGCTTAAGAATAACTTTACAGTTGGTGAGATGCTTAGTGAGTAAGGGTGCCTTGCATCAAACCTGATGGCCTTACTTCCCTCCCTGAAGGGACATGGTACAAGAGTCTACCTACTATTTGCTTTCTAGTCTGATGGAGGCATTTTCTCAGTTGAGGCTCCTTCTTCCAAGATGAGTAAAGTCTGTGTCATTAAAAACATAAACAAAAGTTTGACAAGTTGACCTCTGACCTCCACATGCAAGTTGTGGCAAGTGTATACAAACACACACACATACATATACACACACACACGCACACACACGCACACACACACTAAATGTAACACACATGCAAAAAAGAAATGTCAGTTTTTAAATAAAAAATAAGCAATAAACATATGACTATGCATTCCTAGAAAAAAATTTATATGAGGGACCCTTTTCGAATGTAGTCATTATTATGGCCAGTTTAATCTGTGTCCTTTCAGATTTTGTGCTTATCAATCACATAGGCATGTTCATGAATTTCCCCCTACACACACACACACACACACACACACACACACACACACACACACACAAATACACACCACAGTTATCTCTTCATCAATCCTTACATTCAAGGAAACAAGCAGACAGAAAGAATGAATTTTGGTATAATCTATGGCATTAACAAATGTTTTTGATACAAGTCCAGCTCCTTCCTTGACAGAGCGGACTGAGATCCCTGAGGCCTCTTCCAAGGCAGTGGAGCTGAGGAGAGCTGGGTTTCTTGTGCTTGTCTACAGATGAGCAGGCAGATGTGTAAATGCCCGTCTCCCAGGCCTGCGTATGATTTTTAATAATCGAATATGGAGCTCGAGCCAACGTTTTATTCAGGCACTAAATTTAAAAGTGGAGCCAAGAGGCCTTAAAAAATTTATGATTCCACAAATGCAGGGAATTTTCCCCCATGATCCCTGTCTCAGCTAAAAGCATAAAACCAGCCCTTCGTGGCTTGGTTCTTTCCCAAGCTCCAGTTCAGAGGTGCTTTTGTATCTCAATATGGAGTCCCCAGAGACAGTTAAGGGGCCGGGTGTTGAGCCAATGCCCACCCCAACTCTAATCCAGTACAGAGGCAGCCTCCTGAAGGCAGGACCCTGTTGCCTCCCACTACCCTGGGAGCAGGCACTTGAGTAACCTGTGATAAAGATGGTGTCTCTGCTTGAAAGAGTAATTGCTGGCACACATTACCACTTCCCCCAAGGAAATCAGACCAAATAAATTCTCCCCAAACTGATGACAGCTTGAACTTGGCAATTGGGGATGGCAACCTAGGTGTCTTTAGACCTCTCCTGCAAAGTAATTCTGTCTCCTTTCTGGATTTTTGTTCAAATGTCTGAGTGCCGACAGCATGTCTATCTTTCCCCCTCCTGCCCTTCCTGAGCCAGGTGGGATCTGGGGCCACTACCTTTCTAGCCAAAGCTGCCAGGCCCATTGCAGGATCTTGACCTCAGAAGTGAGCAGAGGCTAGAGAAAGCAACATGCTCTGGATAGCAGGACTGGAGCCCCTAGGTGCAGAAGGAAGAAGCCTACTAGGCAGCCACTACTCCCTTAGGAGTCTGTTGGCCAGGGAGACCTCCAACTAGGAAATGGTTTCCATGGACCTGGATGACACCCTGGAGAGTGTGGTGTCCCAGAAGCTGAACAAAAGGGGGTATCAACACCCTGGTGAAGTTGAGTCGGGTAATTCCTTCATTCAGTCATTTAACAAGCATCCATAAGTACCTACCCTACAGCTACATAAGTGGATATAAGACAGGGAATGGTATACTCAACAGAGAAAAAACTGAAATGGGGTAGAGGACAGTGAAGTCCGGGTGTTATATAAAGGCTAGTTGAGGATGGCATGATGGGACATGACATTTCAGCAGAGACTTGAAGGCAGTAAAGACAATATTATCTAGGCATGTGATGGAAAAACAGTCTAGGCAGAGAGAACAGCAAGGATGAACAGAGTAACAGAAAAGGTGAATTTGACTACAGCAGGATGCTTACGAGGGAAAGAAGGTGATGGGAGATCTAAAAGGCAAGGATGACCCTGGTCTTAGAGCCCATTGTGAAGATCTGATCTCCCCTCCAAGCAGAAGCCACTGGAGCATTTTGTTCAGGGGAATGACATGGTCAGTGTCACATTGTTTTCAGGACTACTTTGGTTCTTCTACAAGAGATTGTGCCAAGAGAGGAATGATGGCGACAAAGTAACAAAGTACCGGGAACATGGAGGTGCTGCAAAGGCTAAGGGTTGTTCATGAGAGTGAGAGTCTCTTGGCTCAGGCTAGACTGGCAGGAATTTGCTTTAGTTTGAGATGCCTTTCAACATCAAAATACAGATGTTATGTAGACAACTGGATAGGTCAGCTTCAAGTGCAAGAGAGAAGTGGCAGCTAGACATGGGTTTTAAGATGATATTGAATGCCAAGAGCCTGGAGAAAAACGAGGAGGGAGACAGTCAATGGTGGTGTGACAAGAAAGGGGGTTGGTAGAGAGGGAAGAGGCAGTACCAGGATGCTTCCACAGTCGAGGTTAAGAAGATGTGGAAGACCTCCAACTAGGAAATGGTTTCCATGGAGCTGGAGGACACCATGGAGAGTGTGGTGTCCCAGAAGCTGAGCAAAAGGAGGTATTAACACCCTGGTGAAGTTGAGTCGGGTAACATTTGAGACTTGGCAACACTGAGGCCATCAGTGACTTTGATGAGAGCTTCCTCATAGGAAATGTACCTGATTGGATTAAGTTCAAAGGAGAATGAAGAACCAGCAGGGAGTGTAATGGGAAAAGGTCATTGTTAGGAGTTTACCATGAAAGACCATGACCTCAGATTCCTATGTGGGATGCAGATATCCATCAGGGTGCAGAAACAGGTGCCTACAGGGATGGTGCATCCCACACACCAACCAACACTTGAGAATTGATCATGTGCAACCAATGTTTTCTAAACTGTGGGGAAGATATTTCAGTAAACTGGAGCATCAGTAACACCCTTGTTCCTTCACAGAAAACCTCTTTCATGTAAATAAAACAAACTCTGCAACTTCTGAGAGTGAACCAATGTCTTGCTGTAGGAATTTGGAGGCTTCTTGATCCCTCATGCGGAATTTTAAAGGTTGCTGAACAACCTGACCATCATCCAGATTAAGAAACAAAAAAATATCTGGACTGGAGGTGTGGCTTTATGACTGAGCACTTGGCTTACATGCACAAGACCTTGGGTTCAATACCCAGCCCTGGGAGAGGGGAAGAAAAATCTGGTTTCAAAATTCATCTGTGAAAAGAACAGCGGCTTAAATATAGTACTCAGCCTGGTCTTTGCTCATAATTCCTCCCTCTCTGCAACTGGATTCCAGGAGTTTGGCTAGTATTTAGCTGTGGGTATCTGCTTCTGCTTCCATCAACAACTAGATGAAGGCTCTAGGATGGTATATAAGGTAGTCATCAATCTCATTATTGTGAAAGGGCATTTAAGGTGGCCTCTCCATTATTGCTTAGATTATTAGTTGGGTTCATCCTTGTAGATCTCTGGGCATATCCCTAGTGCCAGATTTCTCCTTAAATCTATAATGGCTCCCTCTATTATGGTATCTCTTTCCTTGTTCTCCTCTATTCTTACCCTGACTCAATCTTCCTGCTCAGTCATGCCCGCCTCTCCCCTCCTTTTTCTCCTAACTCCTTCTCTCCTCCTCCATGCCCCCAATTTGCTTGGGAGATCTTGGTTCCTTTCCCCTTCACTGGGGGACCATGTATGTCTCTCTTAGGGTCCTCCTTGTTTCCTAGTTTTTCTGGCAGTGTGGATTGTAGGCTGGTGATAATTTGTTTTATGTCTAAAAGCTGTATATGAGTGAGTACATGCCTTGTTTGTCTTTTTGTTACTGGGTTACCTCACTCAGGATGGTTTTTTCTAGTTCCATCCATTTCCCAGCAAATTTCAGGATTCCATTGTGTTTTTCCGCTGAGTAGAAGCAGACAGTCACAGCTAAAAACTAGCCAACCTCCTGGAATCTAGTTAAGGGAGGAGTGATGAGCAAAGAGGTCAAGACCAGGCTGGAGAAACCCACAGAATCAGCTGACCTGAACAAGGGGGGGGCCTCATGCACCCCAGTCTGATAGCTGGGAAACCAGCATAGGACTGACCCAGACCCCCTGAATGTGGGTGTTAGTTAGGAGGCCTGGGCAATCTAAGGAGCCTCTAGTAATGGATCAATATTTATCCCTAGTATACGAATGGATTTTGGGAGCCTATCCCACACAGAGGGATATTCCCTCAGCCTAAACAAATGGACCTGCCCCAAATGATATGACAGACTTTGAAGACTCCCCATGGAAGACATCACCCTCCCTGGGGAGCAGAAAGGGGATGGGTTGGGGTTTGGTGGAAGTGATGGGGGAGGATGGGAGGGTGAAGGAACTGGGATTGATGTGTAAAACAACCTTGTTAGAAATTTAAATAAAAAAGGAAAAAATATGGTACTCTAAACTCTGGCTTTACTGACAAGAGGTTCTGAAGTATTGTTTTCACCTGCATCATCTCACTAATCTTCATAGCCACAAAGGATGAACAGCAATTCCTATTTCTATCACACATGTGCACAAACACAGAGATTTAAAGAAAGCAGCGACCTGTGCAAAGTCATTCTGAAAATAAATAGTGCTGGTACGGTGCTCTTTTGCAGTCCCTGTACTCAGAGGCTGAAGCAGGAGAAACAGATGGAGAGAAAGAGGGAAGAAAACAAAGAAAACAATATCAACCTTCCAGTCAGTGCTATTTATTCTGTATCCAAATTCCCAGGGGATTCAGAGGTCCCAGTGTATCATATAACAAGTGTCACCTGTGTGCAGTCACACACACACACACACACACACACACACACACACAGAGAGAGAGAGAGAGAGAGAGAGAGAGAGAGAGAGAGAGAGAGAGAGAGAGAAGTGTTATCCTCGACATTAGATTTACATGTTGAGTGATCTATAATTGCCTTGAAGAGTAAAAAGTAAAATAAAAACAGAGCCTTTCCACTTCAGGTTCTGTGAAAAATGAAGCCTTCACCCAATCAACTTGTTTGTCCTTGTCTTTCACAAATGTTCCAGTGATGGCTGTCAAAACTTCCCACCAGCCATTTGGAATGAAAGTCAAATGACTCAGTGGCAAACTATTCCATCATAGTGGTGCTAGACCACTGTGCTGCTCTGATGGACGGCTGCCTGGATGCCACCTTTCTAATAGTAATAGGTCCATGTCGACTTTGACCTCACATCCAAAGTTCTCCATCTAGAGTATTATTAATATCCAGCCATTGGGTATTGATTTATTTTAACCAGCCAACAACAGCAATTATGGGATTGGAACACAAGCAGGCAGACATCCACAGTTGGAAAGAAAGTTCGAGACAAAGTCAAATTTACATATTCATTTGTTTGAATGAGGTGTTTCCAATGGGCCAAGAAAATTAATAATGATTTAATGAAACTGAGGGTGTGGGAATTGATTAACACTTAGGAAATTCAGGTTAGGGTTCACCTCCCTTCTTAAACCCAAGTAAATCTCAGTCCAAGCAATGACAGAAGAGTACAACTGAAAGGATGGGGCTGGAGAGATGCTCAGCTGTCACCAGCACTTGTTGTTTTGCAGAGGACCTGGATATAAAGAAACAAGGCTCAAGGGCACACAGGGACAGAGCAAAATCCCTGTTCAAACTGTGTGCTGGAAGGCCCGGCTCTTCGTGATAAATCTAATGCAGGTGAGGAACTAAATGCCCGAGGCCTATTTCTGCCTTAAACTCACAGATCATCTACTTTGGGAAGATGGCACAAGTCAGAACAAACAATAACAGCATCCAGACCCTGGCTGCCTGACTGGGGAACCTATCCTTAGAGCTCATGTGACCTTCCACTAGTCCCACATAATACTGCTAAAGTATGGAGATCATACTGTGTACGCATTAAGGAGAACAGGGCTGGGCCAGCACACCCAGCCAGCAAGAAGTGCTCAGTAGATTATCAAGTACTGATAGCAATGTGGGCCAAGCACCTGCTGTGACCAAACACCCTTGGGACACATTGGTGCATAAGCCATATCCTGCCAAACAATGTGCAGAAAAAATCTAAGAGATGGATGCCACGAGGCACCAAGTGGTGAAGGTTAAATGTGAGGTTCACTGTAAAAGCGGGGTTACACCATGGACCCAGGAGATGGGTTGGGGTTGGGGGGGGTCTCCATTCTCCACACATTTCAGTGTGTTTCAATGTAAGAATGCATAGGAAACACTGACAGGCACCTTCAACGCCAACAGTCAGTAGTATAGATGACCTTAGTAAGGCAGTCTGTGGAAGCCATTGAGGGAGTTAACCAAGCATGACTCCGGAGGGGTAGCAGAGTTTGGAAAGGCTGGGGTTTCTCAGACAATCCTCAGGACCTGGAGCTGGCAAACATGTGGCACGGAGCCATTTTTAGCTGTTATTTTCAAAGAATTTAACATTGTTTGAATGTATTTACTCAATTCTGTGATTAACATGTACCTCTGTATTTATATTTGCTTTATTACTTTTAAACGGTGATTATTTCATAGCAGAATTTAAGACGAAAAATAAAGGAAAGCAAAATAAAAGCCGAACAATGTCTCCCTTGCCCCTGTGTTTCTCCATCAGTCTCACCTACATGAATTCTTCAGAATGCCGCTGACTTCTTTTGTGTATATGGCCTGCTCTGTGGAGCCCCATACCTGGTAGAAATTGAGACAGGGAAAGATCGTAAGGACATGTTCCCTTTCCTCTGCTTGCCCCTTTCCTAAATCACTTTTGACCCCACTGTAAGGAGACAATATTGAAAATACTCAAAAATAACCCCACTAAAACATGAATCAGAAAGTGGCGGCTCCTGGACATGTTTTTAAAATTGCTTAGTTGCATTCAGGTCCCTTTAGTGCTTGGAGGACTTTAATAAAATTGATTTTCTGAGTATAGCCTTTTAGCAGCTACTGTATAAGCTTGAAATATGAACCCTTCATTGTTGAAAGTGTTTCATTTTTGCCCTGTTACTAATGATGAAGGGAGAGTGTGGGTTTGGAATTCTCCATGGCTGACATTCTCATAATTAAATAGTGTTAATAATAAAGCTTTGCAGATTTTGAACAAACTGGAGTAGAGGTGGAGCAGTATGCCGTATTTCATTTAGAGACCGCAGCAATTAGCCCTTAATGAACAGTAGTACACAGAGACATATAAAGGAGTTGTTTCCACACATTTGTCAGATCACAAAAGGCAACATTTCCATTCTGCTGATTGAAAACGATTCTTGGGATTCCTGCGGAAGGTCTCTTAAGTAATTGTGTTGTGAAACTCCAATAAATAAAAATAAAGAGAGGGACATTAATTGCTTTTATATCTGCAGTTTGATTTCATCCAAGTTCAGTATGCTAAGAGCTCTGACTCTCAGGCTGTCCGGCAACATATCCAAAATCGAAGGCTCACTGTGGATGATACTTAGATGGCAGTGCTTTTCATTCCTAAGTTTAGAAGAGTTTAATTCCCAGTCACAGTCACTCCTTTCTGAGCTGGCTTGGTACTGTTTTCACGGGGGCTCATGGGGTAGGGTGACACTGAATTGTTTTCTAAAGGGAAATGACAATGCTTTACCCCCAAGGGGAGACATGAGAAAAAACTCAGCTATTAAGGTTGGAACGACTCAGAAACGGCTGAATTGTTATGGTCTGTCCTTGCCCTGTCTCATTGCCCACTCCCCGTTGCCCCCATTGTTGCCTGAAGCTTTTAAAGCCAGGGTTTTACTTTAGTAATGGATAAATTCTGAAGCTTATTTTCCACCATTAAAAGTGTAATTCTTGGCTTGGGGATTCAGTATTCTCATCTCCACGATATCGGAAAGAAGGAAAGGAAAGATTTCTGAGTTCCACAAAGTATGCATACTCAGTTCCCCCATGGAGCCTATGCATTAGCGCTTCTGAGGGACCAGCCAGAGGATTCTGCCCTTGGTGGAGGCATGCCCAGTGTCCAGGAAAGTGCACACACATACCCTAAAGGGGCTGCGGAGTCCTGTAAACAGATGCAGGCCCACCTGCAATTTGAGGCAAAGCATTGTGCAGGATTGCAGGTGTAGACAACATAGGGTCACCAGAAGATGTGCCAGCCCCTCTTTGAAGAACTCTACTTGGGCTAGTCTACCACAGAACAGTTAAAGGGTGGTTTACCCTTCTGTGAAACTCAGAACAGTCTGAGAAAAGGTACTACCAAGGGCTGGGTGATGGGTAGTTTTAACTGTCACTTTGACACAAGGTAGAAAGAATCATGCAGGGAAGAGAGTCTCAGTGAGGAACTGTGTAGATCAGCTCCACCCCTGGGCATGTCTGTGGGGGACTGTCTTAACTGTGTTAACTGACATGGGAAGATCTAGCCTAAAGGTAGGCAGTGCCATTTCCTGGGTTTGTTAGTATAAGACTAAAGAAAAGGGGACTAGAGAGATGACTCAGTGGTCCAGTGTACAGTCTATTGCTCTTGCAGAGTACCCAGGTTTGGTTCCTGATGCCTATATCAGACAACTCACAAGCACCTGTAACTGTAGCTCCAGGGATCGAATACCTTCTGGCCTCATCGGCACTTAAACTTATGAAGGCATGCACACATACACCTAGATAAAAGTACAAATGAGTCCCTTTAAAAAGTAAAGAGAGTGCAAGCCCAATGACAAGCATGCATTCATTTCTCCGTACTCGACCGTGGCTGTGATGAGACTAGCTAGTTGTTTTAAGTACTTGCCGCATTGACTTCCCCACGACAGACTGTAGCCTAAATTTGTCAGTACATTCGACCACAACAACAGAAAGGAAGCTAAATCAGGCTGGGTGTCTAGTCAGCTAGGGACAGGGACTCCCCATGGGAGGACAAGTGTTCAGTGGTGTATGGGAGAATGCAGAAACCAATCAGATGTTACAATACAATTCCTTCGTGAACTGGAAATCTGCGAGTGATGGAGCTTGCTTCCCTGTTCTGGAGTTTCAGTGTCCCCATATAGAGAATGAACCCACATTCGATGTCACAGGTCACTTCTTGCTCTGATAATGCAGCTGCTGGCCTGGAAACTGCCTGAGGCTGGTCCTGACTTCCAAACAGTGCTGCCTCCTTGCACCTTAGAGGACAGGCCTCTGTAAAGACTCCCTTCTAACCAAGTGCCGAGATGAACAACAGCTGAGCCAGGACTACTCCAGGGTGGGCCATGCTAAATCTACTTTCAGGGATTTTATTAACTAGATCCTTAAAATCAGAGAAATAAATTAGTGCTTCCTTTTAAGTATGATTGTCTTTCAAAACAACAGCAGCAAAGACTAAGAAGGGCCAGATAAAAGTAACTACGGTCAGGAAGCAGTCTACTTTGACCACTTTCAATCTTTTATGTCCAGTTTCCCCCAATCTTTCCAAGGGCACTAGAAGGAAATGTTCCGTATAACCCAGGTACCTGGCCGGTGTCACTGGCTCATCATGTAACAGCTGAGCTGATGGACACAGCAGTCATTTCCTAAGTGTTTTTGCTGTACCGAATTCTTTCTGTGGTGTTTGTCATTTAATCTATTGAGGTAGGATTGTTGGAATTAATGGGATTACTGTCCCACTGGATGTCACCAGTTGACCTTGTTAATGAAATCCAGAGAGGGGAAGAGAGTGTTCCAAGAGCATGTGGGGGTCAGTCAGAAGTCCAGGACCAGATTGGATCCCTCTGAAAGCCTCAGCCCCAGCAGTCCTGAATGAGGCAGCACTTTCCACATCTGATTCTGACACTTGCCTCCCCTTCTGTGGGGAGCTTTGAGAAGCCTACACACACTCAGCAGGGGCTCTACAGCTCAGTCCTGCCCCAGCCTTCTCCCCTCTGAGTGTAGAATAGGCTGTAGCATTCCCTTTGGGATACAGGACCCTTGAGAACACACGCACTGCCCATGGAATGCAAAATTCTGGAGTATGCCCTTGGGTCACTTGCTCATCGTTTGAAGAGAAATGACCATTCAGACCTTTTGCCTGTGTTGAGTCAGATTGCTTACTTCTTCATTGTTGAGTCTTAGGGACTCTCTTTATATAGTCTGGCTATTAATTTCTTGTCTGATACATGATACAAATATATTTTCTCCCTTACACATTCTGTTTGGTAGGATCCTTTGTCGCAAAGAAGTTCTACATTTTTATTTGGTCCAATTTCCCACCTCTATTTTTTTCTTTATTTTTTTTCTTTTCCTCCTTCACTATCTCTGTTCTTAGAGTCAGAGCCAAGGAACCATTGCCTGGGTAAGTCTCATGTAGCCAAGGAATGTAATATTCCTCCACCCACTTTCATTTTTATTTCTCTCTCTCTCTCTATCTCTCTCTCTCTCTCTCTCTCTTTCTAATGTGTGTGTGTGTGTGTGTGTGTGTGTGTGTGTGTGTGTGTGTGTGTGTGTGTGTGTGTGTGTGTCCATCTGTGTCCCTTGGAGGGCTGGCAAGATGACTGAGTGCCTCCCAGACCTATATCCTATGGAGTTGGATCCCAGAATCCCACATGGTGAAAAGAGAGGACAAATTCTCTCAAAAGCTGTTCTGTCCTTACACATACACACACACACACACACACACACACACACACACACACACACACAGTGCAAATGAATGATACGATTTTAACAATCACACTCAGAGAACCTATCTGCAAAGAGAGTTCATAGAATCCCTAAATACTCCGTTGTCCTCAGAAGTAACTCCTGAAGATGTGTGGTAGGTTTGGAGAGCAGAGTATTGTTAAACTATTTAACTCCCTCCTTTTAAACAGGGACACTATGTCCTGTGGAAGCTGAGTTTCTGGAGACAGCCACACCCTCCCTACCTACTCTTCCATCTTTGGCCCTGAAGCTGAGGAATGTCTTTAGCCAGGACCAGTAGAGGACCAAGTGGCTTAGAGAGTAGTGAAGAGAAGATGTCCATGTGTGTGTGCTGTGGACCAATGGCTCTTCCCTAGCAATGATGTGGTCCTAAACCCTGCCGTGGGGTGGAATTTACAGCCAGGGGCTTAGGGAGGAATTAGATGAGAGAATTAGGGAGAGCAGAGCCCACATGAGAGGATCAATGAACGCCCTTGAAAGAGAACAAGAGCTCTGTGAGGGGTTGGATCTGAAATGTCCCTGAGAAATTTTACTTCTCAGTTTATAGCATTTATTTTGACTTGTGAAACCTCTAAGGGGTGAGGCTTGACTAGGAGAAGTAGGTCACCAGGATGGGCCTTTAGAGGTCCAGCCTGCTTCCTGGTCTGCTATGGATGGACTGTTCTGCCACCTTATCTCACCCCACTCTACGATGTACCAAAATCCTTCTAAAAGTAGGAGCCAAATGAGAATTTCACCTTGAAGTTCCGTGTATTGGTTGTTTTGTCCCAGTGGTGGAAGAATGACTAGTGCAAGCTTGTTCCCTCTCTCTCCTTTCCTGAGAATACAAGAACACAGGCCTCTTGCAAACCTGAACACAGACCCTCACCAGACACCAGACCTGCCAGCACCTTGATCTTACATTTCTCAGCCTCTGGAAATGTGAGGAACAAATGTTTGCTGTCTATGTAATCTGATATAGCAATTCCAAGCTGACAGAAACAATGCCTATGAATGTTGCTAGAATAAAAACACCATGTTAGCATGAAATGCAATCACACACCCTTACTTAGTGTTTTCTTCGTAGAATAGTCTATAGATAACAAGGTGAGAAAGATGTTCCTAATTTATTTTTTTTTAGGAGAAAAAAAAAACAACTCAGGTTTAACTAGGTAATTAATTAATGCACAAGTAGATCCAAGTGGGAACGATTGCCATACAATGACTGCGATAAGGAATGGGCCCTCAGGTAAGTGATGATCAAAGAGATGAAACCATTTTGATTGGGCGCCCTCTTGCAATTCTATTTCAATATAAATAAGCTGACACCAGAAGCAAGCCATTAACCCCAAAGCCGCTGGCTGTTCATTAGCCAAGGCATAATTTTACATTTCATTATTATTCATGTTGGCTAAATTTCCATTAAAACCAATTTAGTAAACTGGCCCTCCATGAGCTTGAAATTAATGGAGGAGGAGAAGGCAGGGAGGGGACAAGTGAGGCGGCACTTTAGCACAGAGGGAAGAGAAGCTCATGGGCAGGAGGCAGATTGCCACTTTAATTACAGATAATGTCTCAATTCACTTTAAAAAATGAGTCTACAGAAGATGCCTGGGATTTTTTTTTCCTGGCCAGAGCATCTGGTTCATTCTCCAAGTGGGCATTTGCTACTGCTGCATTTCTGAAGGAGTGGAGAGAAGCCACTTCCTTTAGCATTCCTGGCTCCTTGCTGAGCTGACTCCAGTACAGAAGGGTGAACTAGCCCTTGACCAATCACCACCTCCTCCCATTCAGTGACCAGTCTCTTTGCCATGCCTTGGGCTAACACCTTTCATGAATTACCTCATTTGATTATTCTAATCTCTCTAATGAGGCAGAATCTGTTATTATCTCCATTTCACACACAGGATAGCTGAGGCAGGAGATGAGTAGTTTATCATGCAGTCCACACTGTGGACAGCTGAAATTTGAATCCAGACCCCTCTTCCACTAAGCTGCATTGCCTCTGTATAAAATCACCAAGCAACACTTTTCCCTGTGATGGGGATTGAGCCCCCCACCTCCAGGCTTTGCATGCTAGTCGAATGTTCTACTGCTGAACTACAACTCCAGCTCGTCTTTGACTTTTTAGACTGAGACAAGGTCTTACTGGGTTGCCTAGACTGACCTTGAACTCACCCTGTAGCTTTAGGCTGATTTAAACCTGCAATCCTCCTGCCTCAGACTCCTGTGGCTGGGCTTCCTGGTTTTTGTGGGCAGACTCATCCTGAACATATTTTATCAGTACCTGAATAGAAACAATTCTAAAGCACCTAGTAGCTTGCTAGCAGAGACAGATCCCCTAGCAAAAGTGGGGGACAATTTGTAGGGGCCCTTGAAACCAGGCCAATGGATTTTAACTGCCTCTTCGGGGATTCACGAAGTGCAAATCCAGACCCTAATGGGACATCTGTGAACAGAATTTAAAACAACATGTAATGGTCATATATTTAACTTAAGTGTGTGTGTGTGTGTGTGTGTGCACGTGTGCACGCGCACACACACACACACACACACACACACAGTCAATTCAGAAGAAAAGGAAAACATTTGAAAATTGGCATACAAGATTGCTCTGTGTCAGGCATCTCTCTCTACGAGCATTCACATTTCAATTGTCCTAGTTCATACACCAATTCTTGGAGGCAGGTACCCCACTGAGGAATGAGGAAGCTGAGGCCATCAGAGAAGGTGAGTCTATGCTAGATGCCACATCTGGCAGGAAGTAAGGCAGGGGTGGAAGCTGCTTGGCTCTTCAGGAAGGTAACCAGTGCAGAGGAAAGACAGGAGATGACAAAGATCAGGAAAGCATCTGTCTTCTGCATTGGCTCAGGTGACGTCTCCATCACCTGCTCTTCCAGGAGACAGCCAAGGGCAATGCTGCCCAGAAGCCAGTTCCTGCGCTGTGAGGAAGCTTGGCAGCAGTGAAGAGCTTGCTTGCCAGGGGGCAGGGTGCCCAGCACAATTTGAGGATCGGGTGGATCAAGTGTCCACATCATAAATGAACCCAGCCCTTGGGGCCCAGATGCCATTTTGGGGAGAGTAGAGCTTTTCTTTCACACACCTGGACCAGTAGTCCAGAGGCTCTGCACTCTGCGAACTGCTCTTCTAGCAGCTGGGCTGAGGAATGTGGGAGAACAGCATGAGTGTAGGCATGGTTCCCACACAGCAGGAAGCACTCTGCATCTCAGTAGGAAGTAAAAATGCCTTCCTCCTCCCTGGCTAGGGAAGCCAAAAGCCCACTCAGAGCTGGCATCAGAGCTGGACCAAAGTCAGTGTCCTACCTCAAAACAGCCTGTGCTCCAGCTCTATCAGGAGCCCTGTGGTTGGTGAGTTCCCTCCTGGAGTCCCAGTCATCAAAGTCCCCACTACCACTCCAACCCACCTGACTTCCCATAATCCCTGCAGAGGCTGAGCCCATGTTCTCTCTGTCCCCTGTGTCTGTAAGTGTCTGATGACGGGCCTGGAAGAGCAGAGAGACTATGTCACTAAAAAGGATTTAGGCATAATTCCCCATTTGGCCATCTTCTCACTAAATGGCTTTGGGCAAGCAAACCCTGCCACCCCTCTGTCCCTGTCCCAGGAGGGTGTCTTCTTCTGAAAGGGAATGGATGAGAACAGGGCCACTTTTATGGATGTGAGGATGGGGTGTTCCACACTCTAGATGGCACAGCAGAGATTCAAACCCAGACCCATATTCTAGATGATGTTAAACCAAGCGTTTAACCCAGTGCTGACCACATGCCAAAAGCCAGGTGGAAAATCACCCTGTCTGCTCGTAATATTGATGCATTTCAGGTCTGATGTCTGGGAACTGGGGCTCGGAAAGTTGCAAGGCTAAGTGACAAGGTGATAACTTATGCCTGAGTCGTGCTCCAAGTCAAGTAGCTACTCTGACCTCCTGGATCCCATATCGCCCCGTTTATCAGCTCTGCTTTCCTCTTACAACCTCCACAAGCCCCCACTTCTTTACCTAATCAGAGGCCATGAAGAGCAATCCTGGGAAAAGGATGCTGCTCTCAGAAAGGCATCCAAAACGGTGCCATTTGTGGTGCAAAAAGGCCATAGGCACTCTCTCAGTGACACACGCACAAAAGCTCTTGTTGTGGACACAAATAAGAAGAGTTGAACCCTCACCCGGTGTAATTCACTCCATTTATTGACCAGAGTTCTCCCCCCTCTACCCCGAAAACCCCGGGTGCCTTTGCATTTGTCAGCGGTTCAGAGACCCCTGGCATTCAGCGTGATTTGTAATGTAAATTATATAATTGTACTTTCACATATTTTAACATCAAATGAAATGATTGACTACAGAATCGGAGCTGTCTACAGGTGGGGGTCAATTACCATCTGAATAATCGCAGAGGCACACAAGAATAGCATAGCCGCTGAGCGTGACATATTTTTATCTCTATGCATTTCAATGAAGTCGGGCTGGTACATAAAAGGTTATCACCTAGGAAACATATTTTCCTAAGCACAAGTTAAACATGCAAGGGAGATCAGCAAAGATATTCAATTTAGCCAGTCAACCCTAACCTATTAATATTTTAACAAAATCCAGTGAGGATAATTTTTTTCTTTGATCCCATTTCATGTGAGCAGCCGGGAAAGGGAAGAAAAATTAAAAACAAAATAGTCAAGCATACAGAATGAGGGTGTGTATTAAGTGGGGTATTTAATGTTTCTGGCATTTCATAGCCCAGGGGAAAGTGTGGATGGATCTAACAATTGAGAGCTGCGTTCCCTTGGCCACAAAGTTCGAGAAGCATAAAATAATCTATAGCTCCAAGCTGACAAATCATACCCGACACCCGGCTTCATCTCACCGGGACTCCCAAGATCAGCATTAATCACATGTTACACCAAGTCAAAAGAAAAGCAAATCACACCATACTGAAAGTGAGGCGGAAGGGATTTTAATCAATACTGGGTGGACTGATAACCACGACTACTGTTTTAATCTCCCCATATGAAAAGAAATGAATGCAAAGCACAAAGCCACCAGGGGCTGATGGAGCCCAGGATGTCTTGAAGAACCGAGAGCAGTGAGATGCTCAACTTCCTTCATGACAGATCTTGCTTTCAAAGGGAGTCAAGCCGAGTTTAGGCCTCCTATTTCCAGAGTTAATGTTTCCTCTCCTCACAGCACTCCCCTCTTTCTCTAGAGCAGTGTGGTTCTCAACCTTCCTAATGCTATGACCCCTTAATATAGCTCCTCATGTTCTGGTGACCCCCAACCATAACGTTATTTCACTACTGCTTCATAACTGTGATTTTGCTACCCTCCTCCCTGTCCAGAACCACTGGTTGAAAACCGCTGCTCTAAGTAGACATGCTGCCTGTACCAGCAAACCCGTGGACAGGGCTGGGTATCACAGGGAATGGTTCTGAAACACCCTTGTGATTCACAAGAAGCCCAGCCAATGCTACTGTGAAGTTCTTGGTCACAATGATGTGACAGACGCTATTAGAAGTTGAAATGTGTCCTGTCCAAATTCCTGTCTTGATCTTGGAACCCTCACTACTTTATTTACAATGTGGCTTTATTTGGGTTAGGATGAGACCGTACTGCAGCAGGGTGACCCCAATCAAATACGAAAATGTCCATAGTAAAAGGGGAAATCGGGACACAGGCACACAAGGAGAATGTCATATGCAGGTGAAGGCAGAGATTAGTACCCCAAAGATGGCTAGTAAACCACAATGCCGCTTATTCTTCCCCATGGCTCTGGGACAGCCAGCCTTGCTGACACCTTGACCGTGGACATCTGGTATCCAGAGTTTGGATGGAGCCAATTTTTGTTGTTTAGGCCTTGGCTCATAGTGCTTCACTATAGCAATACCAGCAAACCATAGGCACACTGGATTTGAAGATTTCAGGTTATGGCTGGTGTTTATCTTGCCTGGAATTGATGCCAACACATTGGAAAGATGAACAAGTATATATAAATACTTATATCAGCCCTGGATCCAACCATACCTGAAACTCTATCCTGGACCTTGAAGTTACATGTTTTATCAGACTCCCATTTTGGGTTTTACTGATTAGAAGTCTGGCAGTAGTGGTGTTTGCTCTTAATCCCAGCACTCAGGAAGCAGAGGCAGAAGCAGGCAGATCTCTGTGAGTTTAAGGTCAGCCTTGTTTACAGAGAGAGGTCCAGGACAGCCAGGGCTACAAAGAGAAGCCCTGTCTCAAAAACCAAACCAAACCAAAACAAAATTATACTGGTTAGAATTAAATTTTGATTATAAACAAAGAACCACTAAATTATATTCTAAAAGTAGTGTGGACTCCAGATAACTTGAGAGACAGGAATTCTTAGGACAAAGGACATAACCATAAAGGACATGTTTATTGGACCTCAGAAAGAGTTTCTCCAGCTTAGAACAGTGTGTTTTTTTTTTTTAGGGAGCAGAGGGATTGGGTGATGAGGGCAGTGTGTATTGAACTTCAGGAGGCTGTGTGATGTTTTCTTGGAAAAGAAAAAAAGGGCTAGGGAAAACATGGCCAATGAGCTATGTGTTCCTTTCTTTTCTTTTCCTTTCCTTTCTTTTCTGTTGATGTGATTAAATAAAGTGTGTGTGTGTGTGTGTGTGTGTGTGTGTGTGTGTGTGTGTGTGTGTGAAACCAACAGCTAACACTATCACAAAAGGAAGGCCTGATGTTTACTTGTGAGAGCTCCAGGAATAGAACTGGGAGGTCCTGGGAGACAGGCTTAGAGTGGGACGGGAGGGAGCAAGCACCCATCTCTGCTGGGCCAGTTGGGGTTCATGGGTGGGGACCATTATCCCTTGATGGGCTTGCTGAGTGGGCCAGCGGGCTGGAGGACCTGAAGACTTCTCCAAGATTGGACTCTCAGTTCTAACATTCTTTCAAAGACACTCAAGTCAGTGTGGACACATCCTTCATTACTTTAGGACTTGCATTTCCATAAAGTTAGAGGAGTTGATCTTGACAATCTAGGTCCTCTAGCTGGACTCTGTCAGAATTCAGAAATCCCTACCTAGTCAGTGCTTTGTACTTCATTCTCTGTCCACATGCCCTGGGACTTGTGGGCTCACCTGGAAAACACCAAGTCAAATATTCGTCTTTGTTCAAAGGAATGGCTAAGGCTATCAGGCTGTGGCTCTTGGTGACAAGAAGCACATAAAATGAGGAATCACCATTCAGATTCCACTGTGCTAATTAAATTACCTATCCCTTAACTGAGAAGTGAAAGCTGATACTAAACATACTACATCTAGCTACAGATTTCTTTTGTAGATGGCCCATATTAGGCATTAATATACTCTTAAGTCAAGTGACCAGTCGAAGGAGAACCTGGATGAAAGTCTACTATTGTACTATGTATCGCTTGATTCAGGCTTTAGGTTTCTTTGGAAGAACATATGTGGGCTTTGTGTTGAGGCTCAGGGTGGATCTGGGGAGGTAGAGGTGAGGGTGGGCGTGGAGATAGGGGCAGGGTTCCATATTGACCCCTGATATAATCACCCAAGCAACCCCTCAGATCACCAGGCATCTTTCAACCCAGAGAGCCTACCCTTTAGGTTTGGTATTTCAGACAAACTTGAACAGCAGAAGAGAAAATATTCTCCCAGTTTTGGTCAGCATGGCTGTCAGCAGGACCAAGAGAAAAAAAGCCACTGTTGTGTATAGTCAGGAAAAAAGTAGAGTGGGTCACTGGGCAAGTCTCCACTCACTGTGCAGAAAAGGGAGCCCGAGGCTGCTCAGCAAGCAACATACAGGGGCTGCCTTCCCCTGGCTCCACTTATGTTCTTCTTGGACACTAACTGATATTCAAATCTGCCATAATGTTCTTAAAAAAAAAAAAACCCTTGGGCCAGGTGACACGGCTCAGTAGACAAGGGGCACTTAGTGCCAAGCCTGACAACCTGAGTTTGATCCCCATGATCCATATGGTAGAAGGAGAGAATGGATTTCTCCAAGTTGTTATCTGACCTCTGCATGCATGCTGTGGTGCCCACATACCCACACAGGAAACACATACATGTAGTTAAAAAATGAAATCTGTGAAACTAAACCCCAGTATAAACTGGGACACAACCCGTTATGAAAGTCCAATGATTGGTATTTTAGCACAAAGATCGATCTTTTCACCAACCTACTTCTTGGGCTGGAAGAATTCTAGGAAGTTACGTTTCTTTTTCTTTCTTTCTTTCTTCCTTCCTTTCTTTCTTTCTTTCTTTCTTTCTTTCTTTCTTTCAAAAACATAAACTCTCTGTGAAAATGCATCTTTTTGTGTTAAATCTGTTCTTAGGTTTGCTGAGCACACACAGATGGACCACTGGAATAGCCCATCCCCTGTGTGCTGGTTTGTGTTACTTTTCTGTCACTGTGACTAAATATCTGAGGGGAGTTTAAGGGAGGAATTATTTCTTTTGGCCCATGTTTTAGACTGGGCAATCCGTCAGGTGAGGGAAGCTGTGAGAGCATGGGGATGCGGGGGAGCTTGTCACATGCCAATGGCAAAGAGTTCAGGCTGGAAATGAGGCTCACACTCCAGGCCACTAATGCCCTATCTAGGACCCACATCCAAAAACTTACAGCTTACACACACACACACACACACACACACACACACACACACCAAATAGTGTCACCAGATGAGAATCAGATACCTAAATATATGATCCTGTGGGGAATATTGTTACATCCAAACCATGATCACTTTTGAGGGAAGTCATGCAAGGCTCATTGTTTTCAGTTGGAAAACAGGTTCAGAGAAGAAAGGTGTACTGCCCATGGCCACAGAGCTGGAAAAGCGGGGTTTTCCTGGCTAGATGTCCACTAGGGTCTTTAAAGACCATTAAAAGCAACAGCTACTTTAGAGCAGTCACCTTCTGACTTTTAGACAAGTCCCTAAGTGTGTCCCCAAGCTCAACAGCAAGAACAGCACCAGGAGCTGGCTAGTGAATAAGTTCTTCCTTCCACTCTTGACAGTCTGAAGGCAGATTTGGAGGTGGACTTCAAACCTACACTTAAACACTTCTGGGATTCTGGTCCATGTTCAGATTTCAGAACCACTGCGCTGGAGAGTGGTGGTGTGTTGTATGAGTTTGCTTAAGGGCAGGTCAGAAATGTGGGCACCAAAAACTGGAGCTCATCATCTCTGAATCCTTTTAGCGAAGGCCAGGGTCCAAAGCGCTGAAAAGCTTGTTATGACTCAAAGCTAAGACAGCTTTGGCTTTGAGAACACAGGAATAAAGGCTTGCTTGCTCGCTGGCTGGCTGGCTCTCAAAGCCTGGCCCCAAATCCTCTGCCTCTCACACACCATCAGTACAGAACTGAGCCCAACTCAGCCACACGGCTGATTATATTCTGGGACTGGGTGACCAGTTATTCTGATCCTGTAATCTTTGAAAAACAAAGGGCCTGGATGTCTGGGGTAAGCAGAGGGGGTCATGGGGTTCTTGTTTCATCCGTATCATGCTTGGCAGACTCTGAATATGGTTGTATGTTCCTTCTACTACCCACACTTAACTCCCCCTGGGATTTAAGCGTTCTGTTCAGGGACGTATTAATATGCAATGAAAATAAATATTACCAAAAAGATGGAAAGTACAAGAGTCAAAGGCATCAGTGATTATGAAAGTTGAGAGAATGGATTAAAAAAAAAAAACCTGGGGACTGAGCCCGGAGTTTTGCAAATGCTAGGCAAGCAATCCATCACCAAGTTATACCCCAGTTATTTATTTATTTAGAAATGGGGTCTTACTAAATTGCCCAGGCTGGCTTTAACTCATAATCCTTGGTGTAAGCCTCTGGTGGATGCCTAGTTACAGGCATAAAGAATGGGTTCATGTCCCCACTCTCACATGGCTTTTGACCCTGCTGAGATGGGAGGCAGCAGATAGGTGAAACAACAGCACTTACCTGAGGCGTGGCCATGTACGACAGAAGGGCTTCTGCTTACAGCCAGTTCTCAAACTGAGCTTGGCTGGGCACACTAGCCTCATTTTGGCTCAAGTCAACAGTGTCATTTTTTTTTAATAATATAATTTAAGAATTTTACATGTAGATCCCAGTTTCCTCTCTCTCCTTCCCTCCCTCTTACCCTCTTTTCCCTCTGACATGCACCCTGGCCGCCCTCCCCTCCCATGCCCCCACCCCCATTCCACATATGGGGCTATGCTATCCAGGTTGGGTCATGTAAATCTGCCAAGTCATTTGAAGTAGGGACTATGACTTCTCTCCTGTCTCTAGGTTAAGGGGTATCCTTCCATGGGGGATGTGTCTGCAAGGTCCTTTTGTGCACTAGGAATACATCCTGGTTCTACTGTCTGAGGTCCCTTAGACTGCTCAGACCTTCTAGCTGAGACCCATATTCAGGGGGTCTGAGTCAAAGTCAGAGCCAGGTGTGGTAGAGATATCTGTAATCCCAGCTATAAGGGCATTGAAGCAGGAAGATAGTGAGTTTGAGGCAACTTAAGGAAACACTGTCTCAAATCAAAATTCCAAAGGGCAGGATTGGAGGTAGAACTTAGTAATGGAGTAGTAGCCTAGATGAGCAAGGCCATGGGTTCAATCCCACAAAACATCAACAAACCCCATGACATTTTACACTAAAATTAAATATCACCGCATCCTAAATAATACCTGAGAAGTTATTTGTACTAGAGCTATGGGCCCGCATGGTAGTCATCTCCCCTTGTCATGTTTTTCACCTGATCTCAGCAAACATTGGTGTGAATACTGACTGATAAAAGCTGCCCCTGGGTTTATAACATCTGACATCTAAAACCCAGGGAGATTTTACTTCAAGCTAATAATAATTGTCTTCTGGGCAGTTGTGCTCTAGGAAGCAACTGGCATAGAGAAATGGGTGTCAAAAGGGGAATCTTCAAGAAAGGATCATATTCAAGCCTCAAATCAATGACCTAATAAACACTCACATCATCAATACAACAAAATAAAAATGCAGTAAGTTAGACAATTACAGTTTTTAAGAAAAGCCATTTAGGGCCTGGCAGTGGTGGCACATACCTTTAATCCCAGCACTCCAGAGGCAGAGGCAGATCTCTCTGAGTTCGAGACCAGCTCTGGTCTATAAGAGCAAGTTCCAGGACAGGCTCCAAAGCAATACAGAGAAACCCTGTCTTGAAATACAAAAAAACAACAAACAAAACAAAAACAAACAAACAAACAAGCTATTCTAATTATTTAAACATCTGAAAGGTAGGTCCTGATAATAAGTTTGAGGTCATTGGAGGAAAGTCCTCCAGGAGGATAATGGGGCCTCAGCCCCTTCCTCTTGTTCTTTCGATTCCTAGGCATAAGGAGAGTAGTTTGCCCCATTCATGATGTGTGGCTAGAAACTCAAATTAACAGGGCTGATGTTCTGTGGATGGAAACTCCCAGAGCCGTGAGCTTGGCTAGATCTGTCCTCTTTAATGGCTGATTGTATCCTGTATTTGTTATAGCAACTGAACAATGATTAACACACCCTGTGCTCTGGTCTCTGTTGTTTATGCCTGGTACCTACAACATTGCAGGCACTTACCAAATGGTTGTTGGGTAAATGCCATCATATGTTTTGAGAGTTTATGTATGCAAGTAATTTCAGCATTTTAAAAGTAAAAAGACCCCAGAGTATCCATCCCCAAGAAGGAATTTGTTGGAAAGTTTTATTTTACTTTACATAAAGGATGGAACCTAGAGTCTCGTGCATGCTAGTCAAGCATTCTAACCCTGAGCTGTATCTCAGCTCTCCGTATATTTTTATTTTGAATCTGGATATTGCTGTTTCCCAGGCTGAACTTGAACTTGAGACCTTCCTTAGTGCAGCCTGTCACGTAGCTGAGATTACAGATATGCATCACCATCTAGTTCACCATATCCTTTGACGGATGACAAAACGGAATCAAAGAACAGCTGACCATCATGCTCAGTGTTGCCCAGATGCTGTACCATATAGCCAGGATGCAGGGACAGGCACTCATGTGCTGAGATCTGTCCATCATGTGCTCCTCCACCCCCTGAAAACTGCTATTGTGGTTATATTTCTAAGGCAGGAACTAATAAACCAAGGGCCCCTGGAGCCAGGCTGGGCTTTGGAATCTCTTTTCTCTTTTTGATACAAAGTAGAAACTCACCAAGAGCCTGTTGAATCTGTTATTAAAATTGTTATTTGTCTGAGAATAAAAACAGAAAGGTTGTTAAAGAGACCCTGCGAGCTAATGAAAAAGCAAGTTGTTATAAAGCTGGAGATCTCTCACAGTTCCGTGTCTGTTTCCTTTCTTTCATCGCTCAGCATTTATTGGTTCCTGTTTTCCCATGTATAAAAACGGGAAATTTTTGTTTTACTACATCCTTTCACAAGGACCTTCAAGGGGCAAAATGTGCTAGAAGAAAATGCAAACCATGTAAATATTTATAAAAGTAAAGTTAGTTTACAAGTTCAGAGGGTTGTTTTCTATGCATTATCTCTTTGTTCCCAATGAGGAATGCCATTTAGAAGAGCAACAGTTCTTAGCTCCACCAAAAGGAACAGAGAGAGGCTGGTACTGCAGTGCCAGCCAAAGATGCCAGAGATAGAGCCAAGGCTGAGCCAGTCTGTTTCTTCTTCTAAGTCAAGTAGAACAAGAACCACTGGGGACAATAGGCTGTAACTCCAGATAACCTCTGTGGAATGGGGGATGGATAGGGGACATAGTCAAGGCTAATTCCTGGCCAACCACTCCCTCAAGTAAAGTACAGAGGGAAGGCTTCCCAGAACCTGGGACAAGCTGAAAGTAAAGAAGGAGAATGTTGCACGAAAGGGGCATGTCAGGTGGTTCAAAAAACGTTCCAGAGACAGCCAAGAGTGCCATCCATGGCAGAGGAGAGATGCTGGCAGAGAGAGGGAAAGAAAGGGAGTCAGGACTTTGAACATCTTAAAGTACTTTAACGTTTTCCCTTTAAATAATTTGGAAGTACACAAACATTTCTTGGTGGACAGTGCATATAGAAAGCCCTGGGTTTGAATCCCAAAACAGCCTCTTTTTCCTTCTGAAGTCTGAATTGCTCTTCCATCTGGCTGGTTCATGGCTAGAAAGAGGTCATACCTGAGAGGTCCTAGCCTAGACCTTAAGCCAAGCTGTGAAGTTTGACACTTCCCAGAGTACACCTCCTGCTGAGACCAGACTGAGTCAGAGCAGAGGCCAGGGTAGAGAGAGTGTCCTGCTGCCAAGGCACCATCTCCCTCATGAAGGACAGGGCTTCCTTCTTGCTGAGTTTCTTGTTTTCAGTTTGAGACACCCCAGGCTGTCCTCTGTGTGGCAGAAGATACCCTTACCATTCTGATCCTGCAGATTTCATCTCCTGAGTGCTGTTTACTGTTGTGTTTATAGGAAGGAGTTGCTCATTCTCCATGCTGGGGCTGAGTGTAATTGGGGACCCATCATCTTGTTTGCAAGACTGACACTTTCTAGTTCCCGAATCACCTTTGAAGTGTTTCTTTGAGGCCTGTCCCCCCAGACTGGGAAAGATAATGGCTTTCCTGTAGGACTCTGGCTGGCATTACCCAGCCTGACAAAGCTTCCCAGTCATCAATAAGGCTGGCTTTTGTGTTGCTGCTATTGAAATCTATCGTCTAAGAAACAGATTCATTCACAAGGAAACAGACAGCTACTAACCAGCAGACGGGAGGCAACAAATGATCGCGTTTTAATACTTTATTTATCGCCTGTTCAATTCAAACATCTTTTTTTGTGCAGCTCATCAGTTCAGCAACACTGAAAGCCTCTTATCCACTTGCTGCTGTATCAATACAACAACAAAGGTGTCCTGATACTACCACAGCCATCACTGATTACCTGAGAACTTTTTGGTTTTTGCCTTTAGTATTCTGTTTGGAGCACTCTTTTTCTGGGTCAAGCCACCTCAGTGGTAGAAAACAACCTCCTTTCGTCCTCAAGAATGCACGGAGGCATTCTATATGTTGGGAGGGTGTGGGTTTGAACACCGGCAGGTATATGAACTCCCAGCATGCTGGGGAGATGTATTTGTCACATTGTTAACTGAGATGTGTGTGACTTGACTTTTGCAAATGTTTTCTTTAGGGCTGAAAACTCTCTAAGACCCAGCTAAGGTTTCGTGTCCCTTAGCCAGGCTGTGCCCACCCCAGCCATTTTCAAGGTGCTAGAGGTTGGCCTGGGGCCAAGCATCTCAGGCTTCTTAAAGGCCAGGGCTCTTTTTATTTGTCATGGTGGATGGTGTGGAGCCATTACTGTGCTACAGTAGTCATGACTGCCATTTATAAAGCTACCTGTCCTTAGCTGAGAAAAGACCCTTTATGCATATGCAAATGTGAATGCAATGTCTGTCTGTATCTCAGTCAAAGATTAAAAAAAAATTTACCTAGATTGCAGCAACAAAATGACACCAGCAACAAGCATTGATCTCAGGTGGTTTGGACCCATGGGCTGTTTTGCTTTGTTCTTTTATAGCAGGTAAAATTCATTATCAACACTTCTGCCTTGGAACCATTCACACTAACACAGGAAATATTGAGTCTCTGGAAAAGTCAGGTTTGGCCACACTGGCTCATGGCCACAAGTGAGTGGATTTGAGTGACAGCTGTCACTTTGAGTGGACTTGAGCACTTCAGTTCCCCGGTGTCCCCAGGGCTCCTGTTGGTTTTCACCTTCAGCCTATCTCAGCCACTTAATGCTGTCTATCTGGCAATTACAGCCTCTGAAATATTTATTTAATTTCCGACCGTGTAAATCACACACATGGAAAGTGCTGTAAGCAGCACAAAGGGGGTACGCAGTGAAATGAGGTCAGCCTCTGCTTGATCTGTAGTTTCCCTGGGTGGCTACTGTGACCAGTTTCTTACGTCTCCTTCTAGTGAGCAATATGATTCCACACATTAAAGACCCCACCAAAAACTCTGAGCTGATGAGGCCAAGTGGCAGGATACAAAATAAACATCCAAAACTCAATAGCCTTCCTACATTCAATGCCAAACACTGAAAAAGAAACCAGAAATGATCTCTCCACAGTCACCACACACACAAATCAAATACCTGGGAATAAACAAACCAAAGAAAAAAAGATCTCGACAATGAAAATTTTAGGACACTAAAGAAAAACTGAGGAGGAAACTAGAAGATGGAAAACCATCCTAAGCTCATGGATTGGTAGAGTTCATAGTATCAAAATGGTCAGCCTAGCAAGAGCAATTTATGGATTGAATTCCACCCCAAGCAAAAGTCCACAGTCATTCTTGACATACAGGAAAAAAACAAAAGCAAGCAAAAAAACAAAAGCAAAAGAACTTATCCCAAAAGTTTCCAGGAGGTACACAAGGCAAGAACAACCTGTAATGAATGTTTTCTGGACCCATAGTCCCGCGGCCCTCGGGCCCCAAATAAAAGCATGGATGTTATATTAGTTATAAAGCTCTTGGCAGGTGACTTGGGTTTCTTATTGTCTAGCTCTGTCTTAATTATTAACCCATAACTACTAATCCACGTATTTCCACGTGGTCTTACCTTACTGGGGAATGCTGGACCTGCAACTCCTTTGCCTGCTACGTGATGACTGCTCACCGACTCCGCAGAGAAGAGAGCAATTTTCTGTTCATCCCTGCTAATATCCTGATCCTGTCTATCACCATCACTTCCTGTCTATCTGTACAGACCTCCAGACCTCTATGGTTAGCTAGTGGCAAGTGTATGTCCAGCTACATCACTTCCTGTCTGGCCAATCAGCCAACCAGTGCTTTATTCATTAACCAATAAGATAAACATATACAGAACATTCCCCATCAACAACCAATGCAATCTGAACAGAATGAATATTGCAGGAGGTGTGACCACACCAAATTTTAAATTATACCACAGAACCATTAGCATAAAACAGAAAGACACTGGCACAAAAAACAGACACAAAGACAGATGGAATAAATATAAGGACCCAGTTATAAGTCCACATAATTACAGTCACCTTATTTTTCACAAAGATGCCCAAAATATACACTGGAGAAAAAAAGGGAGCATCTTAAGCAAGTGGTTCTGGGAAACTGTACATCTTCCATTCTGCCACACTATGTTCTGTGGGGTCCAGTAGCTGGATGCTGATCAGCTCTGGGGAAGCAGATGGCACGCCTATCATGCCTGGCACATGCACTGTTACCTTGATGGGCTGTCTCGGCAGCATAAATCGAAGATTAAAGGACTATGGAAGCTGAATTTCTAGCCCAGCCCTTGGTGGTTTTAAAAATTCTAGATCTCCAAACAAAGCTAAATACAGAGAAATTAAGAAACAGGTCCACATTTTACCCAAAAAACAAATCAACTGTGCCAAAACTTGGGTAATACCTGATTGGGCTTGAGGCCTGCCCCGCAGGAGAGAATTTCATGTCTGGTACTGTGACCCTAGTCAAGAGCCCATGGCTTTGGAGGTCACAAACCCCAGGGAAGAGCCTTTGTTATTTTGTTACATGGCCTTCTGAATATCTCTGTTTATACCCACAGCCCCAGGCTGCTCTCAGTCTTGGTCAGTAGACAACAGTTAATAGAAAGATGCAGAACTGGTCAAAGTGTTGAGAAATAAGAGACTGGGTGCTCATCTTAGTTAGGATTTCCATTGTTATGAAGAGACACCATGATCATGGCAACTCTTATAAGGAAAGCATTTAAATGGTGGATGGGTGGGTAGGACTCACAGTTTCAGAGGCATTATCATCATGGCAAAGATTATGGTGGCATGCAAGCAAATATGGTATTGGAGAAATAGCTGAGAGTACTGCGTCTTGCAGGCAACAGGAAATTGATGGAGACAGTGGGAAGCATCCTGAGCACAGGAAACCTCAAAGTCCATCCTCCACAGTAACACACTTCCTCCATCAAGGCCATGTCCACTCGAACAAAGCCACACCCACCTAAATACTGTCCTGCCCACAC
Source organism: Cricetiscus sungorus (assembly GCA_030556225.1). NCBI lineage: Eukaryota > Metazoa > Chordata > Mammalia > Rodentia > Cricetidae > Cricetiscus > Cricetiscus sungorus. The sequence continues at coordinate 30,595,374 of JANBXA010000729.1, forward strand.
ACTGCTGTTCTTTTTCTTTTAAAACTTTTTAAAATTACATTTCTATTTTGAGCGGCATGGGTAATGGTTCTTATGTGGAGGTCAGAAGACAACTCGTGGGAGTTTGCCCTCTCCTTTTGGATCTTAGGAACTGAATTTACATCCTCAGACTTGACAGCAGGTACCTTTACTCTTTGAGCTGCCTTGCTGCTCTCTGCCTTTGTGTCTTTTCTACTCAAACACCAGAGGGCGCTGTTAAGCAACTCTGATTCTTCCACTCTTTTGAGCCAAAAGTCCTTCCCTGTCTCCTTCCAAACAGAAAAATCGCACATCTTAATTGTGAAGAAGAAGGCCTTATTCAATAGTTCCAACCCATCCCTTACCTCTTGGTCCTTACCTGGTATTCTTGGTCTCTTTTCATATTGATGTCCCCCCAAATGAGAGACAACTTTACCACTTTTGTACTTTCTATTCCTCTACCTGTAACACTTCCCTCCATGTATTTGTGTGGTGACTAATATCCCTGTCGTCTTCAAGTTGCTATTCAACTGTTAACTTCTTAGGAGTCATCCCAAGCTATCTTATCAAAATTACTATCCACCCCACTCCTGGTCCCTTTTCTGCACTCCTTTCTTCTTTAATGCACTTATCACTTTTAAGTGTCCTGCATGTCTTTATTTCTCTCTGCTTTATCTTCCTCATGTGAAAGGAAAGGAAGAGATGGGTCTATTTTCTCACTACCACATTCCTCAGATATCTAGCAGTACTTCAGCAGTAACACATAGTCACATGGAAGAAAGTAGATTTAGATTTTTGAGGGTATATTTGGGTTCTCTAGAGAAACAGACTCAACTGTGTACATATGAACAGAAGAAAATACAGTATAAGTATAGTATAGTATAGTATAGTATAGTATAGTATAGTAGAGCAGAGCAGAGCAGAGTACAGAGGCTAAGAAGTCTCACACTCTCCACATGAAAGCAGGGGCCAGGAGAACTGGACCTACAGTGTTAAGCTAACCCCGATGGTCTCAGAAACCAGGAATCGATTATTCAAGTCAGAATCTGAAGCTCAGAGCAATGCAGTGCTATTAATTAAGGGCAAGAGAAGCTGGTGCTCTTGGTCAAGCAAGAGGAAGCAACTGCATCATATTTGACTTCCTCTGCCCTTCTGTTTTCTGTGATTCTTGACAAGTGCATGATGGGGCCTACATCCATCATATAGGTTGCCCTTTGTCTACTGACTCAGAAGCCAGTCAGTCTCTCCCAAGAAGTCTCTCACACATAGTTCACATTTTGCTCAAGATGGCCCTGAAAGTAAAGAGTAATACTAGAATAGTAATGACCAGACTCTGGGGAAATGGAAGTAAGGAGAGGCAGAGGGAAGGTGGTTAATTGAATCAGGGGTGCAGCTGAATAGGGAGAGGCAGAGCTAACATTCCAAAACAAAGTGTGTGTGTGTGTGTGTGTGTGTGTGTGTGTGTGTGTGTGGTTAACAACAACTAATAGTGTATTTTAGAATATCTAGCAGAGAAGATTTTGAAAGTTCCAAACACAAAGAAACAACCAACATTTGAGGTGATAAAATGACAGCTCCCCTGAGTATACTGTGCCCTATAAGAAGAATGTGTCAACAGAGAGAAGGTGGAGTTAAAGAATTGTTTTTATCAACTGTCTGGGCATTTATGAGCCCAGTCAAGTTAGTACATCTAACTATCACAGACATTAAGCAACAGGAAGTAAGCATAAAGAGCAAATAGTAGCTGCTGCTTACCTGGAAGGTTTTCAGGATTCAGAGCCACAGACTTGAAAACTGCAGGGAGCAGACATCTTAGGTCCATAGGAAAAAATCATTCATAGCACACTATGGCTGTGATTTCCTTTGTCCTCACTCAACACATTCATATTTTAATGCCTGAAAAGCTGAGGTCTAATGGTGGTCACCACTACCAAGGCCAGAGCTCAGAGAAGCCAGAGACCCCTTTTTGTAAGGGAAATTTGTATGCTGCATAGAAGAAATAAACAGAATTAAATGTCTGACCTCTCTATGCCATTGTTTTAACTGAAGTAAGTAGAGTTGCCAGGAAGGTCATCTCTATTCAAAAGATGAACAGAAACAAATTAATAATAATAAAAAACCAAATGCATGAATGTAATTTATTGTTCACTACTCAAGCTTTGCAACAGGCCCTCAGTCACATCAAAGGTACCCAGTTTGACTCACAAATAAAATGACAGTTGAAGTGAGACTTGCACACCATATCTTATTTGTCATTTTAGCAAAAGTCCCCAGTGATTTCATCAAACATTACTCTAGTTGTTACTATGAAGGTATTTTCTAGACATGATTAAAAGGCTGGCAGTTGACTTTCAGGCTGAGCTGCTGGGCCTGGTTTTATCAGGTGAAGATACCCGAAGAGCAGAATTAAGGCTTCCAGGGGAAGAAACAGTTCCACATGTAGACAGCAGCCTCCACCAGTGCCCAGGGCCTTCTCACTCCTCCTCACAGCCTGCCCTCTAGATGCAGGTGCAGCTTGCCTAGCTAGTTCCCACACCACATAGGTAGTTTTTTTGCAAAAAAACTGTGTGTGTGTGTGTGTGTGTGTGTGTGTGTGTGTGTGTGTGTGTTTCTATTTCTCCGGTTGAACAGGGACTAACTGACCTTATAATCAACTTTTTTTGTAGCTTCATAAGTAATAGAACCCTGTTAAGGAACAATACTGAGGAACTGAAGGGATGGCGTGGCTGTTAAAAACACCCTGCTCTTCTAGAGGACCTGGGTTTGATTCCTAATACCTATGTAGTGGATCATAACCATCTGTGTTTCCAGTCCCAGGGGACTCAAAGCCCTTGAAGGCTTCTTCTTGTCTCTTTGGGCACCAGGTATGTGCATGGTACATAGATAAACATGCAGGCAAAACACCCATACCCATAAAGTCAAAACAGTACATTTTTCAAAACTTTAAAAAGAACTATGTTGAGAATGCCTTCCAACTCCACATGGACTCCATGTTTATCAAGGTCTCTTCCTTCTAAAACTGGGAACCCTGTTAGAATTAGCAATGGGTTCTAAGATGGGCCAATCGGGTACTTGCCTCTGTGCCTTGCTAACCACGTTTAGGATTTGACAATGGGCCTACAATATCGATAAACAATTGCTTTGATGATGCTTCACAAACAGAAAGAGGGGTTCTGGGAGGTGGGTGGAAGGTTGGGGAGGGGCTGGAATTTTATCTTACCTTCTTGTGTATTCCTATTAGGGAAGGAAAAACTAGGAAATCCCTTGGAGCTCTGAGAATCAGACAATACTAGGCTCCCAGCTGGACACTGCAGAAGCCAAGGCCCACACTCCACTGCAGGACTCAGTGAGACCCCAGACTTCCCATTTTCAACAAGTCCCAGTGATGCTGAGGATGTGGGTATCAGTATTGTATCCTCAACAGTGTTAGGGCAACAATTGAGAGAGAAAGATGTTGACAGCCCATGGTTTATTAGGCTAAAACAGGCCTGCCTGGATCTCACACTCTTCTCTGAACCTGAGGGCTTGACATGAACTTCTGGAGATGCCTGGCCACTCTGGAATTAGGTAACAGGCTCCAGAGCCATCACCACTTTGAAACTATTTTGGGGAAGACCCACGTCAGTGTCCCTAGAATATAGTCACGGATGTAAGACACAATCTCGACATTTCCTAGCCAGACATCCTGGCAGATGATTTAACCTCTGTGCCCTAATTTCCTCATCTACAAAATGGTAAGAACAAGGGTTGGCTACCTCTTGAACTATAGTCCATGAACATGGTATGTATGATGTGGTGGCTCATAGTAAGCAGGAAATTATTCAGGACTCCAACAAGAGAAAAAAAAAGCAGTTCAGAAGGGTACAAATGAGGAGGTTACAACACAGGAACCACACACAGAAGAGTATAAAAATCTCCAGGTACTCAGAGAGGAAACTGTGCCTCTCTCTGCCAGCCACAGAGATGCACAGCTTGCAGGAGGACCACCCTGGACAGAGGTACTGTAATCATAGAAGGGATAACCCACTGCCAGGGATTCTGCATCAATGCAGGACAGTGGTTAAAAAAAATAAAATAAAAAGAATTATGCTGGTGTCCCTCTTTTCCCCCCACTCTTCTGCAAGGTCTCGGATTAGCAATAGCAGAGGGCAAGAGGACCAGCTACAGTGTGGTCCAGTGTGTAGGAGCCTGCCTCCCACAGGGTAGAGCAGAGAGAGGAACACATCAAGGATGGAGCAGTGGCAAGTGGAGGGTCTGGAACACAGTGCTGGATAAGGGTGTAGCTGCTACTGGATGAACATTTACACCAGTTTCTTGGAAGTTTCAATTCATGCTTGTGGTGTACTTTCAACCTTAAAGGTATTTCATATCTCACTGTATGCTTGCACCAGTACTCTCAAACACCATGCCATTTGGAGGACAAGTTACAGGAGCAGTCTAGTCTTTATCAAAGGGTGGGAGAATCTGTACTGTGGCAGATTTGAATACTTTCTCTCTGCCCAGGGCGGCATTCCTGGCAGTGGCTTCTCTTCTCCCTTAGAACAGGAAGCAAGTTCAGTCACTTGGATCTGACATGCTGAAATTAATGTTTGGTCTATTGATCAGGTAGGTGTTACATGGGTGTGTCAGGTGGAGAAAGACACATCTAGCACACACCCAGAACTGCATACATTTGTGATATGTTGACTTTTTCTCATTCATATAATGCAGCAATAAATGTGTTTGTTGTTGTTAAGTCCCCAAGCAATATCCCTTTCAGAAGCGATCAGCCTGGCTGGGCCAAGAGCACAGAGGGAGGCTCTTTTCTTGGAGTCGTGTAGAAAAGCCTAGAAGGCTGGCATCTCTCTGAAATGCTGTATCAAAAGCCCGGCCCAGCACACAGGGCAGCGGGTGTAGGAGGCCTGCCTCTGAGAATCCTCCAAGGAGGCCTCAAGGAGCCAAGGCACACTTAAGCCTGTCTCCAAAGAACCCAAAGCTCATCCCAGACTTGCTTTGTCTGTTTAGCAAACTCACTGCACACCCCACCTGTCTTTGCGGCTGCCCGTCTAGGAGGGTCTTTGAAATTTATTTTCTCCTTTTAGCCTGCTGTATTTTTAATGTCTGAGTGAAAGAACAAAGGAAGGCGAACACCAGACAAGATCGTTTCATTCCTCCATGAGCTGCGGTGTAGCTCCGCTCAAGCTCAGCTAACATCAATGTTTTAAAATTCCGTCTTTGCTAGGAAACCGGTGCTAGGGTAGTCATCCACGCCAAAGTCAGGGCCCTGTTTCTGCCTTTCATTTGGGGACATAAAAGGCCCATGCATCAATCATTAACAATCTATTAACACTAGCAGCTCAGAGAGGTTTACCTGGTATGGACAACCTCACTGGAAGAAATTCCTGCTGCCCAGCTGGCCATCGGTCCATGTGATCCACCCGTACTGGCTGTTTTCAGCTTTGAAAGGGCTCGCTGACTTTTCTTTCATCTTTCCCTGAGTAATAGATACCCGGTAGGCTGGCTCTCCTCCTCCCCCACTGCCAGCTTCCCCACCTGCCTCCTCAGACTTGTAGCTTGAAGAACGGCTTGCATGAACACCGACACTATTGATTGTGTGTAAGTGGCATGCGGGCTGTTAGACCTCTCTACCTGGCTGTGCAAGCAAGAGCGTAGGGGCTGGTCCATCTACATATGCAGCAGAGCAGGGAGGGTCTTGGAGGTCTCCGCTTGGTGTTCCTGACTGTGGAACTTAATTGGTTTGGGTTTGAAGTAGAATCAGTTGGCAGGAAGAGGTTTAGTTCGTCAATCAGAACCTGCTTTGGAAAAGGCTGATGGGTTGGATGCACATCTAGAAGTTCTGCAAGACCTAAAGAGTTTTTGGTCTACACGTTCCTTGCCTCCCTCTGTGATAAAACACACACAGCACAACTGTTACCATTGTGACTACTTTTAAAGATAGAGCTTGGAGACATTGAAGCAGTTCCACAGACACCCACAGCTTTCGTCAGGCTTCCTAACTTAAAACTCTCCATGCATCCTTAATCAGTAAATCACCCTGACTCCACCCCCACAGTCCTTGGAAATCACTGTTTGACCTCTGAGTTTAACTACCAACTTCATATATGTGAAGTCACACAGTATCTGTCCTGTGACTGGCTTCTTCCAATGCACATGCCAGCATTTTATAATAAATAAGTAATTTTATAATAAATAAAATGGCTGAGCCATCTCTCCAGCCCCATTTATTTATTTATTTATTTATTTATTTATTTATTTATTTATTTATTTATTTTTAACTACAAGAGTTTATTGAACTTTTTCTTTTCCCTTTGTTTTTGAACTAGTTTTTTGGGGGGGATGGTATCTTTTTGTTATATAAATTTTATTTAAATTAGAAACAATCTTATTTTACTTATCAATCCCAGTTCCCTCTCCCTTCCATTTTCCCATTCCCCCCACCCCCACTAAACCCTTGCATCCCATTCTCTATCTACTCCCCAGGGAGGATGAGGCCTTCCATGAGGGATCATCAAAATCTGTCAAGTCATTTGGAGCAGGGCCTAGGCCCTCCCCCATGTCTCTAGGCTAAGAGAGTATCCCCCCATGGGGAAAGGGCTCCTGAAGTCTGTTTGTGCTCTAGGGATACATCCTGGTTCTACTGCCAGAGGCCCCATAGACTGCCCAGGCCTCCTAGCTGACACCTACATTCAGGAAGCCCAGTTTGGTCCTATGTTGTTTCCCCCACTGTTAGACTGGGGTCTATGAGTTCCTACTTGCTCAGGTTAGCTGTTTCTGTGGGTTTCCTGAACATAGTCTTGACGCCTTTGCTCATCACTCCTTCCTCTCTGCAACTGAATTCCAGAGTTCAGCTCAGTGTTTAGCTGAGGGTGTCTGCTTCTGCTTCCATCAGCTACTGGATGAAGGCTATAGGATGGCATTTAGGGTAGTTATTATTCTCATTATAAGGGAAGGGTATTTAAGGTAGCCTCTCCACTATTGCTTAGATTCCTAGTTGGGGGTCATCCTTGTGGATCGCCGTACAATTCCCTAGTGACAGATTTCTTTTTAAACCTGTAATAGCTTCCTTTATTGCTCCCTCTATTCATCCCTGGACTCAATCTTCCTGATTTCTCATGTTCTCTTCCCCTCTGCTCTTTCTCCTAACTCCCTCCCGCCTCCCCTCATGCTCCCAATTTGCTCAGGAACTCTTGTCCCTTTCCCCTTCACTGGAGGACCATGTATGTCTCTCTTACAGTTCTCCTTGTTTCCTAGCTTCTGTGGAGGTGTGGATTGTAGGCTGTTAATCCTTTGCTCTATATCTAATATCCATATATGAGTGAGTACATACCATGTTTGTCTTTTTGTGACTGGGTTGCCTCACTTAGGATGGCTTTGTCTAGTTCCATCTGTTTGCCTGCAAATTTCAAGATTTCATTTCCCCCCGCAATGAGTAATACTACATTGTGTAAATGTACCACATCTTCTTTATCCATTCTTCAGTTGAGGGGCATCTAGGTTGCTTCCAGTTTCTGGCTATTACAAATAATGCTGCTATGAACATAGTTGAACAGATGTCCTTGTTGTATGAATGTGCATCCTTTGGGTATATGCCTAAGAATGGAATTGCTGGATCTTGTGGTAAACTGATTCCCATTTTCCCAAGGAACCACCATACTGATTTCCAAAGTGGATGTACTAATTTGCACTCCCACCAGCAGTGGAGGAGTGTTCCCTTTTCTCCACATCCTCTCCAGCATAAACTGTCTTTGATGTTTTTGATTTTAGCTATTCTGATGGGTGTAAGATGATTTCTGTTTTCTTGGACTTTGGCTGATTGTGTCACTACAAACACGTGTGCAGAGACAACTCTGCAGAATCTCTGCTTTTGATTGTCTGGGTTAGAAACCCAGAGGTAGACTGCCAGAGCACTTGTCAGTCCTGTGCTTAGAATTTTCAGACTCCATCATACAGCTTTCCATACAAATTATCCTGTGCTGTATCTTCCTCCAGCACCAGTTATCCTGTGCCACATCTATCTACCCCCAGCGCTATGCAGGATGTCCAAGTTTTGTAGGGATTACTGGAGTGTCAATGCTCTCCGCTCATGCTTTTCTCCCTTCCTCCCCAGGGGAGGGGAAGACCAGACACATTATTGGGGTGTTTAGCCCAACTCATTCCTCAGCTGAGTCTTGTATGTGATTGATATCTAGGAGCTCTGTGGCATTTAGAGACTCATCCTGGTCCAGCTGGTCCCTCCCCAGTGACCTCCATGTTCCTTCTGTTGCAGGGTACCCTGATGTTTTCTTCCTTCAAAAGCAAAATGGGATTCCATGGTAGGTGTACATGCCACGTGGTGTGTCCATTAGCATAGGATGAACAGGGTTGCTTCTGCCGTCTAGATATTATAAATGGTGTTGCTAACAATGTGAGTTTACAAATATCTTCTCTGGTTTCCACTTTCAGTTCCCCGGGACCCGGGATGGTAGTGAAGTTTCTGTATCTTCAGGTAAGTCACGTTTAGCTTTTTTGAGAAACCACCTTACCATTTTCCCCCAGGGGCTGTGCCATCTAACCTTCTGTTTGCAACACACAGGGCTCTTGGCAACAATTGCTACCTTTTCTTGTTACTATTGTTTTCATTTTAGTACTGACTTTGATACTGAGTCATCAAATGACCTTCACCAAGTGAGGAAGTCACTGATCTCTGACCAGTTTTCCTGCCTGGAAGTGATGCAGCTGTCCTCCTCTGACGTGAGCATAAGATGCTGACCACAATGTCTTCATTCAGCTTTCCCCGGGCTCTGTCTCATTCTCTTGGTGCCTGTTTCTCCACCTTACAAATGGGAACAGTGTGTTCCTCTCCTTTGTCTGAGAGAGCTGCTGTTCTAGACAAAGATATTGAGGACAAGCAGAAAGGAAGGAAGTTCAAGGGCTGGAGAACTATGGAATGAGAAGATGCAGGGTGGTGAATTTAAAACAAGTCTTTGGTCCCAAATCTGATGGATTCCTCCTCCCACCAATCTTTGGAGCTGGCTATGGCAGCCCTTATATTGGCTCTTAACACATTACACAGCTGAGCTTCAGGAAGAATAATCCACCTAGCCAAGGACTTGGCGCCCACCTGCTCAATAAATATTTGGAGAATAAATAACTTAGTGGGATGAGTGAAAAGATAAAGAGTAGTGAGTAATAGACAAGCTCTCACATTAAGTCAAGCCTTGAGAATAGAACATGTTATCTCTACCACCTGCTGATTCTTCTGCCTCATTTTATATCACCAGCAACTACTAATTCTTTTTCCTGCCTTCTTTTCCTTTTTTCTTTCTTTTCTTTTTAATTACTAAGGCGTTGATAAGATAAATATGCTAAAAGCAATAGTTTAAATCACAACCCTGCCAATGAGATAGGTATGATTAAAGCATGCATGTGTTCCAGTTTGGAACACCATCTACACTATCTAATTCCAAATCCAATTTTTCCTTAGTACAGCAGCTACTTTGTTTATATATGTGATGGATGGCTGTTCCTTTTAAAACTAAATGTGTTTGCATTCACTGATTGGTTCAGTAAATATTATTGAGAAAGAACTTACTAAACATTGGACACTATATGTTCTTGGAGTTAAAAAAGCAACTCCCAAAGTACATTAGTCCTAAAAGTACATTAGTCAGAAGAGGTTTGTGTCATGCTGCAGTAACAAGCCTGCTGAGAAATTTAACATTGTGTTGGTTTCTCTTTTGTACTGTGTGTCCACCAGTGGCCAGCAGGGGGCTCTGCAACCAGATACCTGGTGTTCAATGGGTGCTTCTGTGCTTGCCACAGTAGGGATGGAGGTAGTAAATCATGCACTCATTTGTTAAACTTCCTCCTGGAAGTAATGTATCACTTTTGCTTACATTCCTTTCTCCATGCCAAACTTTAAAGGGGCTTGAGGAGTACCTACCATGTGTTGGATGGAAGAAAGAAATGGGGTGTTTGTCTGCTGCATGACTGATACTCCCAACTAGCTATTTGTTACCTGGGAGGACATACCTAAATCACTAGCTCCGTAGCACTGTGACAAGCAACAACTGGGCTGACAAAGGGGACAGCTAGGGAGTGACTAACAGCTTAGTGTTGCATGCAGCATGGCTGTGCTAGGCTGTGGGGTGATTCATGTCCTGGTTGGGGTGGTAAAAGATTTCATCACACTACACAGGACAGCACGCAATTCAAAACTTAGAATTTTTTTTTTACTGGAATTTTCCATTTCATATTCTGGGATCTCACTTAACCACAGGTAATTGAAAACTTTGAAAATAAACCCCTGGATAAGGTATTACTAATGTATATACCAAGAGGGGAAGATGGCATCCCGTGCAATAAAAAACATCAGGAAGGAACAGGTAGGAGAAAACATGCCTTGCCCAGGCACATAGACATGACATCCAGTCGGGTCAAATAGGCTTTTCTCACACACAGGCGGACTCCTGACCATGCATGGGTGCAGATGTGCTCACCACCACTATCATATTGACTCCCAGTTTTCTATAACCTACTCCCTAGCCACTGTCTTCTGCCCACCTGATTCCAAAGCTTCTTTAGTCCTCACTGAGATAATGTACACTGTCGGTGGTGTCTGGAGCCTCGGGGTGTCAGAGCAGACAGAGTCCCAAAGCTCCTAGCTGTACCAATCATTAGCAAGCACTTTAGATGCTAGATTCATAGTTTTCAAATAGAGCACTCGGCAAAGTCCAAAGTGATGGCAACAGGCCTAAAACCCCAGCGCTTAGGGAGCTAAGGCAGGGGGAATTGTGAATTGGACACCAGCCTGGACTTCGTAGGGACACCTTGTCTCAAAACAGAAGGTACAAGTAGGGGAGGAGAGAGAGCAGAGCCCGGACAGCAGCGTGCTCAAGGGATGTGGGGGACTGAATGGTAGCCACACATACACTTCAAGTCTACCTACAATCTGAGAGGGGGCTGTCTTATTCAATCATTTCAAGATAAAATGATCCTGAACTTAAGGTGGGACCATGAATGTGATGGATGACTGCAGCCTTCAGCTTTCCCACTGCCCCAGCGGAAACGGAAGCATAGGTTAGACTGGAATGCTATCACTGCTGTCACTACTCACACCTGCACTCCTTCCCTTTCATTTCTTGTCCAGGAAGGAACGGAGAACCCAGTGAGAGGTGAATCCCGTGAGGGTGGATGCCGCTTCTCGCTCCTATTTCCCACCCACTAGTCCCTCCTGTGCCCTTGTTTGCGATTCCTTGCTGCCTTGTTTAACTATCAGAACCTGTGCCAAAACCCATACTTAGCTGCTGAAAGCTCCTTGCCGGGTTGCCTCTGAAGTTAATGGCAGAGTCTTTGAAAATGACCTTAGAAGCAAATCATAAGCAACAGAGGACATGAAACTACCTCGAGTCCGTCTGTTGGAATGCGAGCCACCTCCAAGCTTCCATTCCCATGTAAAACAGAAGATATGATTTATAATTTATAGTGCATCGGTACAACCCTGATTGAAGCAAAGCACTTTGATGAAGAGTTGTTTTCACGCTAGTGTAGTGGAACACCACTCCAAATCAGCAAATATTTAGAACTCCAACTCCTCTGCTCTGACTTTGAAGTCGAGAGATTTGTATTTTATGTGCTTCTCGGAACGAAAAAAAAAAAAATAGAAAGAAAGAAAAATGTGTGTACACTCCAACACGCATGTGGTAGAAATATGAAAACATTTACATGTGTATCAGCACCAAAATGTAATTACTGCATTAGGCACTGAAAATATTTATAGACTCATATCTCATGTGGAAGACCTGGTTCCAATAATTCTCAGAAAATTGTGAAATTCAGACTTTGTTTTCTCGGGACTAACTTAATTTATTTGAAATTGACAACACATGAAGGACAAAAATCAAAGACCATCAACTTTCCACCACCCCAGCTAATGACCTATTAGAGCTGTGAGTATATATTGTGCTCCTATATGTAGGTGAACATGGACACGGGGAAAGAAGGGATGAGGTACTTTTCTCATCACTGGAACAAAATAACTGGAAAGCGGCAACTTCAGAGAGAAATTGTTTGGGGGGGGCTCACAATTTCATGGTGGGGCAAGAGGGTCTTGTCCATGGTGGCAAGAGTGTGAGTGATTTGCTCACATCTTAAGGAACCAGGAAGCAGCCAGAACACACAAGGAAACTGGTGGCCACAAGGCTCCCCCACCCAAGCAACCCATTTCCTTCAGCCTGGCTCCACCTCCAAAGGTTCCCCAACCTTCAAAAACAGCATCGCTTTTGGGGTACAGATTATTCGAGCGCATGAGCCTGTAGGAGACAGTCCACATTCACAGCTAACAGTTAGCCTCTGTCCTCCATAGGCTCAAGGCCATCCATAATATGTAATATAATTAATCTAACTTCAAAAGTCCCCAAAGACTATGAGAGTTTGGACCAAAATCTCATAGCCACGAGCCCCTGTACGATAACAAGAAAATTTCATACTCCCATGGCACAGAGGAAACATTTATATCCCAACCAAGAGGAATGGGGTACAGGGAGAAAAGATCAGCCCAAGACCAATCCCCAGCAGAGCAAACACCACTGCAACTCTTTATCTACAGCATTTAAGTTTCTGGTAACATCATCTGCTCTCTAGTAGGTTTAGGTATAGTTCTGTCTTGAACCAGCTCAAGTCAGTGCTGTCAAGATCCATGTTTGTGACATGTCCTGGTGTCTCCATTGCAACTTGGGCTTCATTTTTACAGTTACAAGCAAGAACATCTTAGATTCCTTTTGCAAAGGATCTAACCCTGCTGTACCCTATAGTAGTGCTAGGTCTCATCAGCTTATTTTCCAGATCTTCAGTGTAAGATCCTATAACTCCTGCATTCTGTATACCTACAAACCCAGCAGCACAGGGATGGTGCTCTGTTCACCTCATTGAAGATATAGACACCTCTCACTTGGGCCAGTAATGCAGTAGCATCCAGCTGAATCTGGGAAAACACCCGTTCCTGCTTGTGTGTTCCATGAGGACACGTGTGATTGGGACTTTGTGGACAATGGGACGGTCAAATAAGAACTGAAGAATCACGAGGAATCATGAGAAGGTGATGGGATGAGGTGCATTCTAGGTAGACAGAATGCAACTGTGAAGATCCTATGACTCAAGCACTTAGGAGGAGAGTTCTGGAAGGGTGGTTCCCAGGCCTGGCCACCTCAAGGCAATATGAAGGACATGATACAGGGGTTCAAGAACAAGTGGGAACTAGAGAAAGGCTGGCCTGAGAAGAAAGCAAAGACACAAGACTCGTTCTTATCTGAGAATGGAAGGAAGACTGGGGGAAAGCACTGAGTGTGAATTTCGAGTCAGCAGACAGGAGCTGCTGTGGACTGATGGAGCAGAGGAGCCGATGGTGGTGGTGTTAGGGCTGGAAGGGAAAACATGCTCATGCTCAAGACATAGATTTAAGAAGCTTGTTTCTGGGGCTGGAGATGTGGCTCAATGGTTAAGGTCACTGATTGCTCTTCCAGAGGACCCAGGTTCAATTCTCAGCACCCATGGGGCAGCTCAAGACTGTAATTCTAGGGGCTTTCCAACACCCTCATACAGACAGGCAAAGCATCAATGCACATGAAATAAAAATAATTTTTTAAAAAAGATGCTTGTTTTTGATAGGTGTGCTCATGTGACTTGTTTCAATCAATGAACTGTGAGCAGAAGTAAAGTGACAGTTCAGGATAGAGGATTTAAGGGGTGATGGTTGACTGGTTTTGCTACTGGTCTAGCATGTCAGGTTCTGGTTGTTTATTACTCCTAGGTCTCTGTATGGGAGAGCCCCAGAGCAGAGCCCAGATAGCCTACTGGATTCAGAATATGAGGGAGAATCATCAGAAACCCCTGAGATGGGGCAAGTGTTTGCCTTTGCATCAAAATCAAGTCTCTCCTACAGAGACAAGAGGGGAAAGCATGTAGCTAGGGAAGAAAGGCTAATTGTCCAGAGTATCTGCCCAGAGTTTACCTCCAGCTCTCCAGTGATGGGGGATGTCTTTCTGTATATATGTTCCTCTTATTGGTTGATGAATAAAACACTGTTTGTTTGGCCAATAGAGGTAGGAAGATACGTGGGCCTAGAAGACAAAGAATTCTGGGGAAGGTAGGCAGAGGGAAACTGCTGAGAGACACCATGTAGCCTCCAAAGTAGTAACAGGTCCAGGCATCCTCTGGTAAGCCAAGATCATGTGGAAATACATAGGTTTATAGAAATGGGTTAATAATTAAGACAGAGCTAGCCAATAAGAAACCCTAACCATCGGCCAACAGATTAATAATTAATATAAGTCTTTGTGCTCTTATTTGGGGCTGAAGCGGCAGCTGGGCCTGGCGGGAAAAGAAACGTAAGTAACACAGTCCTGCCCAGCCTTGCTAGTGAGCCTCCAGCTCCCAATTGCAACTGATGCTTTTCAGCATGCCACCAAGGAAAGCGAGCATGCCCCTCTGCAAGTGTGATGCTGAATGGCAGGCAGTGCTGTGCTTGAGCAAGGAAACAGTCTCTGCAAGGGCTCCCTCCACATTGTCATTCTGCACAGGTGTCTGCATGCACTTGACATAAAAAGATTCAATTAAACTGCCTGGCCACTGTTTCATGATACAACCAGCAGAGTTGTTCTAAAGGGTCAAGGCATGATGGTAATATTTAACTCCTGGTGGGAGCAGAGAGCAATTGGAGCAAGCTGTACGATGTTTCAGCATCTGAAGGACGTGGTGATCATTTAGCAGAGGGGCTCGTGGGCAAGACTGGCAGTAGGGGAATAATAACCTTAATGTACTTGTCTAAGGAGCCTAGGAGCATTGAACCTTCAATGAGGACAGAGTGAAAAGATCGGAAACCCCAGTTGCTTGTGCATGGACATTGAGAATGAAAAAACTCATGTGGGTACCACTAACTCTTGTAATCTCAGGAGTTAGGAGGTTGAGACTAGAGGATCAGAGTTCAAAGCCAGCCTGAGCTTTATGAGGTGACAACAAAATGGACAGATATTTTCAGCCCTTGCCTCCCACCCCAACACACACACACACACACTCATACACACACACACACACACACACACACACACACACACACACACACACACACACGTCTTTAGCATTCCTTGTACATCCATATTGTAGATGAAAATGTTAACTGGGCATGCATGCCTTTAACACCAGCACTCAGGAGGCAGAGGCAGGTGGATGTCTGAGTTCAAGACCAACCTGGTCTACAAAGCGAGTTCCAGGACAGCCTGGGCTACATAGAGAAACCCTATCTCAGCCCTCTTCCCCACCTCCAACAAAAGCTGTGAGTTCTCTGACTCAGCCCTATTATTCCCTACTTCCTGTTTTCCCTGGATTATTCTACTCAGTCAATGCTGGATGCCCTGATCACCAGAATGAAGATGAAAAATTAATATAGAGAAGGAGAAGGCTTACATTAGGTGTCAGGGACAGGGATGATAGGCAAATGTCCTCAGGTGACAGGTAAGTATGCCAGGCCTAAATACCTACCTAAGACTGGAGGCTATAGAGGGCACAGTTGCCTTTTGCTCATCCTAGTATTGACATGTACAAACTAATATGTGGTTGATATGTTCATTTACTTACTTATTTTTGCCATGATAGAGTAGGTCAAACTCAGAGCTATGTATATACCAGATAAGATCTCTATTGAGGTGCTACATCTCCAGCCCTAAAAGGAAAGTGAGCTCTAGAGCAGGGAGGCCTGTGGAGGGGTACATAATAAAAGGATTATCATTTAAGTCATCCCAAAGAACTGGCTAGCAGAAGTACAAAGCATCCCTTCTCTGTTCACTGGAGGAACTCCAAACTTTCCTGTCTGTTTCCCATCATGCATTTCCACACTCAGTTTCAATTTCATATTGCTTTGGAGCAGTGGTTCTCAACCTTCCTAATTCTGTGACCCTTTAGTCCTCATGTTGTGGTAACTCCCAACCATATAATTACTTTCATTGCCACTTCATAACTGTAATTTTGCTACTGTTAATGAATTGTAATGTAAATATCTGTGCTTTCTGATGGTCTTAGGTTATCCCTGTGCTGCAAAGGGGTTGTGACCCCTCAAGTTGAGAACTGCTGCTTAGACAGTTGTGTTTATTCTCCTCGTCCTCTGAACTTCTGGAAGAGGGACTATCTTGGAGAGGCTGCCACTTTGGCCCTGGCCTGCTCCTGCAGTGAGCCAGATCCTGGGGGAGGTGTGGAGATTTTTGAGCCATTGCCCCAATCTTCTGAGAGCCCCATTGTAGCACTGGGAATTATCAAGAACCCAGCCTTCTAGCTTCCCTCCATGTGAGGATACAGAGTTTAAGCCCCAGGCACATCCATCCATGTGAGGATACAGAGCTTAACCCCCAGGTACATCTATCTGCATGTTCTCTCCTCCTCTCACAAAGCCTACTTGAAAACTTCTAGAAACTGTGTGTCTCTTTCTGGCCTCCCTGATCACCCTTGCCAAAGCAATTTGTAGATGGATCTTCCTTTTGGGGCTACCAGCTCACAAAAAAGGACATGGAGACTTACTATTAATTATAAAAGTTTGGCCTTAGCTTAGGCTTGTTTCTAACTAGCTCTTTTAACTTAAATTAGCCCATATTTTTAAGTCTGCATTCTTCCATGTACTCATTACCTCATCTCCTTTTTGCCATCCTAGTTCTTCCACATCTGGCTGGCTACTCTGCCTATCTTCTTCCCAGAGCTCTCTGTTCCCAGAAGTCCCTCCTAGCCTCTTCCTGTCTAGCTAATGGCCATTCAGTTCTATATTAAACCAATCACAGTGACACATCTTCACATGGTATAAAGGAATATTCTGCAACAGCAATTGTCATTTTGCAGCTTCAAAACTAATGCACTTGGATTTTAGGTGCTCAGGACTGAGTTGGGGCTGGTGTGTGTTGAGCATGTATTCTGTCACTGAGCTACAACGTAGGTCTGTCATAACTATACCATCTGCACCCCTAGATCCACAATTCTGATTCCTTCTCCACAGGGATAGCAAGAGCAGCGTGATCTTTGACAGTTACTACATCCTGCTTTACTCACCACTGAGCTTGTATGGTCTCGGGAAGAGGAAAAGAGGGTTTTGGGAGATCCCATCTTCACCCACCAATCCGGCTTCATGTTTGTGGCACAGGCCTTTTACTCTACACATTTTGGTCAGGGTCCTTCACTGAACTTCTTGGGTAACACTGACCCTTCTTGATTGACAATAGAGGAGCGTTTTCCTGTCATCTTCTCTGTCACTATTACACGAGGGACTCTCTTTGAGTAATGATATTGTACCTTGTGATCATTTGAAATCACCGTGGAAATACACCTCTGGATTCCTCTAGGATAGTTTCCAGAGAAGTTGTACTGAATAGGAAGCCTCACTTTGAATGTGGTGACAGTTCATGGACCGGTTGGTTTCTCAGACTGAATAGAAAGGAGACAGCAAGCTGAAGACCAGCATTCACCTCTCTCTGCTCCTTGACTGGGCTCCATGGGACCAGCAGCCCTATGCTCCTGCTAGCCTGTGTTCTCCTCCGCAGTGGACTGTAAGCCATGACACCACGAGCCAGAGTCAGCCCTTCCTTGCTTACATTGCTGTTGCCAGGATGTTGTCACAGCAATGAGCCAAATAACTAATATACCCCTCCATCACCGCCTGGCTTTGAACACCTTGAGAACAAAATGATGGTGTGACTATAAGGAAGAATGGTCCCTGGGGAAGAGGCTGCTGTGAGAATGAAGCTAGACACCTTCCAGTATCTTCAGACAAGAAGTCCTTGCAGTGATGGACTACAAGACTCAAGACATCTTCACCCCTTCCCCAGCATCCCAGGCCTCTGTTGTCTGTGCTCCCTTCTCCTTACTGCATGCTGATTGTGGCAGCATGGCTGCTCCTGCTGTTCTGGATTCCCAGAGTTCTTTAACAGGCCCAATGGGTGCCAGTCTCAGTGCCTTTGCACTGGTTGCTGACTGTGCAAGAATTCTGTTCCCTTGAATATCTAGCTGACTGACTCCCTCTCTTCAAGTCTCTGCTTACACAGCTTCCCAGAGAACACTTCTCTGATCTTCCAATACAAACAAGAACCTTGCTGTAGCATTTACTCCCCCACCCCGGTGTTTCTGATGCCCCGTGTCACCTTCTGACCATTATCTGTGCTCTCCTGAGTATGTGGGTCATTTGTCTCTCACAGGAATGTGAGCCTCTTGAAGACAGATATTTGCTTTGTTTTGTTCTCTACTGTATTCAGGACTATGACAGCACCAGCACACAATAGTCTCAATAAATACTTGAAAATGCATGCAGACCTAAAGAACAAATGCTAATCTCCAAACATTCAGTGTGCCAGCTTTATGGTAAAGACAAACGAAACTGTTGACAATTACATTGTCATCTTGACACACCCTTGAGTCCCAGATATGTATTAGTAACAAAGATAACAAGTATTAAGCACTGACCGTATACTAAGAATCACATACATACACACTGAGAATATATATATATATATACATATATATATATATATATATATCTGTATATGTATATGGAAGTTATAATTCTATTTGTTAAAGGAGGTGAGCAGAAAGGTTACATTATTTCAACAACAACACAAGGCTGGGGAGGGGCTGAGTTGGTATTTGAACCAAGCCATCTATCTCTGGAGTGGAGAGGGGCAACAAAGGTTCTCAGGACATCTCCAGTCCACAGTATGTTTGCTTGCAGCCTGCAAGTTAAAACGGGCCAGTCCTTCCTTCCTCACTTGCTTCCTTATTTCCAATATATTTTAAAATTTTTATTTGTTGTCAGTAGAGGGGATTAACCCAGGGCCTTGCACATCTCCAGCTACATTTTAAAATAATCAGAAAAAGTATGCAACGGGGATTATATGTGGTCCACAATTTCTAAAATTAAAAGAGGTGGCAAAAACAAAGCCCAGAGATCAAGTGATACATCCAGGAGGAACAAAATCACAGTGGGAGAGGCATCTTACTCTCACTTAGTCCTAGTTCCTTCTTCTCTGTAGTCACAAAAGCAGCAGCTGAGTCTAGAAGTCCCAGGTGCACCGGGTTCACACCACCCAGAGCTCACCAATTCTTAGCCCAGTGGGAGGAGTGGGAAGAGGAGGTTACTTTCCCCTCCCACTCATTTCCTGTTCCTTCAGGTCTTCCCCTGCCTGCCTGGCAAGAGACCAGTTTCTTCCCCTTCTCACACCACGGGTGCACACACATGAGGACCGATGGATCAGCTTTTAAGAGAAGGGTAAAACTGACTTGATGTGAGCTGAGCAAGTGAAGCACAAGGCCTCCAGTTTCCTCTCCGCGCGTACAGGAAGAGCTGGGCCACGCCGGGAGTCTGCTGGGCCTTTTGATGTTCCCCTTCCAGCTAGTAGCAAGCAGGATGAAGAGGGCTCGCCTCCTCTATGCAAACTCACAACAGCCGGCTTCCACTCTCGCTTGAAATGAATCAGAGATAAAAAACCAATCCAAAACAAAAAGAAGGGAGACCAGAATGATGTCTGTGAGCTTCCGCCCAAAGACAACTACAGGGCATGTTGGGATTTCTGAAAGCCAGAACTCCAGAATTGCCAGTTGCTTTTGTCTACTAGGGTGCCAGGTTTGAAATGTCCCAAGACTCTTCTTGACAGACTTGCATTTATGGTCCAATTTGTAGCATGTGCTGATGGTCTGTGAGAGACCAGGAACAGGTATGCAAGAAGTTAATAGTGGCTTCCTGGCTTAGGCATAAGAGAAAATGTCAGCCTCTCTCCCTCCCTTCCCCTCCTCTCCCTGCTCTTCTCCTCCCCTTTCTTTCCTCCCTTCTCCTCTTTCCCCCTCCCATCCTTTCTCCCCACCACTCCCTACTTCTCACTGAAGCCAGGTGGGGCTAATGTGCATTACATTAGATTTTGAGATTTTTGGTTTAAAACCTTGGGCTAATTCTGCAGTAGCGGTGGGGCTGGGGCATTCAAAGGTATCAACTTGAAATCAAAGCCACTGTGTCACTACAGTACTTTAATGCTCATCTTAATCACATTGGCTGCCAAACATTACTTAGGAACCACAGCTGGAACATATATAGCAGACAAGATCAAAAAGGAAAATTAACCATGTCTTTTTCTAGAGAAGGAAATCAAGTAAGACTCTGTAGTGGTTGTGTTTACTGTCAGTGATTGTGAACTGGGAAGAGGAACCTCCACTGAGTGATTGTCCAGATCAGACAGCCTATGGACATGTCTGTAAGAGATCATATTGACTGATAATTGATGTGGATGGGTCCAGCCCACTGTGGGCAGCACCATCCTGTTACATGTAGGTTTTTTTCCCTGCCGCCAATCTGGTCCCTCCCCCAGTCTGATCCCGCCGCCACGCCAGCCCCCAATAACACGCTGAGACTCTTCTTATCAGCTAGCTCTGTCTTAAATATTAACCCATTTCTACTATTCTAAGTATTTCCACGTGGCTCATCATACCAGCCAGAGTGGCTGGCATTCTACCTCTCCGGGCTCTCCATGTTGACTCCTCCTAACTACTTCCTCTTTCCTCCTCATCTCCTAGCCCCGCCTATCTTGCCCTCCTATTGGCCAACAGTGCTTTATTCATTAACCAGTATGAGAAACATATTTACAGAATAACATCTCCCATCACCATCCTTAGGCAGGCAGCCCTAGGCTGTTTAAGAAGATTAGCTGAGCAGGAGCCAGTGGAGTGACCCAGTAAACAACAACATTCCTTCATGGTTTCCGCTTCAGTCCCTGCCCTGACTTCTCTCAGCAATGATGTTTCCTTCCCCCACACCTCAGCTGTCTTTTGTCAGAGTGTTTTTATTATAGCACCAGAACATGAACTAGGGCAGACACATTTTCTGTTTTGTTTTTGTTTTAGTCAGTCTCATTATGTAGCTCAAGCTAACTTGGGGCTTAATACATAGCCCGGGGGCAACTTGAACTCATCACTCTCTGCTGGGATGATAGACATGTATCACCATCATGTATCTGGTCTACTTGAGTCCTTTGTGGCAAGGTATTTTGAAATCTTAATAGGTAGGAACTTTATTGTTGCTTTATAGACATAACTAAGGGGAGTAAATGACTTGCTCAAGAATACCTTGTTAGGGAGCAACCTTGCTACCCAGTGCCATCTGACTTTAAGATTCAAACTTTCCCAGGATAAAACCTTCTGGTGTTCACCTTAAGGCAACTGTGCAGCTCCCAGACAGTGCACATGTGTACTGACAGTGCAGGTTTCTGGTGAACCCGAATTTCCTTTGAAAATATAAGAATCACCTGTGTCTGGACTTGGGTTATCAAGTTGTCCACTGTAGTGAGATATTCACCTTGTCTGCACCTGTGGCATAGACCACGCCCATTGGGGGTGGAGATAGGGCTGGATGTGACCTAGGGGAACTAAGGCTGAGGAGGGGGCTTGGAGAGCTCTCTTGCTTGCAGCTTGGAGAGCTCTCTTGCTTGCAGCACAGGGACAGGAGGACATCCGGAGGCATCCCTGGGACCAGAAACCTGCTGGTGTTCACCTGTCTATGTTGTGAGTTCTTTCTCTCTGAGTAAACATCTATTCGGTCTATTTGTTTCTCCTGATCCTCATTAAACATCAATATCTGGTGTCAGAAGTGGGATCCGGATTTTCACCAGACCTGGTTTTCACCCAGGTGGCAGAAGCCGCTCCCTTCCCCCACCATCCCCAAATGGGCAGGGTCCCTTGCCTAACCAGGTGGACACACCACAACTTGTGGGACGTTTGCCTCTGCCCTACAACTCCTTTACCTCCACAGCGGCCCTGGGAAGGCACTCACTGCTTCTCATTTTTTGCTCATTTCCCCACTTTGCATTCGTGCAGAGCCGCGTGGCACCCACCCTGCTTATGTGTTTCCCGCAGCCCAGCTGTGCCAGCAACACCTATTATCCCTGTGGTCCCAGCAATCGCACAGGCTCCTTTTACTTATTCATTTAACAAAATTTCGCTTGGCATAGTTTGTTAAAAGCTATTCTACAGGGACCAAGATCAGAAGGATCGTCTGCTGCCAGACGCTATTTGGTGGTTATGGCTGGAGGTGTTGAGATCTACAACTAAAAGCATCAAAGTTCTGGGACAGCAGAATTACACCTAAAGTAATTACAACATTCTTCGCAATTTAAGTTGATATAATATCTGAGATCAATTGTCCCATACTTATGGTGGATAATCTTACAATGCAGGACTTTAGTAACTCTTTTACTTCTTGTATAGAAGGAATTTTAACAGAAGAAAATCATGACTTAACCAACATATACATTTTTTTTTGTAATAGCAATGGGTTTCATCATTATTATGATATTTTTAAAGAAATGGTTTGAGATTAGAGCAAACGATAAGGAACTTGTAAAAACCATAAGGGAGTTAGTAACAAAGATTCAAAATATGGAAAATGACAATAGAGAGCTAAAAAACAGAATGCAGAACATTGAAAATGTTAATGGAGAGCTAAAAATTAGAACGCAAAACATAGAATCCTGAGGAAAAAAGGTTCAGAATATTGTAAATGACAATGGAGAGCTTAAAATTGGAATGCAAAACATAAAATGTTTAGAGAAAAAGGTTCAGAATATTGAAGATGGCAATGGAGAGCCATAGTTCACTCTGCCAACAGGATGACCAAGCCAGAGGTAATAGTCTCCTGCTCTTGCTATACAAACACCCAGCATGCTCTGGTGTCAATGTTACTTTTACCTTCAATTTCATGTTCTCACCTGACCCCTCACTAGCATAACTTGAATAGCCAGTAGACATGTCAGACTCACCATGACTGACCCCTCTACATGCTTGACATTTCCCCTCCAGACCTGTCCTCATCCCTGCCCAATCTCCCTTCTTCATTAAACCTCCAGCCCTAAACTTTGGAAGTGGCCAAATTGAATCTACCAACAGACCCCACCCCAGGCTGGGATGGGCCCATCTGTGTTTTGGGATGTTCTTAAGAAGCAGCAATAGTGAATGGGGAGGCAAGGCAGGAAGGAAGTGGTTTTCTTGCAAAAGTTTAATCCCAGTCAACTCTTCAATGGATAGCTGAGTTAGGTGTCCCCAATAGTCCCCTGAAGCACTGTGAAGTCCTGTGAGATTAGTGGAGCCCCTAATTAGTGAGTCACTGTCCCTTCTGCAATTACACTTTCTGTCTGTGTTATGATAAAGAGCATGGGGAACCTTGGCGAATTCCATGGCAGGCAAGGGTGACCGAGGTGAGGGACAAACATGCCAGGCAGACAGAGATTAAGTGAGAAGTTTTACTAGAAAGGGAAAGGGGGGGGGAAGGGAAAAGAAAAGAGGTAAAGAGACACAGAGACAGAGGACAGAAGAGAAGATGGAGACAGAAAAAAATCCTGTCCAACCCAGGGGAAGAACAGAAAAAAGAGCATAAGTGGGTGGAGGTCTTTCTTTTAAAGGGGTCCTTTGCACCTGGGCTGGCCTGAGTGCATTCTTAGTAGTCTTAGTAGGATGGAAGAGAGTGTGAGGTAACAACATGGTAGAAGAAGTGTCTGGGTACATCTGGGATGAAGTTCTAACAGGAGGGCAGGGCAGAGGAACATTATTGAACCAGGGCACAGATTCTATTAGGGTCATATCCAAAGAAAATTTGCCAAGACTAAAAGGTTCCTGAAAGCATAATGACCAACAAATACTTTTAAAAAAATCAAATGTAATGTGTCCAGGATGTGTCTGGCAGCTTTGGTTCCTATCGCACCATGTGACTTCATGGCAAGCTCTGTTCTGAACACATGTGCACACTTTATATTGTGTGTGGCTCCAGGAGCCGTGTGAGCCCTGTCTGACACCCCTCTGCTCAGGCTTGTGACTATGTGATGAAATTGCAGAGTTTTTAAATGTGTGAATACAGTGTTTTCGACTCTAGAAGCACAATGGTTTGATTAACTGAAAACAAAGAATATTTTCCTACCCTCATTCCTCAGCACATGTAAAATTGGTATATATTTGGATTGTACTGTGTTAGAATATTTGATTTTAAAAATTGCTATTTGAGTTGCCAATTTGAGCTTCATTAAAAAGATCATTAAATGAATCTTGGCTTTGGGATTAGGAAAGAATTTTCAGCAATTTCTAAAATAGCCTTGAACATATTTCTGCCACTTTGTATTAAATGTTTTTGCAAGTGGCTTTCTCGGCACTGATGACTATAGAATCAAAATATTGATCAACTCTGAAAACCGTGGAAATGCTCTACTCTGTAATATCAAAAATTCAGCCAAGATTTAATGCTCCCTTTTCATTTTACTTCAAGAAAGAATTGTTTGTTGAGTGTATTGTAAGGGCCAATAGGCTAGGCCTGCAGCCAATAATTATTTCTTTATGTAAATATAAACATATCCATCTCATTACTATGCAAATTTGTTTTTCTCGCTAATAAATGGCAAAATGATATGTCTACAAAAATTGCCTAAAAACAAATTCCTTTATAATTCGTTATTAGTTAATGTTCGGTTTGTAGACATATTTTATATTTCTACATAGTTAGGGCCACGTAGAAATTTCCTGGGTGAAAGGGAATCACAAAAGGGAAAGTTTAAGACCTGAGCTAGGTTGTAAGTGAAGTTCCTGAGAAGGAAGGGTGTAGAGTCGTAGCTGTGATGGATGTGCAGATGTTTGTGGGGAAGCACTTTGGAAGCTTGGAAGAAGAAACCTATGGGAGAAGTGTTGGGGCTGATGGATGAGGGGTCATCTGGGGAAATGACCAAGCCTTCGTAGCAACAGAAGCTTCTCTTAAGATTCCCAAATATTAAGTGATGGTTAGCTTCTTGATTAACGATCTGACACAGTCTGGAATTGCCTAGGAAGAGAGTCTCAGTTAGGTTGTCCTGTGGGCATGCCTGTGAGGGATTTCTTAATTGGGTGGTTTGAGGTGGGAAGATCCACTGAAGGTGGATGGCACCATTTCATGGGCTAGGCCCTGAACTGAATGGAGCTATACATAAAGGCTCAGTGGTGAACTGTAACCTGGAATTGTGAGCCACATAAACCCTTTCTCCTTTGAATTGCTTTTGTCAGGGTATTTTACCACATCTTCAGGAAAGGAAACTAAGACAATTAGAGTCAGGAAGTGTCCAAATATGTCCAAAAATTACAAGGACATAGAGGAAATGAAAACAGGCTTCTCTGTTTGTCTTTCTGTATTGGTTTGGGAAATTGCTAGGTTAAAGACATTTCTCCATTAGGAGAATGTCTGGCTCAGTACATGAGTTGCCATTTTTGTTCACAAACAAGAGAGAGAGATTGAATTAAGTTTGCTTTGAAAGTAGTGTGAGCTTCAGAGAACAACTCCACGGAGATTTACAGAGAGGTGATCAATTGCGAGAGAACTGGCCTCATCCATACACTATCCATTGATGACTTCATAGCTGGATGGGCTGTTGGGAGCTGAGGTAGGAGGGGGAAGCAGTTGACTGGAGGGTGTGACTTTGAAAAGTATGTCTTGTCCTTAGCCTCTCACTGCCCATTTCTCTGCTTCCTGGCTACCATGTGGTAAGCAGCTTCCCCTTTCTGTGCCTTTACATTGTGGTGTTCTGCTGTGCCACAGGCACAAAAGCAATGGAGCCAGCAACTAGCCAAGTCATTCCTCCTTGAAGTTGTCCTCTCAAGTAGTTTATCACAAAGATGGGAAACTTATCTCCTGATACCAACACAAGCACTCCTGAGGGACAAGCCTGTCTACTGACTCAGAGAGGAGATGGCTCTACCACCACTACCCTCAATATAGGGCCAAGACCATGGAGGAGGTCAGTCAACACCTTGGCTCAGAGCAGACCTGGCACAGTTGGAGTAGTAAATGTCCAGAGGAATCACCAGCTGCTCACAGGTCCTGCTGGCCTTTTCAGGAGGAGATGCTGATGGGGTCTCACAGAACAGCCCTGGCTGGCCTTGAACTCACAGTCTTCCTGGTGATCAACAGCATGCTTGCTTGCTGCTTGCCTTTTATAGTATCTGAAGTATATTCTCTGGTCATTCCAGAGACTATGAGCTCCCTCGTATCCTGTTAGCTGAAACTGAGGGCTCAGCATTGTGGGTGAGGATGGACTGAGCATTACAAAAGCAGGTAAATGCTCAGCTCTGTATCAGATGCCAGCAGGGGACCTTTGTGCATGATTCATCAAGTTCTTCGCTCAGAGGCAATTGTCTTTACTTTTATATTCTCTCAAGCATAGGAGTTACTCAGGTGACCGTTCCCGGTGACCAGTAGACATGGGCTAATTTGTATAGCCACTGCCCACACAGGGAGGGACAATGGCCTGTGTAGTACCTTACTGGAGACAAGCTGCCATTGAATTTGATCTTAGTATTCTAGTCTGTGACCCAGCAGTTGCACCAGAGCTTGGTTTAAAGGGCAGGGGGGGGGGGAGGGTAGCAGAAAACCCACACACATTCTTTCAATTTCTAAAGGGAAATTTGACTCGAACTATAGAACAAAGGAAGAAGAAATAGAAGTAAAAGAAAATCAAAGAAAAAGTGATTTGGATTCAAGGGGATCAGATGTTTCATTTATTGCAGGTTGGAGACCTCCAATCAGTCAAATGAAAGGGGCATTTGTATTCAAATACCTAGGAGGCAGAGGGAAAGCCTTGATTGGGGGTGGGAGACTTAAGTTACAGCAATCTTGCTGAGAGATATGAACCCACCTTCCAGGCTATCTGTTCCCAATATTGAAGGTCTTCTGTATTACAAACCTGAGATGAAAGGTGTTCTGACGTCTGGGTCTGCAAGCCAGACACGGAAATTAGCGGCATTCTCAAAGGGCATGCCGCTTGGAGGTAGAACACAGAATGGTGTGAGAGGGTAGTTGCTTTCTAAAATGAAAAGATGCCAACATAACACAAAGAGCCCAAGTCTCTTCCATGGCCAGGTGTGGATGGGACTCATGAAAGCATCTTCTGTCAGAAGGCAGGACACAGGGGCCGGGGGAGCACCCTGGGTACCATCTCTTTTGTACCATGATGGATAGAACTTGGCTGCCTGACTCTCATGCCAAGCATGTAGGAGATATTTGATAAGTAGAAGTCAATGTGGAGCACCCTCTTTAAGCCAAGGCCAGGTCATCTACACCCTGAGGATGTGACTTAAATTGAGTACTTATATGCCTCATTGCCTCACCTGGCTCCCAGTCTTCCTCCAATCACTAGAATACAGAGTCCATGATGGCAGAAATTGTAAATGATGAGATCTTGGGTGTCTCTTTCCCCCTCTTAGGCCTCAGTTTTTAAATACAGAGGTTAGACAGCTGGAGATTTCTCCCTGGATGAGAACCGCTAATGGCTGGGTGAATGGGCTAAGATGATATTATGCAAGGCTACAATATCAAATAAAGTCCCAGGGCAGTGCCAATGTCTTTGTCAGCTCTCTAGTGACTCTAAACCTCTACACGGCAAGGGGAAAGGCCACAAGGTCCCATCCTAACTAAATATTATTAACAGTTATCTTTCTTTTGTGCTGTGTTTATTGTTACCTGTCCACTTTTGGCAAGTGATGGCACATTTTCCTTGGAATAACTGATTTGAGAAAGAGTTCTTTGTCAAATGGATATGAGCCAATGTTGGCTGTTATGACAACACAATGAGTTGGGTGTAAATATATCAAGCACTGTGTAGATTAGGCAAAGCCTTCGCTTTGGGGAAAACTGTCCCAGCTGACTTCCAAAACTCCTTTTAGAAACATTGGCCATCTCAAGTCTAGGCTGTGCTGCTCTCATTGGGGCAAACTAACCCAGGATCCTCTGATGAAGACATAGCTGCACACAGAACTCTGGGACAATGGCCATTTGTCCAGACTCCTGGTAGCTATCAAGGTTCTATCACATACTCGCTGCTGGGCCATTCAGCACAGTGGTTTCAGATGTCCAGTGGGAAGCAGTCCCCACAGACAGTAGATCAATAGTAGGGAAAAATAGAGGAAAAATCATTTGAGGAAGAGGAGGATATGTGCTAGACAATGGGTACTCAGGTACATACTTCAAGGCACACCCTCAAGTCATGGATGACCAGATCCGGCTTGAGGAGACTTCCCCAGCCTGGCCATTACCTGGCATATTAGTCATCATGGCAGCATAAGGACATGCTCTAGAGTTTTCGCTGTTGTTAGTAAGTCCCCAGAATCATGGTCTATAAGAATACCTCAGTTAATTCCAATGTTTATTCAGGGGTTGAGAATCACTGATGTAGACCAAAAAACCTCGAACATGTGTGCTTTGACATTTCTTAAAGGAATCAGCCTTTTGGGTCATGAAGTCAATAACTGTTTTCCAAGTGAATTAACTAGGCAGTGAGTACGTCAATATGTTGCCACTCACCCTAGTGACAAAACAGAGCCTGTTCTTTGCAAAGTGATGCCAGTGGCTGTCATTATGTCTCTGCAGGTCTTGATTCATTCAACCCTTACAGCTATCCGCAGGCAAGGTAGACTCATCTATACCTCATTTTGCAGATGAGAAAACAACTTCAGGGAAAGGTGGAAGCTTGTCTAAGGACATCCAGAAAGATTTATTACCAGCTATTGTGTCCCCCCATCTACCTGCAGGAGGTCTCCATGCCTGTATCTGGGCGCAGGAGTCAGGGTGAAGGGTGTGTCTAAAAAAGTGAACAAAACAGCAAGTCATTTTTACCTTTAACGTAGCACACAGGAGCTGGAGATATAGCTCAGCAGTATATCCCATGCTTAGCAGATAAGAGGCCTGTGTTCAATTCCAAGCACCTTCACCCCCCCCCAAATTAAAATAAGACTGAGCACAAATACAAAGCATCTAGGAATGGTCGTTATTTCCCCCACACTGTCTTCTCTCACTGTGCTCTTGGTTTGTTAGACTTGAGAGGCTATAATTTCCCTCTGTTTCTCTGTGAAGGAAAATGCAATAGTGTGACTATAGAAACTATCCTCCTCTCCAAGACTAGAAGAGACTTGAGGGTGAAGTGGGGAGCATGGAAAATTGTGACTCAGAATCTGTCCAGTGTCTCCAGACTTCATAGTTTATCAGAGAAGCAAGATGTTGGAATCTAGATATGAAATATCCCAATTGCCATGTGAACCCTCATTTTAAAATAACCATGGAAACTAAGCTGGTCTACGGGAGGAGAGAAGTCCTCAGGGACCTGGACTCAGATCACCGGGTGACCAGAGACAAGCCCAAGTCCCTGGGCTGCAAGGAAATAGATAATATTATGTATTTGAGCCTCAACTTTTAGTGACACTTCTATATATTAAACACTGTGCCAGATGGGGGATTCGAGATTAAATCAAGGTGCCCATCACAAAGGGCGAGGTAAGGGGGAGGGGATAAATAACTCCAGGCTTTCAGGATAGAGGTTGCTGGGAGATAAAAGCTGATTGTGGGGATTGATAGTCTCCCGGGCAGTAAGAACAGAGAGAAAGTGGCTTCCTTGATGCAGGATGCACTGTACAATCACCATGGACCTGCTATGTGCTGAAAGACACGTGTATCCACCCAAAAACTTCTTTGAAGACCATGCAGATAGATAGGAGGAACCAAGTGTGCTTGTCTGTTCTGTGAGTTTATTGTTTTGTTTTGTTTTGTTGAGGCAGGATTTCTTGGTGTAGCCTTGGCTGTCTTGGAACTAGCTTTGCAGACCAGGCTGGCCTTGAACTCATGGTGAGTCTCCTGCCTCCACCTCTGAGTGTTGGGATTACAGGCATGTGCTACCACCACTCTGCATGTTACTAATATACTCAAGAATAAACCCAGACACTTTGGTCTTCCCCCTGGGTGTCCCTCTGGAGATGCCATTCATCAAGAACCAGGGGCTTTCTGTTTCTACTTTTAGCTGTTTTTTACTGTACATGTGGACCTTCAAAAGTGCCCCATACACTGGCATCTCCTTGTTTCCTACCCCCAGTAACACCTCCACCTCTCACTTTAGCTTTGTTCCCATGTGGATTTCTGTTGAACCTTCTCCGCACACACTCTTTCTTGTGTCTCTGGCAAATACATCTATTGCTGCCTGCAAAACTCTGATCTGAACACAGCCTTATTGGTTTTAAGCCTCACACGGCTTCTGCTGACCTTGGGACAAAATGTGGAGGGCATGTGGTCTGGTGCACCCTGGACCAGACCTGTCCTTCGTTAACACCATCATAGGAAGAGGCACAGATGCTCATTCACATTCCTGTCTAACAAAGGCTCCCCAAAGGCTTGGTCACCTCTGGTCTCTGCAGGCTGCCCAGGCTTCTTTCTTCCCGAGTCACCTTCTTGCCGTTTTGTTTTTGTTTTTGTTTTTTTTTCAATTGTGAACCACAGCCTGACTGGAGAGTTTCAACCTTTGGAAGTTTTCACCAATTAAGCTTCTTGTGGTCTTCCTGAGTTCTCACCAGTACAGAACAAGGTGCAGACAGGGAGAGTGAAGACTAGTAATGGATGTGGAGTCTTCAGAGTTCCAGGGAGATGGCTCAATGATTAAGAGTACTGGCTGCTCTCCCAGAGGACCTGGGTTCAATTCCCAGCACCTACATGGCAGCTCACAACTGTCTATAATTCCAGTTTTGGGGATCTAATACCTTCACATCAGTGGACATAAAATAAAGTTAAAGAATTTTTTAAAAAATTCCTTAGTCAAAAGCCTTTCTAAAAATCATTATTTTCTGGGCTGAACAGACAGTTTCAGCTATTGAGAATATATACTACTCTCTATGAGAGGACCCAAAGACCCAAGTTCAGTTCCTATTACTCACCTCTGCTGACTATCACCCGTAACTCTGGCTCCAGGAGAAGCAGTGCCCTCTTCTAGCCTCCCTGGGCATCTGCAGTCACATGCACCTACCCTAAATTGGCATACATACACATACAATTTAAAAAGTAAATAAACTATTAAAAAGCAGTTATTTTGCAAAGGCTCAAGCTGGAAGACTCCTTTAATTAAGCCACCCACAGAAAGAGAAAGCAATTTCACACATCAGAAAAAAGTGTGGAGCAGAAGGAAACAAGTAGGTGCCTTGGAAGTTCAGCAAGAGACCCAGATCAAATGAGAGGCTAGGTCTTTTTGGAATCATCTGGGCCCCCGTCATTGCTAGCTGCTACTTACCCCTGATCAGCAAGGCAACTACTTTGGGAAAGGTGCAGACAGCCAGGCATGGGACCAGCTCAGGGCTTTTATCACATCCAGCGAAGGATTGTGTAGCTAGACTCTGAATCAGTTATCTGGAAGGACAGGACCATCCCCAGCAGGGCCATTCTCTTTTCTCTGGATACCTAGACGTTTTCTGTATAAAGCAAAGTCTCAAATTTAAATCCCATTGATAACAAAGAGAATGTCAGCCGGTAGTGACTAGGATCACATCCAAGTATTACAAAGTCCATGTAATTCTTGGACTCTGATGGAAAATCTTCCGTTATTAAAACGTTTGCTCACGTTTTAAAAGCATCAGTAATACAAAAGACACAACAATGCCTGTGTGAGACCTCTCACACGGCTCTTTGTACTTGCACATCTCCATCTTTTTTGCTGGTAACTGACAGGTCATTTAGATGAATTATGCCTACTAACCAGGCTTTTGACTTGTGGAAAATGGGCTTCTAAATGCAATAATTTTCACAAACCTTTCCCTGTTCATCCTCTATGTGTCTATGATTTCATGTGGGAATACCACTAATGCTATGATTTTAAAAGATTTTCATAGTTAT
Organism: Cricetiscus sungorus; assembly: GCA_030556225.1. NCBI lineage: Eukaryota > Metazoa > Chordata > Mammalia > Rodentia > Cricetidae > Cricetiscus > Cricetiscus sungorus. Next base: position 30,627,055 of record JANBXA010000729.1, read on the forward strand.
AATACACGTTTGTACATGGATATGTGCACATGTGTGCAGGTACCAGCAATGGCCAACAGTGATGGATTTCCCTAAACCTAGAGTTACAGGCAGGTGTGAACCACCCTACATGCATGTAGGGAATTTAACCTGGGCTCTTGGGAAGAGCAATACATGCTCTTTACCACGGAGCCATCTCTCCAGCCCAGCGATTTTTAATTTTCAGAACAAGAAGAATTCTTAGGCATCAGGTGGCCCTGGGTCCCCTCCAGAACTTTACAGTCTGGGAAACTGAGGCTCAGAGAACAGACAAGCTAGTTCAAGGCCAGCAAACAAGTGAAAACCTCCATCAGTGAAACACCTCGCGTGTATCTGTAGATCACACAACCCCTGTGCGTGCCTATTTGTCTTTCCCCATTCCCTTGAGCAAAAGTCCACCGGGTAGCCAGATGTGCTGAGTTCCAGGGAGCTTGAGGAAGTGGTTTGGAGGCAATAAGAAGCAGGCCCCAGCTGGATGCCAATCTGGTCTCACATCAGCTTAGAGATAAGAGGCTGGCGCCAGGGAAGCTGATGCATGGTCATGCGCCACAAGAATGATGTCTTCTGCCCAGTTTTATCTATTGGCTCTGTTATCTGTGGGTTTTAGGATGACTTCTTTCCCCCCCTAGGCACAGGCAAAGCCAAAAGACCCTCCTTCACTGTATAATGGCAAAGTGTATCCCTATGGCAAGTTCTAGCCATGCCCATTCTCCTTCACTTCTCATGAACCCCTTTTCATGAAGCACTTCTGCTCAGGGCTCTTCTATCCGCTCTTAGCATCTCTGGAGCCTCTGCAGTAGAGGGTGCATAGCAGATTCAAAGGCATGAGGCTCTAATGGCAGGGACACAGGCTGTTTGCCTGGGGGTTGGATTTCTGCAAAGTGTCTGATGACACCTCCCTTACCCTAGCATCTGGCTTGGTTACCCTAACCATCTTGTTTTTCCTACATATCCCATTTATTTTCATGTTAACACGGATCATGCCTACACACTCTCTCTTTTCCCCCCACTTTAAAAAATGCACAGCCACATTTGTTTATGTGCACATATGAATGAAAGGGAAGGAGGAACAGGGAAGCAGTAAGTGGGGTGTGGAAGAAAGAAGTGAGTAATGTGTTCAAATCCTCCCGCTCACTCACCTATGTGGTAGGTTTCCTTGACCCGCTTTCTAGATGAGGACACTGACACCCCATCCGTCACTGCTTTCACTTTCACCCTTTCCTGTCAGCTTCTCTCTGTTTTCACTGCCATCTTTATTCACAGACCTGGACTTGCTCCAGGCTTGTGCTTCTGGAACACCTATGTGGGACTGCACGTACCCAGTCTAGCTCAACTCAACATAGCACCTGCTCCTGACTGCTCCTACCCCCAAACTAAAATATGTTCCTATTAAAATAACTCATGGCTAAGGCATAGTGGTACACCCTGTAATGCCAGCACTGCGGAGGCTGAGCACAGAGAATTGACGGTTCAAAGTCAACCTGGGCTGGAAATCATCACTTTGATCAAAGCAAAAGAAAGCATGAGCTGTTCCATGCTAAAACTCTTTGGCGGGGTGGGAGGGTCCACACAAGTTCATCTGACATTTTAAAGACTCATTCATCTGCAAAATGCTGTTCCTGGTGTGCTAACCTCACAAGGTTGGGGAGATAAAGTGAGATTATGCAACATCTCTTAAAATGTGAGAAGGTAACCCTGAGATACACTTCCATATCCACAGACAAACTGTTAAGTCCCACCAACTCACAAAGCAGCTTTTCCGGTTGTATCAAGGAGAAAGTCTCCATTTGTGTTTTTTGGCTTGTGCATTACTTTGACACTTGACAAGTAGACCTTTAATTAAATAGAATGAGGTCCTTGGTAGGCAGCAAGGATATCAGGAGGATGCTAGATGGATTGGAGACGAGATCCCCAGGCTAGTCGTGACCGAAGAACAGGGCAGTACCCTTGAGCACAGCAGTCCTGGAAAGGTGTAGTTCACATCAGGATGGGTAAGTCTCCTACAACAGTGGTTCTCAATCTGTGGGCCCCAATCCTCACGGGGGTCACATCTCAGATATTTATGTTACTATTCATAACAGCAGCAAAGTTGTGTTTGCAATTTTTACAGTCATGAAGAAGCAAAAAAATAATTTTATGGTTGGGGATCACCACAACATGAGGAATTGTACCAAAGTATTACATACAGCATTAGGAAGGTTGAGAACCAAGGTCTGCTGAGGATTGAGGATCCCCTTACAGGAAAATATAGGATGTGAAATGTAATAGGAAAACACCTGTAACATTCCAATGAATACTAGACCCAGGTCTCACTATGTATCCCAGGCTGGCCTCAAATTCACACTTCAGCCTCCCAAATTCTGGGGTTGCAGTCATGTACCACCTTGGGTGGCTCACATTCTTTAGCCATTCTTACAAGCACAGTTGAACGGCATTAAGTACATTCACACTGCTTTCCAGTGTAGCCACCTGCAGAGCATTTTTTTTTTCAACTTCCCAAACTAAATTCTGTCCTCTTTAGAATAAGTCATGGCTAGGCACAGCAATCTGCCCTTTAGTGCCAACAGTGAGGAGGCTGGCACCAGAGAATTGAAAGCTCAAGGTCAACCTAGAATATAAACCATGACCTTGACCTTGACTAAAACAGCAACTCACTATTTCTTCCTCTGCTCTCCTTGGCACTCCTGCTTTGCTTATTGTCTGTGCAGTTGACGGCTTCATGTGCCTCATACAGGTGAAATCACACAGCATGTAACCTTTACTGTCTGACTTGTTCCACTTGGCCCAATGCCTTCAAGAATCCTTAGAAGACAATGTTTCACATGCATTTAAGACAGGCTTATAAAGCAAGTTATAACAGAATAACAGAAATCATTTTAAAATGATACAGAATTGTATGTGCTTTTATTAAGTAGTTAGGTCAAGAGGCAGGCCCCAAACTCATTACAATTTCCAAGGAGTAACGGGTATGTTTCAAGATGTCATTGAACATCTGGAACATGATTCTATTGATGACAAAGTCACAGAGTTTGTATGTAGAACTGCTAAGACTGTATTGTGTTGCCTTGTATTGAATCATCTAGAAGTTAGCAAACATAAAGAAAAATAGTTTTTTTCCTCCTAGCAAATATGGACTTCCTGGATTTTGTGCACCTATTTTGTAAGGTTCAAAAGGTCTGGGTGAGAGCATTTCTGTCTTTACCAGCTTGTTTCATTCTTGATGAAAAAGTGAGGTGAAAGTTAGATTTCCTAGATTCCACCTGGCCTCCTTACCAATGACAGTAGCCTAGCTTGGGGGACACCATGCAACCTTTTATTAGGCTATCCGGCACTATGTTTGAACAGTGGCTAAACTCCAAGACTGGCCCATTTCTCTCAGAAAGCAACTCTAACTCCATTGAGCCTCATGGCTCATTTGTGTTTGTTGTGCAACAAAGTGCTCAGATGCAATTACAGGGATGGCCTGAAGCACAGGAGACCCTCTATGTGTGGAGACAGTGGTATTCCAACCACAGAGGCGACATATTGCCCTATTCAGAATAGTTGCTTAATTTTTCTCATTTACAAACAGGCTTCGGACAGCCAACCTTTAATTAAGACTCAGTTTGCTTTTCAAAAGCAATGCATTCTAATAGATACCATCTGGGCTAGGGTGGGGGCACTGCCGAAATTATAACTACAGCTGCAAAACCATGCGCCGTGCAGCTGGCTAAGCATGAAGGCCTTTGGGAAGGGAATTGTTTCCATGTGCTTGAGAGTCTAGGGTATGCCTAGCTTCAAAGCCAAGCCATAGTGCCTGGACATTGGCTTTTGCCTTCTTGTGTGAAGAGAGGTGGGAAGATGAAAAAAAAAAAAAGAAAGAAAGAAAGAATGCAGGATATTGACTTCAATGTCCCCTGTCCTGAGAGTCCATTGCTTTAGAACTAAGAAGCCTGGGGTTTGTTTAGCAGTATTTGGATTGCAGCTCAGATCATAGGTTTTGAAAGAGAGGCTGTTAGATACCAGTGTTTCTACATACTGAAACATCTTGGCACTTGAAATGCCTAAGTATTCCTGTGACAGCCTAGCCCTTCCCACTCAGGGCTTTCAGATAAAACAGCATTCCCATCTGCATTAGAGTTTCAGATCAACAGTGGATAAATTTTAATATTAGTATGTCCCAAGATATATGCTAAAATCATTCACATTCATTATTCGTTGTTTATATGAAGACCAAATCCAAACACATCTTAATTTCTTGTTAACTAAATCTGGAACCTCACCTTCTACTCAGACTGATTTCTAGAACCTTTCCTCCATATCTTTATAGAGAAATGCTGGGCCAGCCTGGGGCATATTGATGTCAGCTTGGAGACACCTCTATAGTCATCATAAGGGTTATATGAATTTGGGAGTTCAAAAGGCTCAAGATGGCTTCTAATTCAGACCTACTTTCCATTGGGATGACTTCCAAAATCATGTTGCTTGGCTTCCAGAGTCTTAGCTCTTTCCATTGAAGAATAGAGTGACAAAAATCATAGCTGACATTTTTTCACATCCCGTAGCCACTTAAAATATCAGGCATTTCCCAGGCCAGTTAGTCATGGTTTCCCAGGCACTCCAGCCAGTCACCCTGGCTGCTCCCTTTTTCTCTGACCATCCACTTTCCCCACACATTAATGAGTGCTGGGTGCAAGGAAGGGCATCTGGACCCTGTACTGGTGGTTAAATCAAGGTTCAGGTTGTCTAGTATATGCAGTTTATTGACAGTTGGATAAATTCATTTTTCCTTTGTTCAGGAATACTCACCTCAGAAGGTAATTGTAAAATTTAAGTGAAAAGCTGTGGGAGCCAGGTATGGTGGTGCAGGTCCATGGTCCCAGTTATTTGGGAGGTTGAGGCAGGAAGATAGCAAGTTTAAGGGCTTTCCTGGGTACAGAGGAGTCCCAGGCTAGCCTGGGCAACCTAGTGAGGGAGGCCACACCTCAAAATTCTAAAAAGTTAAAGGAGAACTTGTGACCTAGCTCAGTAACAGAGTTCTTGACCAGCCTTGTGTGAGACCTTGTACTCCATCCTCAGTACAGGAAGGAGGGAAAGAAGGAAGGAAGGAAGGAAGGAAGGAAGGAAGGAAGGAAGGAAGGAAGGAAGGAAGGAAAGAAAGAAAGAAGGAAGGGAAGATTCATTCAACACATATACTGTGTACAAACGAGAACCTTGTGTCTTTGCTCATGACAAAAATCTCTTTCTATCATACTGTCTCCCACTCTTTCTATGATACAAGGTTACAGCCAGTATTCAGGTTTCAAGAAATCCTTAAGACCACTGTGGTTTACTTTACATGGAGAAAAACTGAATGGCATAATTCATTTAATTCTCTAAATGAGGCTACCTATGTGCAGTGAACCTTGAGGGGTTGCTGGATTATCTTTTGCTCAAAACTATCCTTTTCATCCACTCACCACAAAGCCTAAAGCCCCACCATTAGTGTTTTAGCCATCTTCAAATACCGAACTGGAGCTTATCAAGGTATTTCTCAAAGCGTAGTCTCCTAGCAATGACCTGGCATCACCCTGAGAGTCTTCCATGCTGGGCTAGGCACTTGCAGACAGGGGATTCTAAAAGAATGAGAAAGGAGACCTAGGGCACACCAGAGACTCATGTGACCACTCTGAAAAATTTGTGACAAGCAAGCTATGCATTAAATTGTCCCACTGGGCCAGTTGTACATTTATGCTGTTGCATAATACAGAAGCACAAATAGCAACTGATCATTTCATTTAGAAGCCCTTCCAAGGAGAAAGCCAGACCCCGTGGTGCTGTCATACACTAAGTGAGGCTAAAAGACTTTCTTACGCTGATGGTCAAGGGTTTTCCACATGGATAGATGCAAATGTTTTTCACAGATCTACAAAGCAAGGATGATGAAATAAGACTTCAAAATATCCAGAGGTAAAATGTAGCTGAGATCTGTTCCATTTCCATCCACAAATTGGCTCCACTGTCTGGGTTAATGCTGACTGCCGGAGTTAAATATCTTTTATATTTGGCTGTAACTGTTGGATTCCATCCATATACTCTGTTTTGAGGCCAGGTAACACCTAACTAGTTGATAGTAAAGATAAAATTGTTTTCCTGGAACATAAAACTAAAAAAAAAAAAATCCAAATCATTTCATTGGCTTAGTTTGGAAGATCACAGTTAAGCAAATAAAGAAGCCTTTACAAAAACCAGGAGGAAATTCTGTTATTCTTCTTCAAATATCAATACTGGTGGCTTATTAATTACCAATGGATGGTCACCAAAAGAGGAAGGGTGTTTTTTTCCCACCAGAGCCTAATTAGTTTCATTGTCTGCTCCCTGAAATCTATTGTATTCCACCTAGCCATCAGCTGCCGGTTTTAATTAATTTTGAACTACATTCAAAGGTTTTACTCGGTGCCTCTCTGATTTAATTCCTTTCTTTCTTTTTTCCCTCCAAATAAATAAATATCAAAGCTAATGAGGCTCTGAAGATTTGAGATGTAAATATCAGATGCAGATTCTTTTTGGGGTCCCAGCTCAGCAGAAGACCAAAAATAACACTTGGAAGTTTGATTAAGAAATCCCAGACTCTCTGCTCCCAGGCCTCCCTTCAGACAGTCTTTCAGCTGGCACTTCTCAGTGATTTAATAAAAATAAATAAATAGATAAATAAATAAATAAATAGCCATGCCTGATGAACCAAAGCCTCAAGAGTGGATTCTTTTCAAGGATGGCTTCAGTGGGCTTGGTTCAGTTAGTCTACAGCAGGAGCTCCATCTCCAGCAGACTCAAGTCTGACCTGAGAAGTCTGCTGTACACACACATGCATGCACATGCACACGCATGTGCACACACACGTATTCATGCACACACAGATACACACATGCATGCACACACGAATGCACACACACATAAATGTATTCACGCACACACAGACACATACACGCATGCACACATGAATGCACACACACATGTATGTGCACCCACACACAGACACACACACGCATGCATGCATGCATGCACAGACACACACACACTTTCATAATGCTCACACACAAAATCACATACATTTATAACACAAAACTCACATTCTTTCATATATACAAATTTGCAATTCACATTTTTACCCCACACACATACAAAGTCACTTACTTATACACAATTATACATTAGCATATAGACTTTTGGATACATGAACACACACTAAACACCTCCATCAGACTCTGGCCGATCAAGGTTTACAGTTTCAAATCTATGTCACATGGAGCACATTCTCTAACATCCACTTCCAAAGAGATCCCCTGCAAAACATTCCAGGCCCCCTTCCTGGCGGGTGTATCCAGAGCTGCTGTAGGAGCCCTTATTAAACTGCATCCACAGAGCTTGTGGATTGCCCAATCTGCTTTCGCCTGAGATATTTGTATCCTTTACTGAGAAAGTCTGATTCATTTCCCAGAAATTCTCATCTGCTAGTAATCTTTCAGGACATAGTTAGTGTTGTGATATTTTCAGACATTGTTTTCTGGGGGTGGGGGAGGGGAGGGCCAGTTTCAAGTGGCTGTCCCCTGGCAGTTCCCGGGATTACTTGGCGCTTATAAGCGGCTCAAGACTGTGTGACAGCATTTCCATGCAAGGGACTTACAATCATGTTTCATTAATTCGACGTGAATGAAGCCTCATTTCTGGCCTTGAGGAGCTTAAGATTTATGTGAAATTAATAACAGAACAGATGTCTTCACAATTTGGTTCTTCTGGAAAAGGGAAAGAGAGACAGAGAAAGAGGGAACCTGATTACTTTGAAAACTTCAATGCTATAAAATGCAGACCCAGGGAGTTTTTACTCCAGGGTAAAGAGTTATGCCTTGATACCGTCCACATCTCAGAACTAAGTGGAATTTAAATGTCAGGTTTATATTAAATAGTCATATTCCCCATTATGACATATAATAAACAGCAGCTTATTACTTTCATTAATAAGATGTGTTGGACATTTAAAGTAAAGCTTGGAGATAAGGCCGGGCACCTCATAAGCAGGAGTTGAGGGGGACCCTGGGGTATGGGGGAATATGCAGGCAGCTTGGTTTTTAGCTTGGTTTCTGATAATTTAATCATCATTTCCTCACAGGGAAACAAAATGAATTTGCTCACACGGAACCCACCGTTCCAGCTGAGGTGTGCTGGAGATCAGAATACCCATTTCATGGGATACCTCAAAACTCGCCTATTTAATTTGCACTCCTTATCTTTACCTGATACCCCCTGGCATAGTCTAACCCTCCCCCAGCCCCATATGACAACCTGGCAGTAGAGCTGCTATTTTGCTTGTTAAGGTCTGAAGGAGAGGAGAATGGAGAGGTCACCTAGGGGACATCTTGGGAGATGGGCCATGGAGGTCACAGATGCCCCATGTTCAGAACCAGAACTTCCCTGTGGCTGAGCAAGTGGATGAAGTCTGCAGGGGTGTGTGGACGTGGACAAATGGAAGAGCCTGAAGTGGCTTCTAGAATCTGGTCCTTCGAGAGTCACAAACCATCGTTGTGAACTTTTCCTTTGGTCACAAACCTGTGTGTCCTTCAGGTTGGCTCTTCTGCTTTCCTCGTGGAGCTGACAAGAGCGATGAGCCAGAGTCTGAAAACTTACCCCCTTTGAGCTTCTCAGTTGCCTGTAAATTTTGGCATCCCAGAGCTCAGCTCCTTCCTTCCTTCTCCATTATTCCCATCGCTCTCCTGTCGAAATGGCACCAAACAGGTCATCTCTGACTCAGTCACCTCTGAGCACTGACCAAAAAAGTTGCAATGACTTTGGTTCAAACTCAGCTCTTCCTAAAGGTGTGACCTTGAGTAAGACCCATGATGTGCTAGACCTTCTGACTCCTCACGTGAAAACAGAGTGGCTTTCCCCCGGCTGTTATGGAAACAACTGATGTAGTCTGGCAGCCATCGTCAGCATGCTTGGCCTTATTTACCAGTGGTTCAGCTTCTACTGATTCAACCACTATGGTCTGAAAATGTTATAAACAGAACTGTGTCTGTACTGACTGCACGCAGACTTTCTCTCCTGCTGTTATTCCCCAAACAGCACTGGAGAGGAATAATCTGGTGCACAGCATTTCTATTGTGTTCAAGATGAAATAAAGCAGATGAGAGGATGTGTGTAGCTTGTAAACAAGGCTTGAGCCATTTTTTAAAGGGGCTTTAACTTCCATGGATTTCAGTATCAGAAGGGGGCCCTGAAATCCTACCCCCACCCCACAAAGGGAGGAGGTGTCATGTCTGAGGATGAAAAACAATAGGCCAGAGGGAAACAGTCATATTGAAGAATGACAGCTCTTAAGGACACTTCATGGCCCGTCAACCTGTTAAAAGAGGAATGTCAAGTCTCCTCTCTTAACTGATATGGGATCATACAATCAGATTCGGAGGGACAGTGCCTATGTAGTAAGTGGGGGCATCTCAGTGGCAGACAATGGTCATCGTAGGGGTGCCTCCTGATGGTTCTGCAGGACAGACCGTCCACCTCTTCAAGGAAACCAGCAGTATGGAATTCTAAGTGATTTTAAAGTGAGATGATTTACATTTGAGCTGGGGATGTTACAAGCTTATACAGACTTATCTGGAAACTTGGTGTTAGATGTATTTCAGAATCCAGATGTTGTTTTGTTTTTTTAATATTTATTTAAATTTAAAACAATCTTATTTTACATACCAATCCCAGTACCCTTTCCCTCCTGCCTTCCCATTACCCCCACTGATTTCCCCCCCCACCAGAATCCAGATGTTTTTAGATAAAGAAAAAATGATACACTGGAGTCACTACTTACTGGCTGACTTCCAGGTTGTGTCTCAGGCAACCTGTCACATTTAGGCCTGTTAAAACCACTTCTACACTAAGACACTAGGGCTGGAGTGATGGCTTAGAGGTTACAAGAGGACTGGAATTCAGATCTCTACATACACATAAGAAGAAAGGCAACCCGTACACACCTATAGCCCCCCAGGTCAGATGTGAGCAGAGACAAGGTCTCTGAGACTCATTGGTATCTAACCCCAGTTAAGGAAACATAAGTATCAGGTTCAGGGAGAGACCCTGCTTCAAAATAATGGATTGGAGAATCTCTAATGGTGGATAAGAGGCTCTCTCTGGTCTCTGGGCATACACAAAGGTGCACACACTCACATATAATCACACAGATAGAGACACCCACAGACACAGACACCCAAATATTATTTTTAAAAAAGATAATGACACTAACAGAATCAGGAGGCAAATAATTTCCATCCACAGATAAGAACACAAACTACTCTCCCACCCTGAACTATCAGCAAAGGGCCACTTGTCAAAGGTTTATCAGGACGAGGCAATAGAAGTGGACTGGAGCTTTTGAATCTTTTAGAGGAACACAAGTATGCATGTAATATGTGTGTGTATTCACACACACACACACACACACACTGCCAAGAATCTGGAGCTACAGAGTTACAAAATCAACTGGTAAACCTAATGCCTCACCCAAGTGGACACTCATTGTCAGTGACCTGATTTAATTATGTCACAAACCCAAAAACTCTCTGAGCCCCGGCTCTTCAAACCTTGCCCAAAACAAGATCTGTTCCTCTGTCCATGTGCTTTGGGTTAGGTGTGGTTTGTTCTGTTAAGGATCAAGTGTTTGAAGCATGGTCCACAGTGTGAAGAGAGTAAGAGGCAGCAGAAGCTTTAAGAGATGAGATTTAGTGGGAGGTGATAAGGCCTAAGAAATCAGGGTCTCTGGGCATGAATAATGCTGGTCTACAGCATTAATGTATACGTGTGTGTGTGTGTGTGTGTGTGTGTGTGTGTGTGTGTGTGTGTGTGTGTGATGTGAGCTTCCTCTAGTGGGATGGTATAAAAGAATGAGTCTGATCCTCGATACTCTCTAGCTTCCTGTTTCACGTGGCAACCCCTTTTACTTGTACATACTCCCACTATGAGTAGTGGTGTGGCTAAGAGTCCTCATCAGAGGCTGAGGAAATGGGGTATCCATGCTTAGACTTGCAGTTTCCAAAACTGTAACATAAGTAATCCCTTTTTCTGTGTAAATCTGCAGTCTTGGGTACTGGCATGGTTACTAGTCTTCTCTTCTGTGTAAGTTTACAGTTGTAGGTACTGGCATGGTTAATATTAAATTTCAACTTGACAGAATCTAGAACCATCCAGGAGGCAAACCTCTGGACATGTGAAGGAGGTCTTGTGTTAGGTTAACTGACATGAGAAGAGCCACCCTTACTGTAGATGCCATCATGCCATGGGCTGGGGTCAAGCATTGTGACACCTGGAAATATAACTAATGCAAAGAAAGCATATTATAAACAGAACATGTTTGTGTTCTAAACACATTTTCTTGTTCAATTGTTTGCTATTTTTCTTTTTTATATGTATTTTTAAAACTTTCTTCTTATTATTTGTGTCTTTCACTGCTGTATTTCTTATTGATTTCTAGAAACTCTTTTTATATTAAGCAAAATCACCACTGTAGGTTATGAGTTGCAAACATTTCCCTGTGTTTAGTTTACATTCAATATGTAAAGATTTATTTATGGCTAGTTGGTCAATGCTTTCTTTTATGACCTGGTGTTTCTGTCACAATTTGAAAAATCTTGCCCAATCCTGGATTATTTTAAATTTCCCCTTTCTTTAGTTCTTGTATATTTTGTCATGCACATGGAGACACTGGTTTACTTAGGATTGATTTGGGTGTAAGTTCTGTGTTAGGAATCTAGTTTTGTCTTTTCTTCCCAGATGAATACCCATGTTTTTCAAAGACATTTATTAAATAAGGCTTTCCCCCTATTTGTTTGAATTTTCAAGGCTTGGTAGGAGCTGCTTTTTCAACATCCTCCATTTGTTTCCTGCTTTGGAAGAAACATGATTTTAAACAGATCATATCACTCACTATGCTTGTTAGAGCTTGTTCACAAAATTTAGATGAGACATAGAAAACTATTTTGATAAAAGAGAGAGAGCATTGTGAGCATGCACCAAGCAGAGAACAACATCAAACTAACGCTCGTGTAGCACAATTAACAAAAACCCAGGGACAGATATTGGGGTTAAATCTGAAGATCAGAGAAGCAAAGCAGCCAAACACTAGAGAGTTCTCACCTCTACCAGTGCTCCGAGTGAAGGGGTGATCCTGACTTCAGACTGCACTGAGCTCCTGTCTCCTCCCACCTTATATTCCTCTCTAGCGCTGGGATTAAATGTGTGAGATCCTATGTGCTGAGATCACCTTTGTATGAGCTCTGTTTCATTTTTAGACTGATTCACTCTCATGTAGCCCAGGGTGACCTCAAACTAACAGAGATCTGTCTGCCTCTGTCTGCTGAGTGCTGGGATTAAAGGTGTGCACCACCACTGCCTGGCCTCTGTGGCTAAATAGTGTGACTGCTGGGATTAAAAGTATTAGCCACCACTGCCTGGCCTCTAGCTGTGGCTAACTTTGTGCTGTGATCACCAGGCAAGCTTCATTTGTTAGATCATAAACAAAGTATCAGCATTTACTGGGAATGAATAGCACAGTAGGACTAGCTCACACCATGCTCCTGTGATTAGCTTTGGGTTTCCACCACCAAGAGAAAATAATTGGAATACTAAAAAGGGTAGTAGAGCTCTGTAAACAAGCATTTGTGATGTGAGTGTTGAGAAAGTTTAGGTGTGGGGTTCAATTCTGATGTGCATGGATGTGTCCCAGCCAAGACAGCACTGAGAGCAGGGAGGTATTTTGAGGCTATGACCACACAGTGATGACCATCCCCTGCCTTCTCAACCAGAATGCCTCACTCCTCTATAGTGTGTGTGTGTGTGTGTGTGTGTGTATCTGCACCTGCGTGTGTAGTCATGTATGTGGGTGGCAGGGGTCACAGTAGATGTCTTCCTCTGTTACTTTCCACTCTATTTTTTGAAAGTTTTTTTTTTTTTAAATTATGTTTATGGGTGTACATATACAAGTGCCTAGAGAGAGCAAAAGACAGTATTGGATCCCTGGAGCTGGAGTTACAGGCAGTTGTGGGCTGCCCTACGTTGATGTTGCCACCTGAACTTAGGTCCTTTGCAATTGCAAGAGCAGTAACATTGTTAACCATCTCTCTAGCCCCAGCCAACATTTTTTTTTGACACAGGGTCTCTTATCCAATCCAGATCACTGAATCCGACTGCCTAGACAGCCTGGCCAGTGAAATACAGGGATTCATGTGACTCTTCAGGCACATGGCACTGCACCCAGCCTTTTCAGGTCCTCGTGTTTGCATGGCAACTGACCTCGTCTCTACAGTAACTATTGAACTCCTGGGAAGCTGAGGTGGTACTGAGACCTGTTTCCCATTGGGAAAGGCCTGGATGCAACTTTAACCTTCTTATAGAAAATCCACTGAGCAAAATTATAATTTGATATGGCTGCACTTAGCCAATAGAAAGTCATAAACCATCTTCACATCACAATGCATGGTGAAAAGGAATCACTAAGTGCCAGGAAACATATGAGAACCCCAAGCTCCCATTCATCTGCAGCTTTATGCGAGGGCAGCATATTAAAGTGATTTCAACTTCAGAGCAGAGCTCCCCAAAGAGTGCTCCAGTCTTAATTAAAATGTCAATGAAATACAAAAGTGCACGAGGGACGTTTTCAGAAACCATTCCCTTTCAACTTCTGGAAGGCTGGCTGTGTCTTTCTTCAAACCCGCCTGCTGGTCTCACCAGCACAGCCACCCCAGCTAGTCACCCTTCCTTTCTGCCTGGGGAGCCCTTGGCCAAGGACCATCCTCGGCGGAAGCTGGAGAAGGAGAGATGGCAGAGGCTTTCAGAAGGTTTCTCTGTCCCTTTAGCTGAGGCTCAGGATGTCATCACTGAGCAGCCCACACTGTCCATAGTCAGAGTGGGAAGGCGGGAGAACAAGTGACCAAAATACCTGCTCAGAGCGGCTAAGCATGGTGAATTAAGAGTAGTGAGTGCTGGGACTTCCTTTAAGCCTTTGAAGTGGAAAGTGCAGATACCTGAGGGCTGACTGGTAATGACTATTGGAGGTGGACAGCAGTAGGAAGTGAGGCGGCGTAGGCTGGGGGCAGATTAGAAGTCACACTCACTTTCAAAGGAGTGGCCACTGGTCTACTCCACAGTTGCTTACATGAGAAATACAAGCCTGCTGTCTTTTGGCTTGAAAAAAGAAAAGCCAGAAATCTGCACTTTTAAGATATGATATTTCTGTAATTTTATAGTGACTATTTATTAAATATTTTTAAACCACCCATGGGTCAATTCTATGACAAAAGTAAACCAGGTAAATGGATGAACTACAGTTTTTACTCTTAGGATGATCCTCTTGGACTTCACAGCCATTTTCCTTCTCTCAATTTCAATATCCATCCATCCATTCATCCATCCATCCATGAATCATCCATTTGTTCATCTATCATCCATCTGGTTACTTAAGCATCCATGGGTCCACCCACCTATGCATTCCTTTATCCCTCTATCTATCTATCTATCTATCTATCTATCTATCTATCTATCTATCTGTCTGTCTGTCTGTCTGTCTGTCTGTCTGTCTGTCTGTCTGTCTGTCTATACCCATCCATCTGTCCACCAATCTAGTTACCCATCCATTCATTTGGTTATCCATTCTTCCACTCATCCATCCACCCAGTCTTTTATCCACATGTTAATTCATTCACTCACCATGCATTGAATATTCATTAGTACCTGCAGGTGCAAGGTAATGTGATAGAAACAGGAACAAATCTAACCCCAAGTACAAACTCAGGTGCAGCCCCAATTTTGGTCCTACTTATGACTTTAAAGAGGGAACTAGCCAGAGAGTTTTAAATGTGTATGTGCTTTTAAGAAAGGCCAAGTGCTAAAAGTTGTCTACACTGTTGCAGCCTCTGCCTTGAATGTGCCTTGAGCCAATGCCCTCCTTTGAGTTCTCTCCCCCCCCCCCCGCAGGACCAGCCAGAGCATGTTAATGAGACTGTGGTTCCATGTCATATCTCTTCTGGTTCTTGACTCTATCCCAAGCTCAAGGCCAGTGGTAGCCTTTGCTTTAACCATTGAGTGGCTCTCACTAGGTCAATGTGCTTGAATCTGCCAATGATTTCCCCCCATTCTCTGCTGGGATCAAAGTCTCATGACAGCTTAAATGGAGATTTGACATCTTCAGTCAAAGGAGAGCACAGGAAAGTGATATCCAGTATGTTTTCAAAGAAAGGTGAGTGTGGGGATTCCATCAAAGGATCTATGTAAAAGGGCTGTCCCTCTCATGCACGTTAGCATTGTCAAACCTGACTGTGCTTGGTACACAGAGGGTGACTTCAGTTGCATGTAGAACATGTACAATACTGCTCTTCCATGTAGGCAATGGCCCTCCTTACTGTTAATGCGAGGATATGGGGAGGGACCAGACTTAAGTGTCCCTCACCTAATGTCACTGATAACTTTCAAGGATAGGGACCCTGAATTAGCAGTTCCTGTGGTCCCAGCTCCCAGTCTAGCATGGAGACTGCACATAGTGAGTGAATGCTTTGTAGACTGGCTGGCTCACTTGGAAAATGTCCTATTATTGGTGGGAATTAGAGACCAGAGATGAGAAGGGATTTGCTTGAGGCCTGTTCCCCTCTTCTTGCTAAATTTTTACATTATATGTCACAATCTTTCTCTGTCATACTCACATATATATATATATATATACATACATACATACATACAGGCAGACTCATACAATCTATAGGCTCAGAAAGACACATAGACACAGAGTCAAAGATGCTAGACTCCAGAATACACAGCAGGGAGACACAGAGAACATGCAGACACTCAACATCCAGAAACTTCCATGATCTGAGTGTGTTCTCCAAATTCATATTGAAATCCACTCCCCAAGTGGATGGTATTAAGAGGTGGGGCCTTTGTATGGTGACAGAGATTAGTGTCCTTGTGAAACAGTCTGGGAATAGACCTCTTGCCCTTCCTACCATATAAGAATACAATGAAACACCATTGTCTATGAACCAGATAGCATGTTCTCTGTAGATAACAAATCTCCCAGTGTATCTGTCTCAGCCATTGAAGCCT
Organism: Cricetiscus sungorus; assembly: GCA_030556225.1. Classification (NCBI taxonomy): domain Eukaryota; kingdom Metazoa; phylum Chordata; class Mammalia; order Rodentia; family Cricetidae; genus Cricetiscus; species Cricetiscus sungorus. Next base: position 30,643,168 of record JANBXA010000729.1, read on the forward strand.
CAAAACTTGAGCAGTATATCATTGCTATTTACAATTGTTCTAGTTTAGGATACTCTGTTAGAGCATGTCAGTGGCTGAAGAAAGAGACAAATAGACAGATGTACTTAGACACACAGACATATGCGTATAGCCTCAGATGCAGGCGCACCTTCACACTGAATGTATACAGACACAAATTCTCAAACTCCTACACACTCACAAGTACCCGTGCACATCAAGATTCACACAAGTGGGCCTGTGCACAGACACATTTTCACACACACACATTGACACACTTCCACGTGCCTTCCTACCCTTGTCCTTGCCTCTGACTCCCAGTGACCACCAAAAGCAGCAGTAGTGAGTGACCAGGCCACCGCCTCATTCTCTGAGTGTCAGAGCTGCCTCTTCCATCAAAGGTCATGCAGATCCCCAGGCGCATGCTAATATTTATCTTCTTATTCAAGCTGCCATTCTCAGGAAAATACTGTATTTTAAGCAAAGATCTTCTGGGCCACAGGAAAGGAACAAATCTTAAGTGACATTTCTGCTGGTGGAAGAATGACATACACACCCTCTTTCTTTCTTTCCGATACTGAACCAAGGGCCAGACATCCCATCACCAAGTGACAGATCCAGTCACCCCCACCACTCTCAACATCCCATATTTGGGGAAGCATTCTCTTTGCTTGAGGCCTGAATCATGAACAGGCTCAAACATGGATGCACCCATTCTCAGACTTGGATTGAGTAGTAAAGCCTTAGCTCTGTGTGTCTGAAGTTCAGAAAATTACTGAACTTCACACAGCTCTTGGGCTACCCATCAGGACTGTACTGTTAGGTTTCAAGTGACTGCTTTCACCGGGCCTATGTCTGAGTTCAAGATTCCCATCCTTCTCTATTTCTAGTTAGGCCCTGTGTGCATCTGTGTATGTCTTCTGCACACATTCACTGAGGTGGGGCCTTTTAGGGGTTTGCCTTCTCATCATCCTGCCAGGGGCCTTGAGTCGATTGCTATGCAAGATTTATGACTGCATCACTTCCAGCAGATAATTTGACCATAATTTAACATTTTTGCCTTTTCAAGTAACTCAGACATTCCTCTTTCATGGGCTGGGTACCCCTTTGGGGAAGCAGGGATTGGAGAGACATGCCTGGCTTTGCTCTGGCTTTGTTCCAGTCTGTTACAGAGAAGTCATGTACACCCCCTTCATCTTATCTGACTTTCCAGCTTTTGATCAATAGCAGAGGATATGTGTTTTATCCAAACACTAACCAAATGCATTCAACAGATTACACATTAATTTTACCATCATGACATTGAATGGAGAGATAATCCACAAAAGTGCTTCAGATTTCTTAAAAGTGAATTTAATTATAAGTGGTAATGTGTGCTGGAGAGCTACAATCATGAGGAGCTGTGTTCTCTAAGTCTGAAACGAGAGCTTATATTTCAAAGGCTTATTGCAGTGGAATTAAATGACCCAATTTATTAGTTGTAAATGTACGATTACTGCAGCTTTGCTACACACACACACACACACACACACACACACACACACACACACACCTGCACATACGCAGCATATTCTAGCTGGATTTAGTACACGTAATCCTCTCTACAAGAATTATATTTTGTAACAAAGCTGCCTCTCCGTTAATTTGTGAGACAGAGACAGGCAACTGATCCCCCATCTTCTGAACCCCAAATAGAAACACTTTCAAGTTTTTTGTGGGTGTCTTATGATTCTCATTCCTGCCAAGTGATTAGGAAGTGGACAAGAATGTTAGAAGAGAGGTACTATTTGCTGTCAGGATGGAGATGGGGAGGTTGGGGAAGGGTGGGCAGGGAAGCAGCAGCTGCAAAATGCTTGGGGCTTTACTCCACTAACGTATGGACACTTGCTGAACACCTGCCATGCTCCAGGCACCACACAAAGCACATTCCATAGGCTCCCTCCATGGTGCCTCTCAGAACAAAGCCCTAAGGCAGATATATGAGACACTTATTTTCCTGATGAGAAAACAGAGGCTCAGATGGACTATGGAGAAATTTGCAAGCATCCCTGAGTTCACAGGCAGTGGGAACAGGACTTGCTTGTGGGTCTATGTCCCCAGAGTCTGTGTTCTTGTCCCAGCTCCTCTGACCCTTGTCTATGAGTGGCAGACTGTTCCCTGGAGACAGAGGAGGAAGGTGGTCAGTAAGTGTGTTCATGATGGCAGTGAATGAGAAGGTCGGAGAAAGAGGAGTTAATGGTGATGAGGCAGGATGTGGAGAGTGCAGACATGGCATTGAACTGAGTCAGTCTCATAGATGGAGCAAGAGGATTCCTGGAAGAAATACTTGCAAAACAGACAGGCACTAAAGAACATTAAGAAAAAGTCATGCTTACAACCACCTGCTGAGGGCTTGGTGTATGAGGCCAGCAAGAGAGGGAGGCATGAGTCAGAGGCAGAGGTTAGGCCTGGGATATGGATGGTAAAGTCTTTTGTTTCAGTGTGAAGAGTTGAGGTTTCTCCTATAGGTGTTAGGAAGCTCCAGATGTTTAATAAGTGTGAGGTGGTAGTACTGGAGGGAAAACTTACCAACTCACTTACCTGTGGGGGCCAGATGGGCAAAACTACAGGCTATAGACCTTGAAATGTTATATAAACCAGACAGTATAGCTGTCTACATGGATGTCTGATACTTGGGTCCAGGCTACTAGAGAAGATGGGAAGTTGCTAATAGAAAATAGAAATGTTATCAAGTTGATGTCTTAGTTTCCTTTCCCTTTGCTAGGACAGAAAGCTGACAGCAACAACTTAAAGGAAGGCATCTCTTTTGGCTCACAGTTCAGAAGCAATAGTCCATCTCAGCAGACAAGGTGCGGAGGCAGGAGCAGTTCTGTCTGTGGCAACTGTATATGCGCACCCCATATACATATATATGTGTGTGTGTGTGTGTGTGTGTGTGTGTGTGTCCTTTATAGCATGACTCTGTACCTGTCTTATAGAATAGAGCTATCTGCTGGGCCCATTGAGTTTGCTGTGTTAGAGGCAAGGTAGGCTTCTATTCTGAGCCTGGCCTTACATCCCTCCAATCTTTGGACACAAGTCTTACCTGTCATCAAGAAAGCCTGGACTGGCCTGCCAGAGGAGAGAGCCCATGAGTTGCAGACCTGCACATATACTTCAGCATGGCCAGCCTGGCCCAGCCCTCCCTACTGACCCATTTGTTCTGCCAAACCCAGCCTCACGCAAATAGCAGCCCCATCCCATCAGCCTGTGGACTAGTGAAAAATGTCTACCCTTTTAAGATCTACCTGGGAGCAGTTTGTTACTCGGCAATAGCTAGTAGATACAGGGGCTCAATCATCTAAAAAGTAGCTCCATGCAGATTCTCTTTCACTCTCACAAATACTCCTGGTTCAACATCAAAACGTCTCCATTGCAGTTGACACGGTGGGGCAGGGGAGGGGCCAAGAGCATTCTGTGTCCTGAAACCTGGCTGCCTTTCCTTATCAGTGGCTGGTTGTTCTCAGCTGGGGAGCCCATTACAGCTTCAACGTCCCTGAGGCAAATTCACCCCCAGGCCGACTGCTGCCTCCTCAAGCAGCTGTTGTCTGCAGTGGCTGTGCTCACATCTGGCCCCCATCCGGCCAGATGTCAGTCCTGACCTCTGGGGCTGTGACCCCCAAGAGTTCAGAGTGCATCATGGACTCTGAGGACAGAATCCCGTTGATAAACCCAGGTAGTACTGTGCAGGCCTCATCCACATAAGGGATGTCTCCTCAGCAAATTGCCCTCTGCTGACACCACAGGGGTGTCTAGCAACATGAGCACCCCCACTCACGTCTGGGAAGCACCTACTGTGAGCTAGGTACACTTCTCAGCCTGGAATAGGCAGTGTGCCTCTCCCAGCAGCCACGTGAGGTGGCCTTGTTCAGAATGGCCCTTGCTGTATGCTGTGGAGCCAACGTGTTTTCCCCCAAACTCACGTGTTGAAGGTTTATTCTCCAGTGTGTCAGTGTGCAGAGATGCAGCCTGGGAAGCGGTTGGCTGGTGACGACCCTGGCCTCTTCAGTGGGGAGGGGGAACCTTGAGGAGGTAAGGCCTACTTAGAAGTAGGTCAACATGTTTCCTAGGAAGGTGTATATTTTCTCTGTGTATGTCTGTCTCTCTTTGCCTCTCTCTGTCCCTCTATCTCCTTCAGTCTCTGCCTGTCTCTGTGTCTCTGTCTCTCTCTGAGTGTATCTCTCTCCTTCTCCCTCTCTCCCAAATCCCCTTCCCTCCCTCCTCACGATGATCTGTTTTGCCACAAGCCCAGAAGCCATAAAGCAAATGACCATGACTAGAGCCCGAGCAGAAATAAACCTTTCTTTCTTTTGTTTGTCTCGAGTATTTTTCCACAACAACAGAAATCTTACGTGCTTGGGGAAAGTGAAGAAACTTAAGAGAGAGAAGAAAGAAGCCCCCTTCGCTTAGTGGAGTATGCTTTTCAGTCACCAAAGGAACCAGGGCTCTGTAAGCCCCCTAGCCCCCACAGGACTCCTGGCTGAATCTCCTAGTTCAACAAGCCTCACTGACTTTTGACGTGGCATGTTGCCTTCAGCATGCTCACCCTTCTCCCTCCAGCCACACAGAACTGGATCCATAAACTCTAACTTCGGGCGCCGTCCACAGGGTGTGGACAGAAAATTCGGTGAACCGGGGGGCCATAAATATGGTGGACCAGGGAAACGGATACATGATCTTCACAGGAGGCAGTAAGAGCCATGGGAAATGCCCAGGGAGCAGAAGGAGAAGGGAATGAGTAGGGCAGCTGATGACTGGCTCTCTCCAACCAGTCCCCGCAGATCCAGGCCAGGCCTGCACCCGAGAGGAAGTCCTCGCCCTCAGCACCTGTGTGTACTGGGCAGTCTTCCTCACTAAACTCTCCTGCAGCTCTTCTGGGATTCAACACCTTATAAAGAAGTCCGATCACGCCTGCTCAAGCACCTTCTGTGGTTCGTTGTTGCCCACAGACCAAACGGGTGTGAAGTAGACAGCGTGTGGCAACGGGCTGGGGAAGCCTGTGGCAAACGGTGGCTTGTCCCTGCTGCCCTGCGCTACTGTGTTTCAGGTGTGGCAATGGTTTTTAAAGCAGAAGCCGGAGAGATGTGTTTCTGGGTGGCTCGGCACTTTGTGGCTTTAGCAGTAGTCCTCGGCCTCCATGTGACTCTCCAGAGCTGGCCTGTGGCTGGGGAGAGGAGATGATCGGTGGGATGTGCATGGTCTCCAACTGGACCCTACAGCTGGGCCTGTCCTGTCATCATGTCCTGCCCTGTCCCCAGCCAGGGGTCCATTGTTCAAGGTTAATCATGTTGTATATCTTGCACATGCCCATGTGAGTGTGCAAAGCTTTCCTGACCCTGCCACCAAGCTGGGAGCATTCTTCCCCTACCCTAGGCCTTCAAAGCTCCACTCCAGGGATGCCTCCCCTGAGAAGTCCTCCCAGATACCTCCGGAACAACAGAAGAGACAGCATACCACCTGAGCTTCCTGAAAGCCCCACGGTAGCTTCTGGCACATGCTGGGTTCTCTCTAGGCCTCTCTGCACCTTTCCATATGTGGCCAGGTACTCTGTTACTTGTTGTGTGAGTATATATTGGCAATGCTTTCAGGTGCCAAAGGCACAGACGCCCCCTCTAATGAAGACAGATTCAAGATCTGCCCCTTCTGCTTACTGTTGTGAGGGGGCAGGGATAGAAGAGCAGGGACAGGCATGGCCACCTGGGAACGTGAATCAAGGAACCCGGTGGCTCGGAAGGAGGCCTGCCTTGGCCTTGAACTGCTTGGTGCCAGTTTGACTATCTTGAGGAACCTGAGTATTGCCTGCAAGGGAGCCATAGAAGTCCAGACTTCTCCAGATATCTCTCTCTCATTCCACTCCAGTCCCTCTGCAAATGAGGCTCCAACAGTGCAGGGAAATGGCCCTGACCTCTGTCAGGTGGGATAGTGTGGTAACAAAGCAGGGAAGAAAGGGGACCCCAACACTGGGTGAGCTTGGGAAAGATGGGGCTCATGGGAAGTTTGGCTGGAAGGCAGGGTACAGAATGTTGGGTATCTGGTCTTGGCTGCCAGTACGGACAGCAAAGTCAGATGTGCCAGTATTTCTAACTAAAGGGAGTGGGGTGAGAGAACAGAGGTCCTGGGTACCAGCAAGCAGGGCCAGGAGGCCATGCAGTCAAGGGAGGAAGAATGGCCTCTGTGTATGAAAAAGAGAATCTAGTGGACTTTCAGAAAAACAAACAAGCAAACAAAAACAGCTGGATCACTAGAAGGGCTGAGGTCACCAGCTGGCTGTTAAGGCAGTGTCTGGCTCTTGACATTTTTCAATGGCAGCCACACTCTATGGATTTCTGCTAAACATGGATTCCTGTACCTCAGCCTTGGCTGCAGGCCCCCTAGTGGACAATGGCAGGGATAGCCCATTCCTCCTCCTAAGGAGACCAGGAAACTCATCTGTTTCTGAGCCATGCAGCCCTTGGGCCTGGAATTCAAGCCTGGGTTATAAGCAGAGATGGCCTTCATTGATGCTCCCTCGCTGTGTTGGTGCTCATTCACTGTGTTAGTGCTCCCTTACTCACTGTGTCAGTGCTCCCTCACTCACTGTGTCAGTGCTCCCTCACTCACCTGTGTCAGTGCTCCCTCACTGGGTCAGTGTTTCCTCACCCACCATGTCAGTGCTCCCTCCCTCACTGTGTCAATGCTCCCTCCCTCTCCGTGGTAGTGCTCCCTCACTCACCGTGGCAGTGCTCCCTCACTGGGTCAGTGTTCCCTCACCCACCATGTCAGTGCTCCCTCACTCACCTGTCAGTACTCCCTCACTGGGTCAGTGTTCCCTCACCCACCTTGTCAGTGCTCACTCCCTTGCTGTGTCAGTGCTCCCTCACAATGCTCTCTCACTGACAGTGCTCCCTCACTCACCCTGTCAGTGCTCCCTCACTCACTGTGGCAGTGCTCACTCATTGTGCAACCTTGAGTGAGCTTCTCAACTCGTGTGGGTCTTGGTTTCCTCACACATTGAGGGAATCCTGGTCATAGTAATACGTCCTCAGGAATTTTTTCAGGACCCAATGAACCAGGTCACTAAAGTGCAAAGTAACAATCGCAAGCCACGGTCACTGGAAGCTTTTCACGCTGCCTTTGCCTCTGATTGGCAACTCATCTTCACACCAGCCAGGATAAATATAGCTACAGTAAGAGACAGAAAGAAAAATAAGAGCAATGTTTGGCTCGGTGTCAGTAAGTCCTGTCCCAATGACACCCTGGGTACTTCATCATTGTTTTCTTTGCTGAGGCTTACACGCAAGGTCTTGTGCATGCCTGCCAAGGACTCTCAGTCATTGAAAGACAGCCCCTTGCCTTCCAGAGTTTAACATAGGTTCTTCCTCTCTAGTCCAGGCTGGACTAGAACTTGTCTCTAAATGCTGGCATTACAGGTGTGTGCCACCCCAGGGCATCTTTAAATGGAAAAAGAGACCACTGGTCTAAGGGTTACCAGCTGGGCTAACAGGCAGTAAAGGAGCTCTGTAAAATTAAAAGCAGGGACAGGTGGTGGTAGCCCACGCCTTTAATCTCAGTACTTAGGAGGCAGAGGCAGGTGGATCTCTGTGAGATGGAGGTCAGTTTGGTCTACAGAACAAGTCCCAAAACAGCCAGCGCTATACAGAGAAGCCTTGTCTCTGAAAAACAAATGAGAGCCAGTACCTACAGACTCTGCGACTGACCAGTGGGGAGTGTAGACAGATACATCTGCAGAAGCCCATTTTAAGGCCATGCTTCTCAAACACAAGCTTTCCCAGAGCCAAGAGCTCGTGGGAACCGAGCTGAATCCCCCGCACTCCCAAGCCCTAAATGTGCGCACTAATTTCTATCACTTGGAATTCTAAAGAATGTATTCAGGTGATTCTGGGGCTGAAGCTGAGTGGCTGCAATTGTTCATTATGCTCACTAGGTGGAGCCCAAGCCCAACGAATGCACTGACCCGGGCATTCTGAGTCCATAGGCTGCTTTGTCAAAAGTAATCCCACCAGATGGCGACGCCTGTCTGCTCAGGGACAGCCAAGTCCTGAGGAAAGAAGCTCTGAAAGATGATGGTTCATGGGCTTCCCAGCTCAGACACTTGGAGCCTCAGAGAAGAGCCTTGTGCCTGGAAAAGTGAAACACATCCAGCTTCATCTTTACCAGATCTCATATGGCAGTGGCTGGGCCCTTGCTACCCAGTCACAGGCTTATACCCACAGGTGCTTGAACACACACACACACACACACACACACACACACACACACAGAGAGAGAGAGAGAGAGAGAGAGAGAGAGAGAGAGAGAGAGAGAGAGAGAGAGAGAGAGAGAGAGAGAGAGAGAGAGAGAGAGAGAGCAGCCCGATTGGGAAGAGAGTGACTGGTTTTTGAGTGTGTGCTGCATCTATGCCAGGCAGTGTTTGACGTTTAATAAGCACTAACTGTGTTACCACAGCCCTGAGTGTTGATTGCACAATTCCAGGACAAGTAAAGGAAGGAAGGTTATGTCACAGTTAACAAGCCACCACCTATTTGTGAATATGGTTGCTCCTGACTGGCTCTGAATCAGGGAGGTCTCCCTGGAGTGTGCTTTGAACTGGCTTTGAAACAACAATACTCCTGGATTGATTTCTGGACCAGGGAGAGTCGGGAAGTGAGTATCAGTGAGGGGCAGAAGGGTGCTCACAGTGGGCAGAAGTTAGCAGTATGGGTGTGACTCTAAACACAAGGGTGCATTTGCAAGGTGTGAGAGAGCTGCTAGCAGCAGCTGCAAGGAAAATAGTAACCAAGACTCTGCTTATATCAACGCTGTGTGTCCTTGATCAAACCACTTAACTTCTCTGGACTCTCTTCTTCTTATCATCTGCGGAGGGCCAACTGAGTGTCCTGGACGTCCTGGATAACAGTATTTACCACAGTGACTCACTCAAAACAAGTCCCTGGCAGGTCCTCCTTGGTGCTTTATTTCCCCCTGCTCACCTCAGTGTTCAGTTAGGACAAGGGCTCCAAAACCAAAACGGCCTTGAATTGGTCATCTTCTCAGTTTCCTCGGCCCTAAACCAGGAGTGTTGGCACCCTCCCACCAGACTGCCTTCCAGTGCCTAGCTATTAGACAGAAAGGCATTACTGAACTGTCTGGAGGAATCATCTCGTCTGCACACTGGTGCCCAAAGATGCCCCTGCAGCTATGCCCCCAGTAGGCCTCATTCCAGGGCTTTGTGCTGATGCCAGCTTAGAAACACACTACCCAGACATGCCAAAGTCTTCAAGGACTCCCTCCTGTGGAGTAGCACTGTCTCTTTCCTGCCCCAGGAGCAGTGCTGGGGGCCCCTTGTGGGTACCGTGACCATCACAGGATGACTCACTCTGGGATGGAGGACCAAGCTGGAGATGCTGGGAAAAGAGGTATCAGGATGTAGAATAGAGGAAATGGGACGGGAAAGACTGGTTGCAAAGCTCAGCAAAGCCCATCCCTCCTGCAAGTTCCCTCAGGAATTCCTTAGCCCCCGAGCCCCCCCAGCACTGCAAAGAGGTTTTACATCAACGGACGGACATGGTGGACAGGCTCCCTTGCTGGGCTCCTCTGCCTTAGGAGCTCCCTCTGAAGGCCTTGAATGCTGAACAGCAGGGTTCCCATCCAGGGGGTGTGGGGTCAGTGGGGTCCTTCCCTGCTGGGGAAGCCAAGCCTGTCTGAGCCAGTCCAAGAATGAGGAGTTCACTGCTCAATGGAGCCTCCCACAGCAGGAAGGACAGGGTCCCTTCCTCCCTGATCTTCTAGCACCCTTGTGAGGACCTCACATCTCTTCTCCCCTTATAGTGCCAAAGCAGGAAGCTTTGATCCCTAACGGACACAGAAGTGGCGGGAACACTGCCTGCCACCATGGTGGCAACTCACTCACTAGTCTTGATCACGGAGGGCTCTTCCCCAGGGCATGCTTAGACACAGATGATGAAAATGCTACTGAAGTTGTTGCACTAAGTATTATAAGAGCTCATCAAGCTGGGAAATCTAGGGTTATGTTGCTTTCAGGTATAGCTGGGTCAAGGGCGTCAAAGTCATTGAAGTCTCTTGCCTCTCCCCACTGGCTTGAAAGCAGAGCCCCCCACACACACACATACACGCATGCACGCACGCACGCACGCGCGCACGCGCGCGCACGCGCGCGCGCACACACACACAAATTCAATGTGTCAGGGCACAGGGCATGGTGACACCTGCCTGTAATCCCAACATCAGGAACTGCGACCAGCATGGGCTGCAGAGAATCAAAATAAAGTGAATGAAATACACATGGGTTGGGGATATAACCCAGTGATAGAACACTTGCCTAGCACGTGCAAGATCCTAGGTTCAACCCCCAGTGCCACAGAAAATTAGTAAAAGTTAATGAATTAATTAAAACGGAATTCTTAATGAACTCTTGTGCCCCTTTAGCATGGTTACCTAAAGGCCTTAAGGCTTCCTTAACCTCAAGCCCCTGGCCAGAATGAGTGTGGCTTCCATGGGAATGTGGGTGCGCTGGTACCACAGGATAGGAGGGCTAGGCCAGGTCCAGGCCACAGATCTCCGTGGTTTATTTCCTCCTGACCATTTCAGACAAAACTCAGCCTAAGGCGAAGCCATGGGCCTGGTGTTGGGGAGTAGATGATGGGGAGATGGGCAAGTAGGAGGACAAGGAGGAAGCAAGTGAGTGGAACCAGCAATGGCTCAGAACCCACATTTCAAGTGTGGAAGGCAGAAAGGTGGTAGTCACAAGGACACGGACTGTTCTCACCTCCTTCCAGCCCAGCCAGGACCTCCAGTGGTAGCTGGTCCCGTGTAGACCAAATGGGGTCTTGCCAGTGCTTTGTTCGCTGAGATCCTTGAAGGAATCCTGGAACCTCTGGGGACTGGGTTTGCCTTTCCATCTGTTGCCATTTAGAAAATTATTCACTTATTGAAGCTATTGTTGAGTCAGCAAGTATTTAGTGAGCAACTACAGTGTGTGAAACTGTCCTAGGTATTGCACTGACATTCTAGCACCAAAGTCAATAAAGAATTGAGAAATTCGATAATAAGATTATTTTGAGGACTGAGGTCAGAGGGAGTGTGCCTGCTCTGTGAGAATGGATACCAGCACCCTTAAAAAGCCAGGCATGGTCTCACATGTGCCTGTAACCCCAGTGTGGGTCAGAGGGAGGAAGACGATAGCTGGGGCTTTCCAGTTACCAGTCTAGTCCAGGTTCTGTGGCAGGCCTCGACTCAAAGAAGGTATCGAGTGAGAGAGAGAGCAGAACAGTAGACATTCCTCCTTGACTTCTAAGTATGCATGCATGCATGGACACACAAATATACAACACACACACACACACACACACACACACACACACACACACACACACACACACCAAATAGACAGCTTTTGAAGAAAAGATTAGTTTCAGATGAATGCCACTGCCACAAAGGGATACCAGCGTGGGTCCTTTTGACAAGAGTCAGACTAGGACAGTCTCAGTGAGGGTGTGGCACTTGAACTGAGACTTCCAAAACGGCCTTTGCAGGCCTATGGAACAAGTATGACACTGAAAGCCTGAGACAGTTGGCATCGCTGTGGGCTTAGGGCTTGAGCTGAAGGAGAATGTGACTGCAAGGCTGGAACAGGTTCTGCACACCCCACCTCTGCAGGCCTTTGCTCTCTGCATTATAACACACAATGACCCATTCCTTAAAGAAGATCCCAGAGCCCCCTCCTTGGTTGTCACACAAGGCCAGGGAATGGGGGGAGGTGGAGAGAAAGGAAGGGAGGGAGGGAGGGAGGGAAGGAAGGAGGAATAAAGGAGGGAGGCAGGGAGAGAGGAAGGAAGAAAGAAAGCCATGTGGCCCAGGCGTGGAGAGCAAGGGAAAACAGAAAGAATGCTAAGGAAAGCTGGCGGAGTTATGCTGGGCACTTTTGCCTGTGCCCCCAGATGTCTCTGCACTTCTTGCCATGCTCTGCGTGGCCCCTGCATCTGGCTTTGGCTTTGGCTTTTTGCAATAATGAGAGACAAGGAAGACATCAGTGGAAGGAGAACAAAGCCCCTTCTTAGTTCCAGTCCCCTTCCTTCAGGATTGCAGTAATTGGCCCTCTAAGGTCTTCAGAGGGATCAGCCTCAGGTTCTGCCCAGGATCCTATGGCATCCCTGGGCTCCCCACCCCTACTCCCCAGCTCCCGACTGCTTGCTCAAGACAAGGCTCTAAGAATTGCCGAAGCTTCTTGTAGCTACAGCCAGGAATTAAGATTCTACCATAAAAGGAGGTTAAGTCAAAGCAGGTTGTATAGAGCAGCCAAGACCCTGAGAGTCACCAGGGGTGGCAGGCTAGAGGCAGCTCCAATCTACTAAGACTCTCTGGCTCCAGAGAAATCTTTGCAGCTGCCCCTTGAAAGGACTGTGTGTTCTGGGCCCTGGGGTGGGTGGCTAGGGATGTGTCTCTTAAATGAATTGGAGATCAAGACACAGCGATAAAATGGAGAGAGCAAGTGGTTATCAATGGTCTTTGCTTCCCAAAGGTTTTAGGAGCCAGACAAAGTCATTTAAGTAGGTTTTGTTTGGCAAAGACAAAACAAAACTAATCAAAGGGACGTACAGGCTTCCTCACTCAGAGTTCAGGTGCAGCCTGGCTGTTTACAGGGTCGGAAGGCTGGGCAGCTTATTAGGGGCAGGGGGAAGTGGGAGAAAGTTGCTCTCTCCCGTGGGTCTCGGTTCCACTGCCATCTTTGTGTTGCTCCTATTTCAGATAAACGGTGACCTTCTACTACCCTATACACCCCAAGTTCACTTACAGCTGAAAGGCGGTATATTCCAGACAGACATTAGCAAGAGTCTCTGAATTATGAGCTGGTTTCAGGGGACTCTGAAAGCCCAGCTGAGTTCTGCCTTGCCAAGGGCTATGAACTCACTTTTCATCTAGGTCTGTGCCAGGCAGTCACTGTGGAGGTGGGTCGCATGGACTGAACCCATCAGCCTGAACTAAGGATCTGGCCCTGGGAAGGTGCAGATGACAGTTGCCCGCCACCCAAAGCTTTAGGCAACTGTATTGTCAGGATGAAGAAAGAACAGTTGTCCTAACTGTATTTCAAGCTCTTTGTCTGGTTTCCTACCAAACTTACCTCAAATTCCAGGAACAGTGAGTGCCCCAGGTTCTACTCTCTGACTGGAAGTGGCCTGCCCCTCTCAGGCAAGAACAATCATCTCCTAACAAGAAACAAATTGCCCCTAATAATCATGCCCTGGAGCCAACAGCACCCAAAACCAGACCTGAGATAGTCATCAACCAGACCATTACTGGACCAGGAATGCTTGGCTACGCGCTCTTCGTCTGCTCTGTCTCCATATATCTTGAAGCCCTGATAACTCTCCAAAGCCAGGAGTCAGAGTGATGGCTCCTATTTCTTCCCAATGTGGACACATTGGATAGCAAATCATGTCATGTTCTTGCTTCACCACCACTTATCTCCTGATTTGACTCTTAGCTGACTCTGGCCACTTGGTACCTGTAGTGCCAAGGACTCCTGGAAGCAATTCTTGTCTTTGCAGTGACACAGACTCTATCCTAATGCCATTGGAGTACAACACCTGGAACAGTGCTCATAAAATAGTTCTTGAATGAGTGAGTGAATGATTGGTTGATTGAATGAATGAGTAAGTGAATAAATGTAATGCTTGCCATAACCTAACACCTGCCAATTGCAGCCTAGACCTGGCAACTGTGGGTACATTTCTATGTCTATGGTGTCTTAGTTACATCTCTATTGCTGTGATGAGACACCATGTCTAAGGTGACTTATAAAAAAACAAAGCATTTAATTGGGGGCCTGCTTGCAATTTTGGAGAGTGAGTCTATGACCTTCATGGCAGGGAGCACTGCAGCAGGCAGGCAGGCAGGCAGGCATGATGCTGGAGCAGTAGCCGAGAGCTTACATTTTATCCACAAGTTGGAGGCAGAGAAAAAGAGCAACTGGGCCTAGCAGGGGTCTTTTGAACCTCTACTCCATGCTATCCCCATCACTAACAACAATGACACAGCTTCTCCAACTAGGCCACACTTAATCCTTCCCAAAGCAGCTCCACCAACTAAGGACCAAACATTCAAATATATGAGCCTACGGGGCCATCCTCATCCCAGCCACCGCATATGTAACACACCTTTATAAATAAGGTGGTTCTGAGCATGTGAAATTCATCTTCTCCCTGTTCTGGATGCCAAGGTACCTGCAAGGCCACATGCTCCCCAGGAAGGCCCCAGAGAAGAATCCTTCCCGACCTCTTCCAGCAGCTTGCGGTCAACAAACTCTTGTGGAATGTCCTCTGGGCACAACCTGGCTGCTGTTTTGGAATCAGAGCAGCTGTGACTACCCAAGCAAGACCTTCACAAGATGGAGAAAGATAAGGCTCATGGGGCACATAGGCTCGGCCGTGTATAAGGGTTCAGGAGTGACTCCTGAGATGGCATGTGAGATTTAAGAGGCCTTGCTCCACCCTGAGGAGTATTTCGATAAGTAATGGTAGTTGGCTGGAAGGAATGTTTCTTTGGTTACATAGCTCACCTGTAGAGAGCTGCGTAGTGCCACGCCTTAAAGTGGTGCTGGCTTCTGCCTTACACCTTCCCGCTGGTGAAGGCTCTCTGACGTAAACAAGCCCTTAATTGGTTAAGTCTGTTCAGCCTGTCTGCTTCCGAATTAGAGTAGCCTATCTGCAGGGTCCACGTGGCTCACTGGGGTTGGTTAGCTCAACCAACCTGTTGAGTAGCCTGTGCAGGGGTATCCTGGCTCTCTCTCTCTCCCTCCCTCCCTCCCTCCCTCCCTCCCTCCCTCCCTCCCTCCCTCCCTCCCTCCCTCCCTCCCTCTCCCTCTCCCTCTCCCTCTCCCTCTCTCTCTCTCTCTCTCTCTCTCTCTCTCTCTCTCTCTCTCTCTCTCTCTCTCTCTCAGAAGCAACATGTTTAAAGGATCCTGATTAAAACTGCATGAAGAAGATCTACCCGGAGTCGTGTCTTCCTTGCTGGCGAGGGCAGGAGTGTACACTCCTCATTTACCCATAGTCCCATATGTGCTCCCACATGCTTCTATAAAGGAAGCCAGTTAGAGTCAGGTGATGGTTCCATGGGTAAGGCACTTGCTACCAAGCCTGATGACCTGAGTTTGAGCCCTAGAACCCATATAGTAGAAGAAAAACAATTCCCACAAGCTCCGCCTGGGGACATAAAAAGGAAACCTTCTTCCCTCCCCCAGAGGAGCCCCCAAACCTCTGCAGCTTGGGCTCCATATCTTCCTAAGACTTTAAGGGGAAACACTGAAACTGAAACCATGTCTCACTGGAATTTTACTCTTGCCTCACCCAGGTCCTAATCTGTGTAGAAAGAATGCAGACAAGACACACAGAGTGTGATGAAGAAGACAAAGTTTATCGCAAAGTGAAGGAAAGAAAGCTGAGCAAGGTGAGGGTGGATAATGACCATAGATGCCACTGTTTCCATGTATTTGTGAGTAGGCTTTATTTATGCTGTTTTTAAAGGCTCTAGATTAGATAGCTTGATTGACAGGTCCATTTGGATTGCCTTTCTGAAGAAAGCAATGGTACATGAAGTGTTCTGCTGGATAGGAATCGTGCAAGGGTTTGGGTTCCTGGAAGGAAGTTTGGCTTATAATCAAGTAATAACTACCAGATAGTTATGGAGGCTTAATGTCCCCTACTGGGATATGATTTAGATCTCATTCTCCTTACTGGTAACATCGAACAGTTCTGGTCCTTGTCTATACAACTGTGGTCTAGGAGTGAGGGGTCCAGCCCTAATGTCCTTCAGGGTGGCTAACATTTTCCTAACTACCTGACATAGTAAGTGACATGGGCCAGGAGGTAGAGAGTAGTAAACTCTTGCCTGAAGGGGACAACCTAGTCCCAGCTAGCAGTTGTCACATGGAAATTGGTACCCACAGTTGCCAGGTCTAGGACGTTTTATAATGAAACCAGAAAGTCTGATTTTTACATAAGGCTTCCCAAATTTCAAAATGCTATTCAGCCCACAAGCCACAAGTTTGCAACCCCTGCTTTAGTGAGACAACTTTTTCCACTTTCTCTACCCGCTCTGCAACTTGGCTCTCTCACTATCCACAGGCTTGATGGCCAGGAGCTAAATGGGGCTGGGCCATCAGGCACTCACCCCCCCCCAAAATTGCCCCTTTCCAAAGCCTGGGCTGTCCACTCAGATGACCCAGCTCTCTCCTACAGATCCTGGTCCCAAGAGACTTCTTACAGTTGACCCTGGCCAACCCCTTCCAAGGCCTGCTGGGCAAGCCTGAACTTGTCAAAAGACTATCAAGTCACAGAGTTTTCCCAAGCCCTGGGATAGAGGGCTCATTCTTCACCATGATCTCCAAGTCCCTCAGGTAGGGTGGTCCTGGCAGAAGGTGTTGTATTTGAGCATCTTGTTCACTGGTCAGCGTTGTCATAATCCAGAAGCAGGAACTGGGAAGCCTTGTAATCTTCTTGGGAGACTTTGGGTCACTGTCAGGATCTGGCAGTCTGTCTGATATTATAAGCTTTTAAATTAACATTTTAAATGTCATATTCTGCAGGTCTCCAAAATAGTAAGAGTGTTGCCCAGGTAAATCTGAATAGACAACTTTGTTTTAGTTTAACTGTTGAAAACATACAAGGGACTTAGTAAGGTTTATCCCTGTTAATAACCATTAGTTGTTAGCATGACTATCTTAGCGTCTTACAATAGGTTAGCAGATTTTATAAAACTAGAACTTTACATTGTCAGGTTTAGCTTTAAAAATGATTTGAAGCTCTTTTTAGTGAAACATGAAAAATATATATGACTTAGTTTATCTAAACAACTTAAACTTAACAAATTTAGCAAAGACAAGGATGTATTGCCTTACTGCATCCCATAAACTAAAACATCCCAGTTCTGGTTAGATTATGATGATTATGGCTATGATTTTAAATTTTATCTTTTTAATTTAAGTATAAATATTAACAAATAAAAACATTTTAAAGGCAAAAATATGTTATAATCTTATAAATTTAAACATTTTAAAAAACTGTTCTTAAAAAGAAAATTTAAAATCCCTTAATGTCTTTTTGTAATATCAAAAAATAAAATACCCTTTATGTCTTTAAAAACCATTATCACCTGGGTGACTGTTTAATTACAAAGTTTAGTATTCTTGGGTATAGAAGCATTGACATAGATAAGAGAATATTTTTAGTAAACAGTTTACATCTATCCTGTTGGGGAACACAGGGAAAGAGAGCAACCTAGTCCACACCAGTCTCTATGGCTAAATTAATCTCTTTAAAGTCCTGTTTATTCTTTGTATGTGTCCTGAACTCTTGGGTCTATATGCACAGTGTCCAATCTGCCCCCAGTACAGTAGCTATTCCCTGGCTTACCTGAGGAACGAAGGCCTGTCTATTGTCTGACCTTAGCAATGTATGAAAATCATACCTGGGCAGGATGTTGTTACCACTTGTGTCATTTTCTGTTTTACCAGAAAAGCTTCTCTGTTCCTCCTGAGTAAAGCCACCATCATCTGTGAGCCAAGTCTCTTTGGCGCCAGGCAGAGGAAGCATCTCTTAGGTCCAGTCTGGTGTTATGTCAGGATTTCTGTACAGCCCTGGATGGGGGGGGGCTCTAGGTTGGGGTCTTGCGCTGGGCTCCTGGAAGGTGATTCTTGTAGGGTTTAAGAGCAGAGTCTGATAATGTGCTGGGCGTGCCGTTCAGCTGAGAACTTTTCCCATTTAGCTTTTAGGGACATGGGGTATTGGCAAACATTGGCCGATTTATTTTTGGCTTTAGCTTTACCAAAAATCAGGGGCCAGTGGCTAGCCAACCCCATGTCCCCAGTACTGGCCAGACCTCTGAGGGTACATAGTTCGTTATTTAGAGATTACAGGCTGGGGGGGGGGGTGGCATTTTCCTTTTGATGTAGCATGCATTTTTGTGGCAGAGTGGTGGTTGTAAAGATTTGTGTTTGTGTGGGGGGGTGTTCATACCTGAGTTTGGCCCCATATTCAGAGAAAGAAATCTGATTTTGTTTTGTTTTGTTTAGTTTTGTTTTGGTGAGGAGATTTTGCCCTGGGAGAGGGTGAGGAAATTCTGGTATGACTGGAGTGGCATGGGTTACCCATCCTTAGATGTTCTTCGGGTAGTCCATTAACAGGACTTAGTGCTTGTAGCCCTTTGTACCCAGGTGATTTTGTTAGTCATTGGCCCTTCTGCTTTACCCTGGATTATAAAGGGGGACTGAACCTCATCTCCCCTAATGGCTGTCGACTCCTTGAAGGAGAGCGGGGTTGGGGGGGAGGGGGCGGTGCAGCAGTCTGCCTTCTCTTGGGGCGGCTTTTAGCCCAGTGACCACCCTCTCTGCAATAGGCACACTGATTTTTTTACTTGCTCCTGGGTCCTGGCTGAAAAGCGTTGTCTCCAGGAGTCTTTCCCATGCAGGTGGCAAGGAGGATCTCCTTTAATTTTGCCTGATGATGTGTTGTGGCTGTTCCAGGACTCTGGTTAGGCTTTCTTTTTAAGTTCCTGATTTTCTGTATCTTTTCTTCCGTCATAAACCTTTTCTGCCACTGCAACTAGATCTCTAAGGTGCGTTTCTCTCTAATCTCTCCATTGACTGTGGCTTTCTCTCAACGTCTGGTGCTGTCTAATTAATGAAGGCAAATATCACAGTTGTCTCGGTTTCCCCTGTCACAGGATCACAAGGGGTGTAACATCGAAAAGCCTCCTGCAGCCTTTCTAGATATGCAGCCTGACTTTTTCTGGACCCTGCCTAACACCACACACCCCTAAAAGTTCTGGTTGGCTTTTGTGTCATCTCCCCTAAGACCCACAGGCAGAGTCCGGGGATAGATTGGGAATCTCTCCTTACCTTGGGTGATGTTGCAATCCCAATCAGAATGAGTTGAGAGGAAACGAGCATCAATATTCCCTGTGGCATCTTGAGGTACGGCAAGATACAGGGGAAAGGCTATAGCCTCCCCTTGAGCGGTAGTTGGACTGCGGCTGAGCTGCAGGTGGCTTGCTCAGCATCCCCCAAGTCTCCAGCAGGGTGCTGGGCCTGCTCTGTCCATCAGGCACTCTCAGGGGTTCAAGTTCCTGCGAAGGTGAGGTAGCATGGGGGCGGGGAAGAAAAATGTCAAATTCCTGTTTCCTCCTGAAGGATAGGTTTGGTATTGAATTTCTGGCTGCTTCGGTGTGAATCCAGCACCTGTGAGGTGGAAGGAAGGGGGCGGGGAAGGGAATGTCCAGGAAGAGGTCTAGGGGAGAAGGAGAGGTTCTGTCCATTGTTACTTGTCAGGGGGTGTGTCTGTAGGATTGAGGCAACAACAACAACAAAAATAACATGTAACACAAGCATACAACACAATAAAACTGGGATGTACAAACACAGAATCAAATGGCTAGCCAAATACAGGCCTACCCGTTCCTCTAAAGGGTCCCTTTCCTACAGACTAAGCCACCCACCCGATCCCTAGTGGATCTTACAGACCTCAGATCAGTTCAGCCGCCAGCCGAACCTCCGCCCTGGATGAGGGATTGGGGTGTCCCCTTACTCAATCCCCGCAGGCCTACCCCCCTTTTAAAAATGTTTTCCTTTTATATTTAATTTTTTTTATTTTACATATAGATCCTAGTTCCCTCTCCCTCCCATCCTCCCATTTTCCCCATCAACCCCCCCATCCCATCCCCCATCCACTCCCCAGGGAAGGTGAAGCCATCCATGAGGGATCATCAAAATCTGTCAAGTCATTTGGGGTAGGGCCTAGGCCCTCCTCCATGTTTCTAGGGAGTATCCCTTCATGGGGATTGGGCTCCTGAAGTCCATTCCTGCACTAGGGATACACACTGGTTCCATAGCCAGAGGTCCCTTTGATTGCCCAGGCCTCCTGAGACTCACATAAAGGGGGTCTGGGTCAGTCCTATTCTGGTTTCCCAGCCATCAGTCTGGGATCCATGAGTTCCCCCTTGTTCAGGTCAGCGGTGTCTATGAATTTCTCCAGCCTGGTCTTGACCCCTTTGCTCATCACTTCTCTCTCTCTGTAATTGGATTCCAGATCAGCTCAGTGTTTAGCTGTGGGTGTCTTCTTTCATTTCCATCAGCTGCTGGATGAAGGCTCTAGGATGGCAAGGTAGTCATCAATCTCCTTATCATGGAAGGGTATTTAAGGTAGCCTCTTCACTATTGCTTAGATTGTTTGTTGGGGTCATCCTTATAGATTTCTGGACATTTCCCCAGTGCCAAATTTCTCTTTAAACCTATATTGGCTCCCTCTATTAAGGTATCTCTTTTCTTGCTCTTCTCTATTCCTCCCCTGATTCAGTCTTCCTGCTCCTGCATGTCCTTCTCTCCCCTCCTCTTCTCCCCTCCTCTTTCTCCTAACTCCCTCCCACCCCCCATGCTCCCAGTTTTCTCAGGAGATCTTGTTCCTTTCCCCTTCTCAGGGGGACCATGTATGTTTCTCTTAGGATCCTCCTTGTTTCCTAGCTTTTCTGGCAGTGTGAAATGTAGGCTGGTGATCCTTTGCTCTATGTCTAAAAACCATATATGAATGAGTACATACCATGCTTGTCTTTTTGTGACTGGATTACCTCACTCAGGATGGTTTCTTCTAGTTCCAGCCATTTGCCTGGAAATTTCAAGATTCCATTGTTTTTTGTTTTGTTTTGTTTTCCAGAGTACTACTCCATTATGTAAATGTACCACATTTTCTCCATCCATTCTTCAGTTGAGGGGCATTTAGGTTGATTCCAGGTTCTGGCTATTACAAGCAATGCTGCTTGCTATGACCATAGTTGAACAGCTGTTCTTGTTGTATGAATGTGCATTGGGTATATGCCTAAGAGTGGAATTGCTAGATCTTGAGGTAGACTGATTCCCATTTCCTGAGAAACGGCCATACTGATTTCCAAAATGGCTGTACCAGCAGTGGAGGAGTGTTCCCCTTTCTCCACATCCTCTCCAGCATAAATGGTCTTTAGTGTTTTTCACTGTAGCCATTCTGACAGGAGTAAAATGGTATCTCAGAGTTGTTTTGATTTGCATTTTCCTGATGGCTAAGGATGTTGAGCTCTCTCTTAAGTGTTTTTCAGCCATTTTAGATTCCTCTATTGAGAATTCTCTATTTAGTTCAGTACCCCACTTTTTAATTGGATTATTTAGTGCTTTGGTAACTAGCTTCTTGAGTTTGTATAGTTTGGAAATCAGCCCTCTTTGTCAGATGTGGGGTTGGTGAAGATCTTTTCCCATTCTGTGGGCTGCTATTTTGTCTTGTTGACTGTGTCCTTTGCCTTTCAGAAGGTCCCATTTATTAATTGTTGATCTCAGTGTCTGTACTACTGGTGTTATGTTCAGAAAGTGGTCTCCTGTACCAATTTGTTCAAGGGCACCTTCCAGTTTCTCTTCTAAGAGGTTCAGTGTGGCTGGATTTATGTTGAGGTCTTTTATCCATTTGGTCTTAAGTTTTGTGCATGGTGATAGACATGGACTTATCTGTAGTCTTCTACACACCAGTATCCAGTTATGCCAGCACCATTTGTTGAAGATGCCTTCTTTTTTCCATTGTATAATTTTAGCTACTTTGTCAAAAATCAGGTGTTCGTAGGTATGTAGGTTAATATCAGGATTTTTGATTCAGTTCCATTGGTCTATCTGTCTATTTTTGTACCAATACCAAGCTGTTTTCAGGACTCTAGCTCTGTAATAGAGCTTGAAGTTAGGGACAGTGAAGCCTCTGGAAGTTCTTTTATTGTACAAGGTTGTTTTGGTTATCCTGGGTTTCTTGTTTTCTCATATAAAGTTGAATATTATCCTTTGAAGTTCTGTGAAGAATTATGCTGGGATCTTGCCAAAAGCAATCTACAGATTCTAGGCCTACTCTTTTACAACATGTCTGCCAAGGGCCTATTGACCTGCCCTACCTACAGAGTTCTCTAGTGTACCTACAGAAAAATGCACTTAACAACGTAGGACATTTATACTTCACAAACACAAAACACTCAGCAACTGGTTGAAAAGTGAAGCCTTCAGAAGCTGGGGTCCTAGATTCCTGAACAATGCACCAAATGTTGTGTCCAGATTGCAGAACCCCAAAAAGACCTCAGCCAAGGAAAGAACTCACCGAATGCAAAAACACAGATTCCTTTATTGAATTGAGCTGCAGTAAGGGCCCTGCTCATTCAGGAACAAGTGGAGTGCCCACTTTCAACTGAGGGGTGTTTGTATAAGGAAAATGTAGGGCTGAAAGCCCCAAGATTATAAGGTTTCCCTTGTTACATGGGATGGAACAATGGCTGTATGCTTCAGGCAGGGTGCAACTAAACAGGATGTTGCAGAGGAAATGAGTTTGCTAATAATCTCCAGGACTGGGGACTTCTACAATTGATAACTATCTGATCTTCTTTGGAATAGAGGACTGTTGGCAGAGCTTGAGAGCATGATATCTGGTCTAAGGCCTGGAGTCACGTAGACCTTTGGGCTGTTGGGCCGCCTTTTTGAGAACTCAGAGAGGCTCAAGAGTTTTTTTTATTTGGGCTTTGGAGTTCAAGTTTTAGACTTTTATTAATTTTTCCCTTTTACCACGAGTTTACTACCCCTGCTTTAGTGAGACAACTTTTCCCTCTTTCTCTACCTGCTGTACAACTTGCCTCTCTCACTGTACACAGGGCTTGGTAGCCAGGGTCCAAATGGGGCTGGGCCAGCAAGCATCCTCTCACACAGAGGTCACCTCCCCCCCTACCCCCCCCCCCCGAAGCCTGGACTGACTACTCAGACGGCCTAGCTCCCTCCTACAGATCCTGGTCCCAAGAGACACCTTACAACTGACCCTGGTCAACCCCTTCCAAGGCCTGCTAGACAAGCCTGACATTATCCAAAGCCTATCATGTCACTGAGCTTTCCCAAGCCCTGGGATAGAGGGCACACTCTTCACCATGATCTCCAAGCCCCTTAGGTAAGGTGGTGCTGGCTATCTCAGCCCATGACCTTGCTCCTTTAATGGGACCCAGTTCACCCTAATCCCACCTGCCTTCTTCCCAGACTTGTCCCTGCTGGCCCCTTTAGCAGGATAGCCTCTACCTTTAAGATAGAGGGTACTTTTCTTCTTTGATATATCTTGCTAGAAATGTCTGTCCTGCTCCTACTCTGTTCCCCAAAGTTTGCTCTTCCTGGAACAGTTCAGAAGGTACTTCTTCCAGGAAGCTTTCCTTGAATGTCCATATTAGTTAGAGTGGGGAGCAGTAGGTAAGGGGAGACTCTGTTGTCTTTCCTAAGAGAAGACATTTCTCAGGATGGAGTGCTGTGTCCTTCACTGGATGTGATTCACTGAGAACTGCCAGTGAGACCAAGCAAATGCTTACTTTGGGAGGGAGCAAGGGAGGGAGGGAGGGAGGAAGAAAGGAAGGAAGGAAGAAAGAAAGGAAGAAAGAAGGCCAGATACTTCTAGTTTCTATATGACTCTTTCTACCTCTTTTCAATTTCTTCTCTTGTGTTTCCATGGCTGATTATCTAAAATTTCTGCTTCCCACCATCAATTAAGGCCAGGGTCTTCTTGCTTCTAACCATCACTTTTCTGTCCCCTGTCCCAGGGACCTCAGTGTACTGGCCCCAGCATTCCACCAAAGACAAGGCCACCATCTAATCTCTAAATATCAAGAGTCTCTACAGCACCAGTTGTTAGTACCAGGTTCCTTTGCTATGCTCCTGGATGGGGAGCCTGTAGGTTTAGAGGCGGAGTAGTGGAGAAGGTGCCCAGCTATAGATCAAGGAGGCTGGAGGTAGCTGGAGCCAGAAAGGGGTTGGAGAATTTAAGAAGAGGTAGGAAGAAGCTGAGAAAGGGGAATGGGGGTGGGGACGAGAGGGGCGGGTCAGATTGCGCCACCCCTCTACCCCGTCCCACTCCCCTACCCTCCCCACTTAGCCCGGTGCCGCCAGCACTCTTTAGCCTGCCACATCTGGCGTCTGCCCGCCCTTGTTTCCGCTGCATCTAGACTTCCCCTAGCGTGGCTAGAGATTGTGTGCTTCCAAGGCTTTAAGTATACAAAGGATTGCCAGGACCAGCAAGCACTCGCAGTAGCGGGGCGGGTTGAGACGCAGAACCCTGTTATGAGCCCCTGAGCCCTGAGAAGCTGAAGCAATTGAGCAAGAAAATCTCAGAACGCGGCCGTGTGGAGCAGGCGCCAGCCCGGCGGACCCCAGCACACAGCCACAGCCAGCAACCTCGGGGTGACAGGCAGAGCCCGGGAGCGCAACGATGGAGGCACCAGTGGCCTGGGGAGCGCTTGCGGGCCTTCTGCGGGTTTTCTGCATCCTGGGCTGCCTGCTGGGCCGCGCCATCGCTGCGCCATCGCCCATCATCAAGTTCCCCGGCGATGTCGCCCCCAAAACAGACAAAGAGTTGGCAGTGGTAAGTTGCTATGCTGGCTTCATCCAGCCAAGTTTAGACAAACTTTGGAAGTGGAGGACTCGGGCCAACCTCCTTCTGACTCCGTACTGGCACACAGAGTCAGGAGGGGCATTGGCAAACATCTTTGGGGGTCTGCTTGGTTAGCTTTTGTAAACGCTGGAGAGGGGGCTTTGGTAAGAGGAGGCTGTTGATAAGTTATTTGAGGAAGTTCATGGTACATCCCAGGGACCAGGAAGACCAGAAGGAGATTGCTTTGGGAAACATCTGGAAAGGGTTGTTTTTATGAATAACAGAGACTTTGTCTGCGTACCTAGGGGATTTGGTTCGAGGTGGGCTTTATAAATGTCTTTTGGACGCATCAGTAGAGCTAGTAACAGAGCCTTTGGCAAGTAACTTGGCAGACCTTTAGGACAGTTTAAGGGAAATTTCTTGAAAATGGGGGTGTACTTTGGCATATAATTTGTATAAGCCTTTGTACATAGAAGGATAACCAAAGCAAGGCTTGTCTAATTTCTGGAAAACTTGGCACACATCTGGAGACAGGCCTTTGGTGAGACTCTGGAGGGGGCTATTTGGCAAGTAACAGACTGGAGGAGAGCAGAAAGAGCATTTTGGTGCCTTGGTGTAAGGCAGAAGTTGCCCAAAAGGGTCTGAGCTGAGTTTCTTTGAACTTTTCCCTGGGGTCAGTGGATACAAGGAAACAAACGTCTAGGCTGGCAGGCAGGCGTGAGGAGCAGGCGCAGAGGGCCAGGGCGCGTGGGGCGGGGGCGGACTAATTTGGGCTGGGGTCGGCCAGCGGCCAGGGCGACCTTCTTCTTGGCTAGCTTCCCGAGCTGCGGCTGAGCCTGCGCCTGGCTCTAGGACTCCCTAGCAGCAGCGTTGCATAAGCCAGACTGGGAGACAGTTGCAAGGCAGTAACACCCACAATGAGGAATAGGCGCCTCTAGCCATCCATGGGCCATGGATTGGCTTAGATGTCAGGTCTCAGGACATATTCGCCTTTATTGCCTTTATTCAACCATTGTAGAAACCCTTCAGCCAGCCTCCTCCCCAGTCTACACAGAACTAGGAATCACATGCCTTTGGATAGCATTTGGGTGTTCCTGCTGCATGGGACACCAACTCTCTCTCTCCACAGGCTCCGTCCTCTCTAGTTAGATAGGTTGAGAGATTTTAAAATATTCAGAGTGCTACTTTTTTCACTAAAAGCAGTGATGTGTCCACTGGCTAATATTAAGAGTGGAACTTAGGAGCAGTTACTTAGGTCCTCATGCCTTCTGTAGCCTAAAGAAGCCTTTGTTGCCCAGAGGCAGTGCAAGTGGAGAGAAGTTAAACAAGCAGGGTGGGGATGGGGGGGGCGGGCTCCAGGCATTCATGCACATTTGTGAAGCCAGTCCTGGAGAAACTGGGATAGGAGGGTCCTGGGTTCAACTTGAGCTTGAACTTTAAAGTGAAAAGGACATAAAACAAAAAGAAAGAAAAAAGGGGACTTGGAACTTACACTACTCCCTGCAAACCCTGTCAGAGAGTATATTAACCTACTGGTCTGGTAACCACTGATGACTGATGTGACTTCTGGAGTGGCCATTTCTTTGAAGCCAGAGAGTCAGAACGCTGGCATCCATCCATCTTTGTGATAATGGGCATGCGCTCTCAGATACTTAGAGGAGAGTTTGGCACCTGGGAAGCACTCAGTAAACATGAGGCGTTATTGCTGTTATGTTACCATTATCAGCACTACTGTCATCCCCTCCTTCTCCCCCCCTTTGTGTACTGCCTCCAAGGATGTGAGAAACAGTCAGCATCACTTCTGGCTCCGTTCTCCGTCCCAGCCAGCCCTTCCCATGTATTTAATTTTTCATTTCTTTGTGGTTTCCACCCACATTCCCGCACAGGGGTTTGGATCTTACAGACTAGAAGCGCCTGACTTTCTCATCAGTTTACCCTGGCAGTAGCGCAAGGGTTATTGACACTTGGTAGGCTTCAAACAATGCTTGTTGAGCTGCTAATTTGGGGCAGACCCTTTGAAGAATAAGACAGGTCTCTTTTGAGAAATTGCAGATGAAAAGTTTGAATGCAGGTCTGCTACCAAAACCCATGCACACGATTCTTGAATTTCTTTATAGGAAAGAAAGAAAAAAGGAGGGCAATGTATGCCTGTGCCTGCTGGAAGGTTCAATCAGGTAGATGCTGGAGTATCAGGGTTCAAGCATGGGCTCTGGAGTATGGCTGCTTGCTGTCAGATCCAGATCTGCCATCTGTGAATGGTTTCAGCTTAAGCAAGTCTTTTAAGCTGTCTTATATATAGTGGGTGGTACATAAGTTAACATCTACTAAATTCAGAGAAATAAAAGGCGGTGATAACTGTGCCATTTACAGATACACACCATCCAGTAGGTGAGTGACAGAATTCATTTGGGAGCCTAAGACTCCACTCAGTGTCCTTGAACTCCTTGATTCTGTTCTGTCCCAAGACAGTGGTGTTTGGGGAGTAGTCAGGACTGTGTACTTTGCCATCCCATGTGGCTCCTGGCTTTGAGATTGACTATCTGTCTCTTTCAGCAATACCTGAATACTTTCTACGGCTGCCCCAAAGACAGCTGTAACCTCTTCGTGCTGAAGGACACCCTCAAGAAGATGCAGAAGTTCTTTGGGCTGCCCCAGACAGGTGACCTTGACCAGAACACCATCGAGACCATGCGGAAGCCACGCTGTGGCAACCCAGATGTGGCCAACTACAACTTCTTCCCCCGAAAGCCCAAGTGGGACAAGAACCAGATCACATACAGGTGCCAAGGGACGGACTGGGGGTGTAGGGCCAACAGCCTGAGGGATCTGAGTCTCCTTTGGACTTGCCTTTCCAGTTCAGGAGATGAACATTCAGGGACTCTTCATACAGAGTTCTTGGTGAGTGCAATCAGGCAGACCTAGACTTGAGCCTCACACTCGCTGACCATGGGGCACTGGTCTTATTCTCCTGGACTCTGAGCTGGTGTCCTTGCTTATGAAAGAGGGCTAAAAAATCCACTTCTCATAGGGGTGACTGGGGAACGAAATTAGATTACATGTAAGTCAAGGGCTGCCACAATGTTTGTTACAGAGAAAGGGTCTAATAAGTGTCAGTGATTGTTATTATCATTTGGGTCATTAGAGTAAGTGGAGGAAGCTTGATGAGCAACTAATAATTGTGTTTTTAATCTTGTTTAGTTATGATTTTCTGCTAATTGGGTTAAGATTTCTACCCTGTGTGGCTGGTGTTTCTCAAGGGTGAGATCTTTGCCTTTTGTCTGATATTGTACTGTTTAGGACTCTGGTGCCTTTGTCTCAGACAAAAGTGAGAGATGAGAAAGTCTGGGATTCTAGGAGGGTGTTCTCAGTGAACTTTGCTCACACATTTATACAAGAACACCTACACTCATGCACACACACTGCACTGGACACTTGCACAGTTGCATATATGCACACTCACATGCCTTTCTTTCCTCTCTAGGATCATTGGTTACACACCTGACCTGGACCCAGAGACAGTGGACGATGCCTTTGCTCGGGCCTTTCAAGTTTGGAGTGATGTGACTCCACTACGCTTTTCTCGAATCCATGATGGGGAAGCTGACATCATGATCAACTTTGGTCGCTGGGGTAGGCAGAAGGGGGCTGGAGAGTGGGGCAACATAGAGACAGAAGGGCCATGTAGACCTTTGAGACATGTGAGGATCCTGAGGGAAGATTACCAAGAAGGTGTAGACACTGGATGTGGGTTTGATAGAAGTAACAGAACATTGTCCAGACACTGGAGAGCACAGCTGTAAGATCAGAGGCTGCACTGCAGTGTACCCTCCATGCAGTGAAAACCTACTGCACCCACCCTCTAGATGACAGCCCTGAAACATGAAAGTAGTACGAAAGGCTTAAAATAATATGAAAGACCGACCTTTTAAATTAAAAATCAGTTGCTGCAATATCAACAGAAGTGAACATTGAATAGAATCTGGGGTCAACCCACCACATAAGCTGTTGGTATGAACTGGCTGCAGTGTAAGTGTGAAGGCTGGTGGTATAGATACCAGGCGGCAGAGCAATGAAGGCAGACGGCAGGGGAAAGCAGTGTAGACATGGGAGTGAGGACGGTGAGCATGCTGTCACAGTGACCCTGAGGGCATGGTGAGGAAGGCAGTGTAGACAGGAGGTCATGGGTGTCAGGAGGGTACGTGGTTAGCTTGCTTTAGTGGCGCTGGAGGCATGTGGGTGGGCACAGTGCTGTTGATAGCAACGGAAATAGCAAAGGTCAGTGGTGCAGGTGAGAGGACCATGTACACTTGAGAGGAGTTTGGGCCACTGACTGGTAGCAACCAAGCCAGAGCTTTTCCATTAATTCCCTACAATGACTATTCTAGATAACCACAATGGGAAAGGGGATGGGGACAGGTGCTTAGAGGACCGAGGCATTTCAAACACAGCGTAGGGTATGGCTAGACTTAAGGACCAAGTGGTGGGAGTGAGGAATGTTAAAAGCTAAGAATCAATGTGGGTTTCAGAACATGGAGATGGATACCCATTTGATGGCAAGGATGGACTCCTGGCACATGCCTTCGCCCCAGGCACTGGTGTTGGGGGAGACTCTCACTTTGATGATGATGAGATGTGGACCTTGGGGGAAGGGCAAGGTAAGACAACCTCTACTGGCATGTTTCCCTGTCCCCTAGCAACCAAAGCCAACCTTAAGCCTTTCATCTGCTCTGATGGGATCAGGGCACTGAGAGGGGAAGGGAAGTCAGCCTTCGGGGTCCTGAAGAGCTGAGTTCCATGCTCTTGTGCCCTACAGTGGTCCGGGTGAAGTATGGGAATGCTGATGGCGAGTACTGCAAGTTTCCTTTCCTGTTTAATGGCCGGGAATACAACAGCTGTACTGATACCGGCCGCAGCGATGGCTTCCTCTGGTGCGCCACCACCTACAACTTTGATAAGGATGGCAAGTATGGCTTCTGCCCCCATGAAGGTGAGCATTTACCCTGGCCCAACCTACCCAGACCCCCAGCCTATCTGGGTTCCCACTATGTCTTCCCCCTCCACATTCCACAGTCCAGTCAACCATCATCCCCTCACCCATGTCCATTATCCTGATTTTAGTCATCGTTGTGTCCCTCTTCTACTGTTATAGTTGTATATTAATGTCAGGTACACAGTCTAGAACTGTATAGTTGTGCAATCTCATCATCACTGCATGGACACAGTATCCTTACACAAGCTGAGAAGGGTACAAAGTTACCAGCCAGTCTGACCTTATGGGACCACTGCCACATGGGACCACCACCATGTGTGTGGTCTGTTGTGACTCATATGTTATTTTTGTGGTGTATGACCATATGTACTTACTTCATGTTTCTGTAAGTCACTTCAGGTTCTTAAAAGCCTCACTGTTAGCAGTACTATTTGTGAAATCATGGATTTGGTATATAATTTTTTTTCTAACATACCTGAGAATAATCTAACATACCTGAGACGGATCATGAGCATAGCAGTTGGAGGGGAACAGGGCTCAGTCCAAGCCTTTATTTGAAGTAGGGTCCCCAATTTGAGAATTTAGCCCCACACTGATCCCTCTGCACTAAGTGATAGTCAGTATAAGTGGTCACAGCTATGACATCTGATTCTGCTTTCTGTCCTTGTGTAAAGACACCTATCTCTACTCTCTCTCTCTCTCTCTCTCTCTCTCTCTCTCTCTCTCTCTCTCTCTCTCTCTCTCTCTCTCTGTGTGTGTGTGTGTGTGTGTGTGTGTATACACATGGGTGCACTCATTCAAGCTCAAAATGTTTTTTCTCCATCTACCATCACTTGAGGTAAAAGTGTGGAAAGAGGAAGAGTATTGATATACACATTCCATCAACTTTAAAAACTTCCTATATATACTTTCTAATCATAAATCTTTTTAATAGCATGCATGACTTCATATTTGGCCAGGCCATCTCACTTGATAGTTCTAGAGATCAAAAGTCCAGTAAATGTTGGAGAAATGGGAGAAAATACAATCATACTTCTAAGTATTAGCTTATTTCCCCAGTCCATAAAGACTTTCCAGGGTCATGAACTAAGGACAGTTTGTTTGGGGTAGGAGTGACTATGATTGTATATAATTGTGAATGTATGTTTGCAACTCTCCCTGTCCCTATTGCAACAAAACACTAGCACCAATCATCTAACAGAAGGGACAAAACAAGAGTTTCTAGTTGTCTTCCTGTTTACATTTCTTTTTTTTCCTTTTTTTTTGGGCGGGGCGGGGGGCATTCAATCCATGCCTCACGCATACTAGACACACTCTCCTCCACCACCAAACTCTACCCCCAGCTCGTTTATGCTTTTATTTCTGAAGCGAAACTTTGTACTAAAACTCAAGCTATTGACTATTAGCAAATTAGGGATTTTAAAATAAAAGTCTGCATCTTGCATTTCCCTGTAGGACACAAGGACAGACAGAAACCCCTGAGTCAGCCCTTCTGTTAGAACAGGCTTCATGAACAGATATGGAAACAGCCTCCAACTTCATGAGTGTGGAAAGGTTCTGTGTGTGTCCCACACTGGCCGTTTCTTTGGTCCTTAGCCAGGTGCAAGTACGCACAGTGCACACGTGTTTGGGTTTAGAGCAGCAATTCCGATTACTCAGCCCCTCCTGATGGCTGACTCAGTGTCTGCTCTTAGACCTTCTCTTTGGGAGGAGGGTGGGTCCCAGAGGAGATGGGCTTCTGGGTGGCAGATACATAGCTGGTGGTTTCGGAGTGATCACTTAGCCCTTTCCCACTCAAATCACCAGAGTCTCTGGACTCAGTTTCGCCTCTTCCCTAGGTCCCACTCCTCCCGCTTGATTAGGAAAGGTTTCTTGTTTGGGCTTGAACAGAGCAATGAAGATAGAGACCCACCCCCAGTCCTGCACTGGGAGGCTAGGGGTTGGGCTCCATTCAACCCGTGGTAGAGTTAACAGGCCTGGTGAGGTCACCTCTGGCACTGCTGTGCACAGATGGTCCTTGTTACGCACTTGTGGTTTTGCTAGTTGGCAATTCCAGAGACACACCATTTTGTAACTCTGGAGTGGATGGAGAGATGGAAGCCTTGGGAGAGCCCAAGACAGACAGACTGACCTTGATCCCATCTCTCCCTATTCTCCAGTCACACGGCCCTATCCTGAGGTTATCAGAATGGGAGGCTTAGATACCAGCTGTGGCTGCCTCCTTCTCCTCTCCCTTCTGCAGGGGCTATGGCAGCAGTAAAACTGTCCAGAAAGGACCGGAGCTTTCTCAGAGTAGCAGATCTTCACTAATGAGTGGAAACTGACTTTTCAGATTTATTTTTATCGTTTTAAATGATATGTAGGTGTGTGTGTGTGTGTGTGTGTGTGTGTGTGTGTGTGTGTGTGTGTGTGTGTGTGTGTTTATGTGAGTATAGACACATGAGTGCAGGTACCCTCTGAGATTAGAGGCATCAAATTCCCCAGAGTTGGAGTTACAGATGGTTGTGAACTGTCTGAACTGGGTGGTGGGAAGCAAATTTGAATTCTTTGGAAGAGCAGCCATTTCTCTTAACTGTAGAGCCCTCTGTCTAGTCCCTAGAGATTGTTGGTAATTAATATTTTTAACACAGCAACAATTTGATTTGTATGAGCCAGTAAGTGGGTGACTAGCCAGCTCTGCTCAGGCAGACATCTCTCTCAATGGCATCTTCTCCCTCTCTTCCCTTCCCCAGCCTTATTTACCATGGGAGGCAATGCGGATGGACAGCCCTGCAAGTTCCCGTTCCGTTTCCAGGGCACTTCCTACAACAGCTGTACCACCGAGGGCCGCACAGATGGCTACCGCTGGTGTAGTGCCACTGAGGACTATGACCGAGACAAGAAATATGGATTCTGCCCAGAGACCGGTGGGTATCACTGCCTCTCTCTGCCCCCCCCAGAGGCAAGCATTTTGCCATTTAATACCCACTTGTCCACCCACAGCATCCTTTCCCAAGATTAGCTGCCAGTACCACATGGCATGGAAGTCAGCTGGCAGACATCTGGCAGACAGTTTGCACCTTGCTAGCTGGCCTGTACCTGTTGTCTTTCAGTTCTGACACTGTATTCCTCTCCCTCCCTCTGGCCTTGAATCTCCCCTCTAGACTTCCCTTGACTGTATCTCCTCTCAGTCTGTTATTCATCCTTCCTCATATCTGTCTTTCTCCATTCTATGTTTACCAAGTCTGCTTCTTGAAGCTAACTCGGGGATTGGTCTCTAAGACTGAGCCTAAAGGCTCATCTTCTAAGACAGTTAAGACTTTCTAGAGTGCTGAGGCTATCAGCTTGTTCAGGCCTCTGGGCATCTGGCCCTCTGTTCCTATCTACAGAGGTCCCTTTCTGGACTCTGAACTGTGGCTACCTTGGTTTAAACCTTGGCTCTGACACTTCCTAGAATTATCTGCTCAGCAAGCTCTTAAAATCCATGAAGTCTATGATATGGAGATGTTACTACAGGGTCTCTATTGTGCCAGAGTTATTGGCGGGGGTGAATAGGATGGATCAGTACCCAGTGAGTGTATGTTAATGTCAATATCTTGTCATTGTTTCCTGGTAGTGGCTTCAGGTCCTCTGCTGCCCCTTGACCTGTGATCCTTATCCAACAGCTATGTCCACTGTGGGTGGAAATTCAGATGGTGCCCCGTGTGTCTTTCCTTTCACCTTCCTGGGCAATAAATATGAGAGCTGCACCAGCGCCGGTCGCAATGATGGGAAGGTATGGTGTGCGACCACAACTACCTATGATGATGACCGGAAGTGGGGCTTCTGTCCTGATCAAGGTATGAAGCCCAGCCTTTTGGTAGAGACACCTGACACTCTTCCACACCTGAGCTAGAATATTCTGAGGCACAGACTATTTTCAGCTCAGACATTGCCTCTAGACAAGTATCTTAGTCAGGGTTTTTATTGCTGTGAAGAGACACCATGTCCACAGCAACTCTTATAAGAAGCCATCTAATTGGCATGGCTTGCTTACACTTTCAGAGGTTCAGTCCATTATGATCATGAAGGGGAGCATGGCAGCGTGCAGGTAACATGCAGGCAGATGTGGTGCTGGAGCTGAGAGTGCTACATCTTGCAGGCAACAGGAAGTCAACCTACTGACAGTCACACTGAGGGAAGCTTGAGCAAGAGAGACCTCAAAGCCTGCCCGTACAGTGACACACTTCCTCCAACAAGTGCCACACTTCCTCAACTAATAGTGCCACTCCCTTTGGGGCCCATTTTCTTTCAGACCACCACAAGATACCTCATTGTGCCTTCAGACCTACCCATCTGAGCAGACTGCTCAGACACAGTGAAGACAGGTTCCTTGCTTAAGGTCCGGCCAATTCAGGTGGACATTCACACAGCTTCCAAAGTGAGACCCTGTTACTAGGCATTTACCCTTGGTGGGTATCGGCCCTGTTCTTTCTGTTCTTGCCTTCCAGCCACCCTTCCACGCAGGCCTGTCACTGGCAGGAGTCAGTCAGTGACCTTGCTGTTGTCAGGACTAAGCAGAGTGTTTTGGGCCTAGCTTTCAGGGCTCAGAGACCCAGGGCTTCAGGTTTCAGGTAGCCCCAAAACATTCAGATGTCAGAATGGGTCCAAGACTTGCCAGAAATGAGTGAGCATCTGTTCTATTTTGATTTTTGTTATTGTGAATAAACACTTAGGGAGGAAATGGGAGCAAACAGGCTTACACTCTCAAGTTGCAATGTATCCATGGAAGTCAGAGCAGGAATTTAAGGCAGGGACTGTGCAAGAACACAGCTTTATTGATGGAACTCGGGGCAGGAATTTAAGGAAAGAGCCTGGAGGCAGGAACCATGCAGGTACATGGCTTGCAGGACTCACTGTCTGGCTCACAGACTCATGCTCAGCTAGCTTTCTTATATAGCCCGGGACACCAGCCCAGGGAATGGAGCTGCCCACAATAGGCTGTGTTCTTTTGTATGAACTAACAATAATACAGCTCTGTACAGCATGCCCAGAGACCAACCTAAAGAAGGCAACTACTCAACTGAGAGTTTTAACTATGATTCTAGGCTGTGTCACAGGGACAGTTACTGCAAACTGCCATACTCTGTTACTATTGCTCTTCTTCCCCCCACCATGATGAGATGGACCTTAGTGAATGCCACAGCTATTCAAACGAGTTTTTCTTTCCCTCCAAATGCCATGCTAGGAGATATGCTGACATCTCTGCTCTGTGCAACTTCTTCCAGTAGGATCTCCGTCCATTTGAAGAGTTTGTGACCCCTCAGGCTGCCATGTACAAAGATAACATACTGGTGGCTTAAAACAACATAAACTGATTCTTTCCTGATTCTGGAGGCTGGAAGTTTAAAACCAAAGTGTTCCCTCTGAGCTTTATCATTTCATTGACTGCCTCTGTCATTACATGTCCACCTCTGTCCCTTATCTGCGCCTGTCTCTTTGTCTCTCCTCTCATGAGGTTGTGATCCACACCGAGTTAAGAACCCATCCACTGCAATGCAGTAGCATTGTCACTTATTCATTTACTTGAAACAGGGTTTCACAATGTGGCCCATGTTGCTCTCAAGCTCACAACTCTCCTACTTCAGCATATCAAGTACTGGGTGGGACTATAGACATATAATACCATTCTTGGCTCTACCTTTCATTTTAATGACATCCACAAATAGGATCACATATCCTAGATAGCCAGGAACAGAATTTGGGTGTGTTATTTTTTGTGGTAGTGGGGCCTGTGGGATAATTCATTCCTACCAGGGTGTGGTACATGATTTGCCTGCTCTCTGTGACCAAGCCTGAGCAGCACATACAGGCATGGATATGTTTTGTTTCAGTTCCCTATGGGGCTGGAGATGTTGTCCTGTGCTAGGCAAATGCTATATTATCAAGTAACATTCCCAGGGGATGTTTTACTCCTCTCCCTGAGAGGAAATGGTGAAGCCAAGTCTTGATGCCTGCCTCCTCCTCCTCTCTCTCTCTCTCTCTCTCTCTCTCTCTCTCTCTCTCTCTCTCTCTCTCTCTCTCTCTCTCTCTCTCTCAATTCCTACCCCCTGTTCCTGCTTTGGAATTCAGGATATAGCCTGTTCCTTGTGGCAGCCCATGAGTTCGGCCATGCATTGGGACTGGAACACTCACAGGATCCTGGAGCTCTGATGGCTCCTATCTACACCTACACTAAGAACTTCCGCTTATCCCATGATGACATCAAGGGGATCCAGGAGCTCTACGGTAAGCCTCAGCTTGAGGGGCTCTGGGGGTGGAGGTGTCTACAATCATCCTACAGCCTGGGTGGGAGGCCACAAAAGTGGAAAATGCCAGATTTCATCTAACCAGAATGGCCAAGGACATGAACGGTACTGATCCTCGGGCTTTGGAGTTATGCTTCAAAGGGCTGTTCAACCAGCCCGGTCCTTTCTAAGCTAGACATTCATGCCCCTCTTGGCTTGCCATTTCTAGGACTCTCCATTTGCTAGGTGTGTAAACAGGCTGGACAAGGTTTCAGTTGTCAAGTAGAGTTCAGGGTTCAGAAGAGTGAGCTGCCTACAGGGTAGAGTTTTCTCTGGCACGGGATTGAGGATGTTGATGTTTGAATTTGCTAACAATTGGTTACTGCAACCAACTATTGTCTAATATTTGTGCTGCTTTTGGAGAGGCTAGAGGTTAAAAAGCCAGTCCATTGCTGAAAGAAAGAGGGAGGGAGGGAGGGAGGGAGGGAGGGAGGGAGGGAGAGAGAGAGAGAGAGAGAGAGAGAGAGAGAGAGAGAGAGAGAGAGAGAGAGAGAGAGATCTATTATATAATAGATATAATAGTCCTTGTGGTTCCTGGACCAGGCAGAATAGTGAAAGTAGAACCTGTCTGCGGAAGCATAGGGACACTGAACTTGGGAAAGAAGTAGAGAGCTAGAGAGTGAGGTGTGGCATTGCAGCCCTGCCCTGTCAAAGGCTAGCTGAGAAAGATGGAGCAATTCACCTCTCCAGACTCAGTTTCCTCAAATGTGGCTGCTCATCATAAGGAACAAAAAGGGAACCCTTAAGAAAGTGTCATACCCCTAGAGGGGCCCCAGACTTCCCTGTCCCTAAAGTAAAAGACCACACGTGATTCAGGTTCCCCTCTCTAAGTGCAGGCTACATTGAGGTGGTTGTCTTCCTTCTAGTCTTTATGGGTTAAGTGAGCAGTACTGGGGCCCAGCCTGGTGGTGAGTCTAAGTTCAGCCTGGTGATGAGTCTAAGTTCAGGTGTCTCCCCACTCCCCAGGGCCCTCCCCTGATGCTGATACTGACACTGGTACTGGTCCCACACCTACGCTGGGACCTATCACTCCCGAGATCTGCAAACAGGACATTGTCTTTGATGGCATTGCCCAGATCCGTGGTGAGATCTTCTTCTTCAAGGACCGGTGAGTGAAACTGCTTTTGTCTTTCTGGCTCTCTGTCCCTTCCCATGGTTCTTGTGTCCCCACTGTTTGTTGAGGACCCCTGGGGCCTCTCAGAATGATCTGCAGTGAGCAATGTCTCACAACCTGCAGATCTTGGTGGCTTACCACATAGGTGTTTCTCTCGAATTCTGGGTTTACCAGGGGTCTTGTCTAGGCTTTTGCAGCTGTAGGGGGTCAAGTACATTCTACATGTCACTCATTCTCCTATAGTTAGTAGATACTTGTGGCAGATGACAGGGTGTAAGAGGCCAAATAAAACCATACACATACATTGAAGGATTTGATGCATGTCACATCTAAGAATCTACTGATGAAATCAAAGAACATAGCTAAGCTAGGCATCCGAGTCACCCAGCTTAGCCCTGAAATATAGAGTGTGTTGTCATATAGTAAGGCACATTCAAACATGATTCTAAAGTAGGATAGAGAGAAGAATGTAGGGGAATTAGCCAGTCTTCCATTGGCCTCCTTGAATGATATTGATTTCAAGTGGCCAAATTGCTGTCTGTACAGATAGCAAATGACCATAGGTAAGTGGGGACTCTGGTCTCCAGCAAGGTCCCTAGCTTGGCACAATTGCTACTGAGGAAACTGTGACCATGTGTACAGCTGTGAGAGGTGGGAATCTCAGAAATGACTCTGAACCCCGGCCCAGGCACTATATCACACTTTCTGTCTGAAGGACCTAAACGTGTGCTCAGTGGGCTCATTGAATTGATTCACTATAAATAATTAAACAAATATCAGTGCCAGGCTCTGGGAGGACAGGGCAGTACTACAGGATCCTTGAATATGGATTTTGGAGTTGGATTTGGACCTAAATCCAGGTAATAGCATAATCTATCCGAGAGTTGTTTGGCAAATTAGGATCACGACCCTGCTTGTATGTGCTGCTTCAAGTAATAGAGCTATCACTCTCTCCTGTCCCCAGTTAAAAGGTGGGAAAAAATTGCTCTTTCGTGGTATAGTGTTCAGGGATGAGGCTGTTTTAAAGGGCAGAGGAGGGCAAGTGACTTGTCTTTGTTCTTTGACACCTTCGCATGGCCTGTATGCCACGATTAGGTTCTAAGGTGGTTGTCAGCGGTAGTTAGGACCAGACTTCCCACATCCAACCAGAGTGTGGAGTCAGGTGGGAGTGAGAGAGAGAGAGAGAGAGAGAGAGAGAGAGAGAGAGAGAGAGAGAGAGAGAGAGAGAGAGAGAGACAGAGAGAGAGACAGACAGAGAGAGAGAGAGAGAGAGAGAGAGAGAGAGATGTGTAGAGGTGAGATACTGGTCTATCTGCTCAATCTTGTCATGCTGATGTAAGACACATGGCAAGGAACGGTAAGCTAACCAGCTTTGGCAAACAGAGTTATCTGGAAGGCTTGTTCAAACAGAGTCTTAACCATAAGCCAGAGAAATCTGCTCTACAGATCTCAGGCCAGGTCCAGAAATTTGCATTTCTAACACATGCCCAGGTGCTGGTCAGCCCACTGGTCTGAGGATCACAGTTAGAGAGCCAGCGGCTCACCCGTGACCAACCTGCCACTAAGGCCACATGCAGCTGAGGATAGCCTTTGTTTTGGTAACACAATGACAAGTCATGTGGTTCTGACACCCAGGCCTCATTCCTAGGCTGAGGATGAGGTCATGGGCAGCAGGGGCTCCTGATGTTGAAGGGTGGTTATAAGTGTGGATCTGAGAGGAAGGATGGTAGTGAGAGAGATGCTGGATGCTGGGCAGATCACCAAGCACACAGCGTATGCAGTTATGAGGGTTACATTTTACAAGGCTCATTCATAAACATGCTTGGCACTCAGTATGCAGCTCTTATTTTGCCAAGGCACACAGACTCATTCCATTTAAATTCAGAAAATGCTTTGAAGAGCCACCAGTCCCTGCCTCTGCTGGCTTTCAATCCAGTAGGACAGATAGACAACAACAGCTGCTCCAGGCACTCAGTGCTGGTGTTTTTCAGAGGCACCGAGTAAGGAAACACAGTAAATAGAGATAGTTTGGGGAGGCTTCCTGGAGGAGACAGGGACAAGAGAGAGGGGTGGCATTTTATAGAACAGTGTCATCCTATTTATTACTCAGGGTCCCTCTCCAACCTTCTTTAGACCTTGCCACTTTCCACTATCCTATCATGTTTCTGAGTGGGTTTGCTGGTTAGAGCTGCAGAGTGATGAAAGGTGTGACTTCTTATGTCCCGTTCCTGTCCCCAGGTTTATTTGGCGGACAGTGACACCACGTGACAAACCCACAGGGCCCTTGCTGGTGGCCACATTCTGGCCTGAGCTCCCAGAAAAGATCGATGCTGTGTACGAGGCCCCTCAGGAAGAGAAAGCTGTGTTCTTCGCAGGTGTGTGGGAGGCTCTTGTTGGCCCTCGGTTCCCGTTTAACTGGATCCACTCCTCCACCAAACCACAGTTCCCAGGCTCCTGCACATGTCCCATCTCCTTGAAGGATCCGATTCCATGTCATTTCCTGAAGCACAGTGTCTTAGCTGGTTCTATTGCTGGGATAGAACACCATGTTCAAAAGCAACTTGGGTAGGAAAGGGTTTATTTCAGCTTACAGTTATAGTATAGCATGAAGGCAAGCCAGGGCAGGAACTCAAGGCAGGAACTGAACCAGAAACCATGGACAAACACTGGCTTGGTCCCCTTTGTGCTTGCTCAGCGTGTCTTCCTATACACTCCAGGGCTGCCTTCTCAGAAATGACACTGCCCACAGTAGGCTGGGACCTATATCAGTCACTAATTAAGAAAAATGTTTCAAGTGCTTGCCAACAGGCCAAGGCATTTTCCTCAATTGAGAGTCCCTCTTCTCAGATAACTTTAGCTTGTGTCAAGCTGACAAAAAGAAAAAAACTAGCCAACACACATGGGATTTATCTGGAAGGTTGGTCTAGACACCCAGCATCAACTAGCCCCATCCACACAGGGGATGTTTTCTTTCCCCTGGACTCTTTGTCAGTCTTCTGGTTCCTTCTCTAAAGGAAACAGAATCCCCTTCCGGTGCTGTTTCTCTAACATCTTTCTAGTGCTAGAGCTTTGGCCAGTAGCTGCTTTAGTTAGACCATTGTGTGTGTGTGTGAGTTTGTGTGTGTGTGTGTGTGTGTGTCTGTGTGTCTGTGTGTCTGTGTGTGAGAGAGAGAGAGACAGGCAGACAGACACACACAGAGACACATACACACACACAGACACACACACACACACACACACACACACACACACACACACACACACACACACAGAGGGAAAGAGACAGACAGACAGACAACAGACACACACACAGGATTTCGTGCAATCCAGGCTGGCTTCAAACTTAATGGGTAGCCACAGGTGACCTTTAACACCTGTTCTAATTTGATGCTGTGACTAAAACTCAGGGTCTTGTGACAGCTCTTTACTAATTAAGCTACATCCCCAAACCCAAACTTTTTAAAAACATTATGTATATTATGT
The DNA here is from genome assembly GCA_030556225.1 of Cricetiscus sungorus. Classification (NCBI taxonomy): domain Eukaryota; kingdom Metazoa; phylum Chordata; class Mammalia; order Rodentia; family Cricetidae; genus Cricetiscus; species Cricetiscus sungorus. The sequence continues at coordinate 30,683,527 of JANBXA010000729.1, forward strand.
ATGCCTGTCTGTGTGTGGGGGGCAGTATGTGGAGGTGAGTGAGGGTGCCCACAGAGGCCAGAGGCATTGGTCTCCCTGAGCTGGAGGTACAGGTGTGTCTTAGGGTTTCTCTAGCTATGATAAATACCATGGCCAAAAAGAACTTGGGAAAGAAAGAGCATATTTCATCTTACCCCCAGTCATCCAGGGAAGTCAGGGCTGGAACTCAAGGCAGGAACCTGGAGGCAGAGGCTGTGAGCTGCCCAACCTGGGTGCTGGGAATCTAACTGTAGTCTTCAGGAAGAGCAGGAAGCAGTCTTAACCACTAAACCATCTCTTCAGCCCTCAGACCCTCATTTTAAACATAAAATACTTTTAAGATACATCTATTTGAATATTAGTTACACAGTAGGGTGGCATCTAAAAACAAGATAGAAACAAACTGTTCTTCTATAGTTTGTAGACTCAAGGAATGTAGACTCAAACAACCATTGGTTTTTTTTTTTTTTTCTTTTTTTTTAACTAGGTTTGTTACCTTTATCTTTGTTTTGAGACAGAGTTTTATGGCCTCCTTATAAAACCCCCAGTACTCAGGAGGTAGAGGCAGGTAGATTGGAAGTTCAAGGCTAGCCTGGATTACATACATGAGCTTGTCTCAAAACCAAAGTGAAACTAAACATAACCCAGTGGTGAGGCCTGCTTCTAGGTACAGAGCTGGGATATGAGCAGAAGGCCGCTCCCTGTTGAGGAAGACCCAGTAGGATCTTATGCCAGAGAGATGACAGGGTGGGCAGGATTTGTCTGAGGCACTTCTTCACAGCCACTAACCCACCTTCTGCCCCTTCCCTCAGGGAATGAGTACTGGGTCTATTCTGCCAGCACCCTGGAGAGAGGGTACCCCAAACCACTGACCAGCCTGGGGTTGCCCCCTGATGTCCAGCGAGTAGACGCTGCCTTTAACTGGAGTAAGAACAAGAAGACATACATCTTCGCTGGAGACAAGTTCTGGAGGTAGGGGGACCCCAAGTGGAATGGCAGTATGGCTAGTGTTATGGGGCAAGACACTATGGCTTAATATAACAGTGTCAGTAGACATCCTCTTCCTGACTTGTAACCTTTCTGGCAGCAGGCCCTCCAAGAGAAGGCACCACAGAGTGCCCCTCCTCATGACATAGGGTTATTCTAGCTAGTATCCTCTGCTTTTTCAGCTGCCTCTGATTGCGCTTGCAGATATCTAGTCTAGACCCTTGTGTTATGGCGACTCACAGTAGAGTTGGTGATACTCATACAGATAATTGCCCTACTGTTGCTATTATATGCTAGATGCTATTGTAAGGCCCAATGAAATAGGGATCACGATTCTTCGCACTTTCCACATGCAGAATACAGGGTTTTAAAAGGTTAAATAACTAGCCTCAGGCCCCATGGCCATGGAGTGACAGCTGGGCTTTGAGCCCTGGCATCCTGACCCTGGAGAATGTCTTACTCTTCCTGATGTAGTGGAGACCATGGGAGGGAAGGTTTAGGCAAGACAGCAGAGGGAAACAAAATCCAAACCAAGCCAGGAGCCACAGGCATCCTCCCTTATGTCTGCAATAGCAGGCACCCTCCCCCACGTCAGCAGCAAGCACCCTCCCTCATGTCAGCAGCAGGCACCCTCCCCCATGTCAGCAGCAGATGCCCTCCCCCATGTCAGCAGCAGGCACCCTCCCCCATGTCTGCAGCAGGCACCCTCCCCCATGTCTGCAGCAGGCACCCTCCCCCATGTCTGTAGGCCTGGCCAGTGGTGAAGACTGACAGAGGAGCAGTTTTAGAAGCTGGAGAGAAGGCTCTAGCACTGAGAGGCAAAGGTCCAAATGATGGGCCAGGGATAGCTCAATCTCAGAAGCATGCTTACAGTCATTCACAACTTAGCCACTAGGAAACTTAGGCCCAAAGAAACTAGAAGACTTAGTTTACTTATATGTAAGTGTGCTGGCCCAGAGCTATGCTTACAGCTACTCTGCCTCTTTCTTCCCAGTGCCTCCTTCCTTCCCTGTGCCCTCTGGGTCGCCTGATCAATGAGGAAAAGGGTGGGTGGACAAAAGCTTTGCAGTTTTCTTCTTTTCCTCCCCACTTCTGTGGCTGTCAAGGCAGCCAGGTCATACCAGGAACCACTGACGGAAATCGTAGACTTTACTTTCCCTCAACAAACATTCCTGTTTCCTTCCTTCCTTTGAGGCCCCAGAATCCTCCTCCTCTCTTTTCCCTCCCCACCCGAAACTGCTCTGATTCAGAAGCTGCTTATGTCCCCAGGCTGCCCGTGGCAGGGTGGAATTCTGGAGGCACCGAGGAGACGCTTAGCAACCTAAGCTGATTGGTATCTCAAGCCTCAAGAAGAAAAACAGTCTGTCAGGAAACCACTGAGCGGACCTCTTGCCCATGGGCTCCGGAACTCTCCCCAGTACGCCCACGCGTTGCAAATGGCATCTTAGGCTCTTGAATTCGTGGGCACTCTAAATCTTTAAATCTGAGTGTGGTGGGCCAGAGAAGTCAGAGCCACAGACACATGACTCAGGAATCTCAGAATCCTAAAGCCTAGGTGATTCCCCTGCCCTGCATAAGGAGTTCTCTCTCTCCCTCTCCCTCTCCCTCTCCCTCTCCCTCTCCCTCTCTCTCTCTCTCTCTCTCTCTCTCTCTCTCTCTCTCTCTCTCTCTCTCTCTCTCACATACACACACACACACACACACACACACACACAGAGTTTTCCTACACACCCTATGTGTGTACACATGCAAGAACAGGCATGTCCCATATGAACAGAAGTGTGCATGCATACACCAACTGATAGGCCATAAAATGACTTGCTGATTTCTTCTAATCCTTTTCTTTGACAGGCCTTCCTCCAGCTGTAAATGCTAGAATAGATACTATCCTCTGCTGAGGAAGCTCCATGAACCTTTGTTAAAGGGTCAAGTGTGGATAGTGCTATTCCTTGGTTTTGGACTGGGCATTCAAAGGAGACAGGTTCCTTCCAGGAAAGATGGCACAAGAGTGTGAGACACTTTCTTGGGCCATGGTTATAGGAAAAAGAGAGTTTGGAATGACTAGGGTGAGCAGTTGTCCCCAGCATGCTGGGAAGGACCCAAATGCTGCCTTTGAAAGTTCCCACTGAAACCACAAATATATATTCAGTGTCCTTTATGTGCTGTGCATAGAACTTATATACATTTGCATCTAATATTGGTGACTCCTTCTAGACCTGTGCTTTGCTCTAGGTAGAGGCTATGCATATCATCTAGGTTTTTCATTTAATGTAGATTTTGTTATCAGCTCTATTTCTGAACCAAGGACACTAAGGCTGAAGTGGGTCGAGGACACGTGGAAAACCCAGGACACAAATGTCTCTCTGACATTCTATATTTCACCTTCTACATCTGTAGATAAACTGTCAAGATAATGAGGCTAGAGGGAGGAGGTGACACCTCTCCTGATGTAGCCCTGTAGTCTTTCTGGATGAAACGAATTTGCAAGAAGCAAGTAGTTTCATTTCTTGGGGTCTCTCCTATACAATGTGGTTGATCCTGTCCCCGCTTGTGCTAGGGGAGCCCTTGGGGCTTGGGACACATATCTCTGTGCCATTGTAATTCCAGGAACTTTGTAATACAGTGGGCTCGGTAGTGGTAGTTGGGGGCATGGGGATTTTGAGCTAGGGGACTTGGTTTTGGAAACTTGGGCCACAAAGAAGCAGAAACTGTCAAGACATTGTTTTCAGATGAAGCTGTGGTTATGAAGGTGAGATTGACAGTTCTTGGGGGTGATGAATTGAAAGGGAAACCCCTCAAAAGACAGCCTTAGGGTAAATCTATGCTTGGAACCCCTGGTGGAGGTGGTAGGCCTATTCTGGGAGAAAAGGAGAGCCACCCAGGACACTGTGCAGAGGAAAGAAAGTTTGCTCATCACCAGGATGGGATCCAAAGTGATCTGCTTAGAAATTTTCTCCAAGAAGGTGAGGTTTGTCTTGTCTGCTGAGACATCCACAGGCACAGAGTAGGAACACATTAGCTTTTTTAGTGTTAAATCACTAAAGAGGGCAATGGTATTAAAAGGACAGCAAGTAACAAGGTTTCCAAGAAGCTTAAAACAGCAGCCACCGAGATAGACTTCATAATGCTCAAGATGTTGGCCTGGATTAAAGACAGGGCCCAGAGGAACATGTACTGTGACAGCGGCAGCTGGGACTGGGGTGGCATGCAGTCTGCCAGTGACTCATGCCCTTGAGCTCACACCCACCACATAGCATTGTAACCTCACTCTCTGAGCCTCAGTTAACTCCCAGACATGGCTTGTTATCTCTGCTTGACAGATGAAGAAGCAGCAATTTGTTCCAACCACATAGTGAAAGAATCATGGGTCTGATGCATTGGTCCTCAGACTGCAGCCAGGTATCAAAGGCTGTGAGTGAGGGGCTGGAGAGATGGCTGAGCAGTCAACAGCACTATGTGCTCTTCCAGAAATTCTGGGTTCAGTTCCCAGTACCCACAAGGCTCATTACCATCCATATATATGTAACTCTAGTTCCAGGGCATCTGACTCCCTTTTCTGGCTTTTGAGGACATTCATTCACATGGTACACAGATATTTATGCAGGCCAAATACCAAACACATAAAAAATAAAAATAAATCTCAGAAGAATTTTTTTTTAAGTTGACAAGGAGAACTATTAATTCCCAAATCCCTGCTGAATACCAGACATGAGAGAGACATTAACATGGGCTTCTTGGTGGCAATGACACCGTTGCTGTTAGGGATTGTGACAAGCCATGCAAATAGGAAGTAGTAGTGTGGGATTCAGAGCCAGGCCTTCTCTAGGCCCTCGCACTGCTGCTGCTTCCCTTCTGAAGGTCTAAGTCTTTTTCCAGAACCCTTCCTGTGCCATCCTTTGGACCCTTCTCTCTAGGACTCGGGGGTGAAATGGTCAGAGGTAAGGGTGTTGGTCTTCAGTGAGGCCAGTTGCTTCTCCCTGTCTCTTTCCCCAGATACAATGAGGTGAAGAAGAAAATGGATCCTGGTTTCCCTAAGCTCATCGCAGATTCCTGGAACGCCATCCCCGACAACCTGGATGCAGTTGTGGACCTGCAGGGCGGTGGTGAGCTATCCAGGCCACTGCTGGCATTCTAGGATTGCCTGCCCCCAGCCAGGAAGCAGCTCCTCCTTAGTACACACTCCCAAAGGGCAGCCATGCAGTTCTGGAAAACAAACCAGTCCCTTTAGCTCAGTGCTGGGAAGGCAGCCAGTCTCCTGACCCTTGCTGCCCCAGCCAAGCTCCAGGCTGTAAGACCTAGAAAGGCCTCTTCACAGCTGCAGACCCTGTAGCCACAGAAGAAGAGGGCTGGGAGGCCTCCAGGGACCAGGAACATGGCCTGGTGCCCTGGATTCATTCTGGGGGTTGAGCCAGGCTGTATTGGGTTTCTTGGGAGGCCCCGTGAGCACCTCCCCTCAGAAGCATGGCTCTACTTGAGACAAGGCAAACTTTGTCATGCTCTGTCACTCCATGGCAGTGATCTCCCACCCAGCTGCTTGCGTCTTTGCAGTGTCAGCATAGGATAGCATTTGGAATTTGAAAACCATATTCCCAGGGAGGCTTCTGTGACTCTCTAGGGTCCTGCAAATGAAGTCAGTTTGACTTTTGAGAAAAGGTTTTAATTCAGTTGCACAAAAGTTTTTATTTTTTTAATTGTGTGTGTGTGTGTGTGTGTGTGTGTGTGTGTGTGTGTGTGTGCATGCTTGTGCACTCTTACCATCTGTAAAGCTCATAGCCCTGAACTCTCAAGGCTGAAGATCTCACTAGCACAGAAGGAAAGCTGTGTATAATCAGGTGCCCCATTAAGGGTTACTTTCAGCCGAACATCTATCAAGTCCGTAATGTGAGCTAGGGTTTAAATGGAGTAAACAGGATCATGTGTGTTTGAAGGAATTCACAGATGCCAAAATTTCTAGAGGCCAGGAGAGGAAATGGTAGAAAACAAATTATGCATATTAGTGAGTGTGTGCAATGTGTGCATGAGTGTATGTGTGAGTATATACATGTGTGTGCTTGTGTGGGCTTCAGTGTGTATGTGAATGAGAGTGGGGGATGCTGGGGTGTATGAATGCCCATGTGTGTGTGTGTGTGTGTGTGTGTGAGAGAGAGAGAGAGAGAGACAGAGATAGAGAGAGACAGAGATAGAGAGAGACAGGGATAGAGAGAGACAGAGATAGAGAGAGATAGAGAGACAGAGATAGAGAGAGACAGAGATAGAGATAGATAGAGAGACAGAGACAGAGAGAGACAGAGATAGATAGAGAGACAGAGAGAGAGAGAGAGAGAGAGAGAGAGAGAGAGAAAGACAGAGAGTTGAGTGTGTCCATGTGTGGGTCTGAGTACATGTATAGATGTGTTTGGGCCTGAGTGAGTGTGTTTGTGTGCCTGGGGGTGGCTAAATGTGTGTGTGTGAGAGAGATTGTTGTGTGTATGTGTGTAGTAGCTAAGTGTATGTGAGTGTGGGGGTTCTGAATGTGTGAGTGAATGAGTTTGTGTGTATGCTTGAGTGTGTGTGGGTGTAGGGGGTTGAGTGTTTATAAGTGGGGGTTCTGAGTGTATGAGTGTGTATGAGTGTGTGTGTGTGTGTGTGCTTGAGTGTGTGTGTGTGTGTGTGTGTGTGTGTGTGTGTGTGTGTGTGTATGTGTAATGTGTGTTGTAAGAAACCAGAGGCAAATGATTGATTGTCAGGGAAGGGTTGCTTCTCAGTTTGATGGTTATAGACCTGCATGAGTAGAGTCTTGTCGTCTTTTAGATATTCTAGAGGTTTAAAGAGAGACCAGAAATCTGTATATTCATATGACATTGCCAGAAGTGTTTACAGCTTGGCAACTTGTTTAGAATTAAGGACAAAATGAAGCAAGTATTTGCACGAACCTAATAAACCTGATAGATCTGGGGACCTCATGCTTTCCATCCCCTGATGTATGAAAGTATTTGGCCTAGTGCTTGTGCTCAGGAAGAATCTGTTGTCACCAGTAACAAGTATAACTTAAATTAATCTCACATCAAGCTCTAAGACAGCGGTTCTCAACCTTCCTGATGTGTTACCCTTTAACACAGTTCCTCATGCTGTGCTGGCACCCAACCATAAAATTATTTTTGTTGCTACTTCATAACTGTAATTTTGCTACTCTTATGAATTGTAGTATAAATATCTGATGTGCAGGATATCTGGTATATGTGTAACCCCAAAGGGGTTGGAACCCATGGGTTGAGAACCACTGCTCTAAGAGGTTGGTGTCCTGATCGCTGGCTCCAAATCGAACAGTCAAGGACAGGGAGACCTAGTTGCCTAGCTATTCCTCTTCCTCCAGGCCAGAGAGTCTTGCCAGGTTGGAAAGCTTCTTCCCTATGCCAGGCAAATGTGACAATTCCCAGAGACCTCCACGTGCCATGCCAGGTCAGGGTAGGCCCACTCTCTCTTCCTTGTCTCTTTCAGGTCACAGCTACTTCTTCAAAGGTGCCTATTACCTGAAGCTGGAGAACCAGAGTCTGAAGAGCGTGAAGTTTGGAAGCATTAAATCAGACTGGCTAGGCTGCTGAGCTGGCCCTGTTCCCACAGGCCCAGCAATTGACACTGCACACCAGGCCCAGAATCCTGGGGGAAGGATGTGAAAGGGCGTGGCTGCTCTGCCTTCAGCTCTGTAGTTAATCACCCTTCTCCCTCACCTGGTGATTGAAGATTTAAGAGAGTGGCTTCTTTTTGTGCCCAGAGAAAGGTGCAGATTGTACCACTCCTAGGTGCTCTTCCTCCTCCTCCTCCCCCTCCTCTTCCTCCTCCTCTTTCTCCTCCCCATCTTATGTGATGCTTGGATATTTTCAATGCAGCCCTCCTTTGGGCTGCCCTGCTGTTTCACACTTCAGGTTCTTCCCATCCAAGATCTTCTATGGTTCACAGCATCTTCAGAGTCAATGTTGACTGTCTTAGAAGGGCGCTAGTGGCCCAACAGCCTGGCACAGGGCAGTGGGATACAGGTGTGTCCAGGTGACAGTTGGAGACACCTGGTTTCTCGTTTCTGGCTGGCCTAGTGCCTGCACTACATTAGCTGTTTACTTTGTATGCTCTCTGTTCATTTCCTTCAACCTTTTCAGCTTTCCACTGTGCTGTATTTCCTGACAGAAGGACTCTGGTGGTCTGACATCACTGCATGGTGCATCTCAGCCCACATAGCAATGACTTCCCTGTGCACTCCAAAACATCCTCAGTCACCTCCTCCACTGGATGGAGGAGAACCAAGCCAGCAGCTTCCTGCTCAGCCTTCTCGCTTCTCCCTTTAACAGTTCCCCATGGGAAATGGCAAACAAGTATAAATAAAGACACCAATTGAGTGGCAGTGTCTGCCTCTGTTTTAGCATCCCACAGCCAGAAGGAGGAACCTAAAAAGTGCATCTCTTCCCAATGCAAGGCACGGATGATGTGAGCTGAGAAGGTCAGAGCTGCTGAACCAAGAACCCTGGAGTAAATAGGTTTGCATGCCTGATCCATGGGAGGAAGAACCTGGATGTAGCCGCAGTTTTGATCTTCATGAGGAAGAGCTGGACACAGCAGCAATTCTGTTGCTGTAGTTATGGGGTCTGTTGGAGATTCCCCCCCCCCCATAGCTATCTTAACGATAGTGCTTATAGCAACCTCACAACCTCCTCTTCTACGAGCCCTTGTGATCACCTTCACTGGAAACAGAGGAAAGTGATTTGTCTGGGGTCAGACAGCTGCTAGGAACAGCTACTGTCTATTGCTTGGGACCTTTCCTGGTAGGACCGGGGAATGGAATGAGGAGTGGGCCTAATTTCTAGGAGAGATCTCCATAGGCCTGAAATCACCTTTTCTCCAGTGGCCAGCCCATAAGTTCTGATTCTTCCCAGTCCTTCTTGCAAGTGGCTAGCAAAGGATTTGCAGCCCTGTTTGAAGAGTCTCTAGGCTAAGAAGCTTACAGAATAGCAGAAACATGTCGTTATTAAGGTTCTCTGTTGCATATTCAGAGAGAACTCAGCTGTCCCCCTCCACACCATTTCTTGAGTGCTTCACTGTGAGCATTACAATGCATTATTATTCTTTGCTGCAGCCCTATGATGTAGAATTACCCTCCCACTCTTAGAGAAGGCAGCTAACTCAGAGAAGTAAAGTGACTAGCCCAAGGCCTCATATCTACTCTTCAACTCTGGGCAGTCAGGGCTCTACCCACTAGCAACCGACCTAAGGTCCTGGCCAACTCTCGCCTTCCCCTTCCCCTTCCCCCTCCCAGGCAGGTTCAGACAGGCCTCATACTTCCTCAGTGTGAAATGGAGTCACTGTCTTGATCATTTCCCTTCTCTGGGTCAGGTTCCTCATCCAGAGTGGAAGCCAATTGCTTTTGCCCTTTCTAAATAATAGTTCAATTTTCATGAAAGACAGCCATCACACTGCTAGTCCGTGTTTTGAGTAAAACAAACTCCACCCCTGCTGGGAATTCCTGTCTTAGCTGTCTCTCAAATTACAAACACCCCCAAATCAAACGGGTTTACATGAAAACAAAACACTGGAAATTGAACAAAGATGAACAAAGCTGACCCTCCGTTTTTTAGTTTACTTACTAAATTAGCCCAGTGGTGTTTATGCGTCTCCTGGGTTCAGACGGGCAAGTGAGGATCACACAGATGAGAGGTTTGGTTTAGGCACAGGATTCGTGAAACAGGAAATCCTGACCCCACTGCAGAGACCAGTTTCCCTTTAGCAGCTCTGTTAGGACCAGTCAGGTCCTTGCTTTACATAAAAGCAGGTGCCTCCAAGAGGCGTGCCTGTGTTCTGAAAGCAGGTACCTAGGAGGGCGGGGCCACACCCGGGGGCGTGTCCGGAGTCGGGGGTGGGACAGCTGGTGGCTAGGTGACTCTGGCGCGCCTGCGCAAAAGCCGGGAGCGGTGCCTGGTGCTGGGGCTATCCTGGGTCTCTATCAAGAACCGGGCAGCAGCATTCTTCCGCACGCTCCGGGTCCCCATCTTTGCTCCGAATAGGCGCCAGGATTCACCATGAACCGGTGCGCCGAGGCGGCCGCAGTAGCTGCCACGGTGCCGGGCGCAGGCGTCGGGGACACAGGGCTGCGTCCACCCATGGTGCCCCGCCAAGCGTCCTTCTTCCCGCCGCCAGTGCCCAACCCCTTCGTTCAGCAGACGCGGATCAGTGCGGCCCGACGGCTGCAGGTAGAGGCGCGGTGCGCGCAGAGGCCGAGGGAATGTGGTCGGATGGGGGAGGCACGGGAGGAATAGTGCATCCAAGAGAGGAGGCACCTGAGGGCTTCTGGTCGGAGAGGGACTCCCGCTTGAGTGTAAGGGGTCTGAGTGCGGAGGAATCCAAGAGGATCTCAGGTCTAAGGGGAATATGAGGGGATTGAGGGTCTAACGGAGGAGGCGTCTGAGGGGATTACGAATCTGAAGCTCCAGTGGGTCGGAAGAGATCATAGGTCTGCTACTCTGAGGGGATAGTGGATCAGACAGAATTTGTCCAAGGAATTGGAAATCCGATGGGGAAGGCATCTGAGGAGATAGTGAGTCTGAAGGAGGAGGCTGTCTGAGTGAGATGTGGAGTCTGGTTAGAGAAAGAAAGCATCTGAGAAAGGAAATGGTGTGGATATGACAGGAAAGGGTCATGAAAGGCAGACAGGAGGATGTGAGAACTGAGGGATGGGGCACTGTGGGATGGGATGACCTAGAGACACGAAAGCAATAGGATGGAGAAGGCATGTCAGCAAGGAAGATCCCATGTAGGGGACTATTCTTTGCCTGGGAAGGGGTTGATGGGACAGGGACTTTGTCTCCAGTTTGTGGAAGCACAGAGGATTGACAACTATCACTCGAGAATGGGTTTCAGTGTTCTCTCCTTTTTTATGCCCTTTCGAAAAAGGGGAGTCCGTCTGGGCTGGGTAGAGTAAGCAAGGAGGCTGAGAGGTTCAAAGGTCTACCCTTTGAACCTCAGGTAAAGTTCTAGAGTTAACTGAGCAGGAACAATCAGGCTGTAATGGGAGCGAAGAGAAGGGGTACCTGGGAGACATGTCAAAGAAAATGGGAGCTTTTTGTTTGTTTGAATCAGCGTTTGCACAGCACCTTTCCTAGATTCAAAGAAGAGGCGACTAGTAGCCACTGTTAGAAATGGCCACAAAGGAAGTTGTCTTTATCTTGCAAAGGGCAGCTTTTGTCATTAGTTCACTTTTTGACTTCCTCTGTGGTGAGGTTAGTGATTGGAGAACAAGATAGAGGATGGAAACAGTATTACTGGTGTTCTGCAGGGGAAAAACAACAACAACAACAACAACAACAAACAAACAAACAAACAAACAAAAAACCAAAACACGTTGATGTTTCCGTGATAGTTATTTTTGCAGTGCTTTTGTATTCGTATGCAGCTGTAAGACTAGTGTCCTCTCTAGAGGGGGCATGTAAGCACTGAGCTATGTGCAGGAGTGGGGTTAGGGGGATAGGGGTGGGAGTTGGGAGTGGTTAGAGTAATGGCAGGTATCTGGTTGAAGATAGGTCTGGGGGAGGAAGAGAAAGATAAAGGATGCAGAGAAAGTTAAGTTCACAAAGTTCCTCTATCTGGTTTGAGTCATCTGCAACACTCGAAAGCGCATCAACCATCCTTCAAGATTAACTTCAGACAAATAAGTTCTATTTAAATGACAATGTACCTGTCTGGGTTCAGGGTTTGAAGGGAGACTCAAAGTGGCATATTTAAATATTTATATTGTTCCTTGAGTAGATTATTAGTTTTAATAGAGAGGTCTTTCTAAGAACTCGAATAGAACCACATATAATGCAAAGAGCACTGGTCCTTTATTCTGTCTAGTCACTTAACCTCCCCTGGCTATTTCTTTCTCTTACCTCCCCTGTCTATTACATTTTCTCATCTATTGAATTGAAATAATAACTTCTCAAAGAAAAGTTAAATTAAATGAGATAATAATATGGCATAATGTTTGCTGATCTTAACATTAGTAATTTTGCTGTGTGTCTATAATTGTATGCTATACTTAAAATTTGCTACTTTATTAAACTGTTTGGGTTAAGCTCTAGGCACCCCCCCTCCCTCTTTCTTTCTTCCTAATACAAGTGTTACCATAGATGCTTCAGTTACTTAAATAGCATGAAAAAAAAAAAAAAAGGAAAACATTTGAATAGACATGGGTAAAATGTGATGTTTATACTATCTAGCTTAAAATACAGGTATATTCCCACTTAGATAAAACAATATACTTGGTTCAGACTAAATTTAATATTGAATTATGATTGGTGACTTCTTAAAGAATGCTGTCACTTGAACATTTCATTAAAGGACTTATAGTTTAAGTTTGTCTTTTCTCCTTTTTTATGTATTTTTAAAAATATTTATTTTTTATTTTATGTTCATTGGTGTTTTGCCTGCATGTACATCTGTATGAAGGCATCGGATCTCCTGGAACTGGAGTTTCAGACAATTATGAGTTTCCATGTGGGTGCTGGGAATTGAACTCTGGTCCTCTGGAAGAGCAGTCAAGTGCTCTTAACTGCTGAGCCATCTCCCTAGCCCCTATTTATGTATTTTTAAACATTTATTTAAGGGTATTTTGCTACTTTGTGGCATGGGAAAAGAATTGCCTAATTATTATTGCTGCAACAGAATTTAGAATTAAAATGCTTAATTATAATTATGGGATTTGTTCATATCAAAAATGCCTGTTTGCTGCCTATAATATAGTAAGGATAGACATCTGGACATATAGAAGTGAACAAAAAAAATCCTGTTTACATGCTCTGGAAAGATCCTCAGATGCCCTAAGATCTCATATCTGATTGGCCTGTAAGATCTGTATAAACAGGAATCTGAGGCTAAGTTTTGAACTGCCACTTGCATTGACATATACCTCAGTATGTACAACAAAAACTCTTTGCAAGCACTGGGAAACTTATTAGTTCCTACACTAGAGCAAGTTCCTGTACTCATTAACTATTTATCAAATTGATCAGAGGCTTCAGTAGCTGCACATGACAAAGAATGCAATAGAGAATTAAATCATAAAAGTCCCTAGATAAATGGATCAATGGGAGAAAACTAGGTTCAGAAACAAACATATGTCTATGGCCATTGAGTTTTCTACAAGAGTGTTAGAGAAATTCACTGGAGAAAGACTTGTCTTTTTCAGTAAATGGTCTGGGATAAATGGATTAACATGTACAAGAGAATTAAATGCATCAAATATCATATAAAACAACCTAAACTTATAAAAAACAAACATGAGAAAATATGAGAGTTAAAATAATAAAAGTCTTAAAAGCGATCATAGTTGTAAATCTTACTGACCTTGAATTAGTCACTCATTTCCTAGATAGACAACAAAAGCATAAGCAAACACACACACAGGGGGAGGGCTGGACAGGAGAAATAGATAAATGGTATTGTCAGATTAGATGCTGTGTGTTTCAAAATATACTCTACCAGGAAACTGAGGGATCCAAGGAGATGCCTTAGTGACTTGTCAAGCATGAGTCAAGCATGAGAACCCGACTTTGGGTCTCTGGAACCCTTACACAAACAAAGCTGGGCAGGTGTGGTGACTGCCTGTAATCCCAGCAGATAAGGCAGAGAGAGACAGGATCCCTGGGGCAAACTGGCTAGTTAGGTGAGTCTAAATCGGTGAGCTTTGGGTTCAGTAAGGGACCCTACCCCAGTAAGTAAAGAGGAGACTGACGGAGGAAAACATATACATTAACTTTAGGTTTCCCTGTGCTCCCTACATGTGCCCACAGCAAGCATGAAAACAAGCACAAACAAACACCATGTATACATGTAAAATGAAAGAAATTAAACTGACCACCTTAAAAATTTGAGAAAATATTTTTATATAATATATCAGATAAGGGTATAGTATCCAAAGTATGTAAATAACTCCTAGGACTCACTAGTAAAGGACAAGTCAATCTAGAAATTAATAAGCAAGGAGGAGGCTGGAGAGATGGCTCTATGTAAGGCCATCTTTATTAAATTATGTAAAGGTGCTTGCCATCACACCTGACAACCCAGGTTCAGTCCCATGACCCACATGATGGAAACAGAGGACCAACTCCCACAAGATGTCCTCTGTCCTCCGTACATCACACAAGCTCGCATACACATACACACATATGCCTACACACATATGCCTACACACACAAAATAGACAAATAAGTGAATGACTGTAATATAAAAAGAAAATGTTATTTGGAAATTAAAAGAAAATGAAGAAATTTTAGAAGGAAAAATGTCGAGTTTGCTATAAGAACTACATATAAGAAATGGTAAATGGGCAGGGCAGTGGTGGCATATGCCTTCAATCCCAGCATTCAAGAGGCAGAGGCAGGCAGATCTCTGTGAGTTTGAGGCCAGCCTGGTCTACACATTGAGTTATAGATAGCCAGGGCTTAGGGAAAGACACCTTGTATCAAAAACCAAAACAACAAATATGAACTAAAAGTAAATAAATAAAATAATCAACAACTGCTAAATGGGGATTGTAACTCACTAGCGCTACAAGGACACACGGCTTGAGGCCCTGGATTCAATCCTCATTGCAAAAAACAAAACAAAACAAACCATGGTGAGCGAATAAAAGGCTCTTGCTGCTAAGTCTGACTATGTAAGTTATGTTTCCCAGGGCCTATGTGGTAGGAAGAGAACCAAGAGGCTGGAGAGATGGCTCAGAGGTTAGGGGCATTGACTACTCTTTCTAGAGGATCTGGGTTAAATTCTCAGCATCCACATGCCAGCTCACAACTGTCTATAACTCCAGTTGAGGGAGAGCTGACACCCTTATACAGACACACATGTAGGTACAACAGCAATACACATAAAATAAAAACAAATTTTAACAGTGCGATGGTGGCACGTGCCTTTAATCCCAGCACTCAGGAGGCAGAGGCAGGCAGATCTCTGTGAGTTTGAAGCCAGCCTGATCTACAGAGTAAGTTCCAGGACAGAGAGCTGACTCTGAATTCCACACATGTGCAGTGGGACACACTCACATGCACAAGCATACATGTTTGCCCCCTCCCGCACACACATGTGCATCATATCACACACACACACACACACACACACACACACACACACACACACACAAGTAAATTAGTAGGTGTAATCTTTATAAAAGAAAGAGATAAAGGATATTTTTCCAGTTTTAGGAACATGCTAAAACATATTATCAGATCAAAGCACGAATACACAGGAAAGAATAAAGAATAATGGAAATTATACTTGGAAATTAGTGAATAAAACTCATCTTTATCTTAATTTAATCAAAGAACTATAAAATATGACCAATGCAAAAATCTGACAGTATCTTCTCAAGTTCACATGTATGTAGATGTAAAGTATCACGAACAGTTCTGGAAGGATAGATTTGCACTTATTTTTCTTGCACTATGTGTGAAGTGCTATAGCTTTAATTCTGAGATGCCATATGAGCAACTGTTGGCAAAATTTACAAGACAAAATAGCTAAGGAGTCATTCCAGCAAGTTAGGTGGAACACTGAGCTGGGCAAACAAACAAACAAAAAATTTGCTTTGAGGATATTAACACTCATTTCTTAGTAATTGATAGAAAAAAAAAAGAGACCAGAGATGATTATTAAAGTATAAGAGTTGAAGAACAATGAAGACCTTTACTAAACTGACATTTGTAGGAGACTGTCTCCTGCGACTGCAGGATACTGAAGACTTTCCAAAATAGACCAATCACTGGCAGAAAAGAAGTTTGAAAGAATCAAAGGATTAACATACAGTCATATTAGCAATTAAAAACTGGCTGGGCATGGTAGTGCACACATTTAATTTAATTCCAACATTTAGAAGGCAGAAGCAGGGCTGTGAGCTCAAGGTTAGCTGGTCTATATAGCAAATTCAAAGGCAGTCAAGCTATATACTGAGGTCCTGTCTTAATGAATAAATGAATGAATGAATGAATGAATGAATGACCCATATATTTGAAAAAAAATCATGTTCATTTAAAAAGTAAATCAGTTTTCTATTTACATCAAACAATTACAAAATAAACTGAGATAATTGTAATAACAGTAGGATGTTGAATACTTAGAAGCATATTTAAGTAAGTCTGGTCACTACATTGGAAACGAAAAAAAATAGAGGTTTGAAAAATTGAGACATGTGAATGGATATAGCATATTTGTGAATTGGAAGCATTGTTATTAGTGTGACAAGTCCTTCCAGATGATCTCTAGATTCATTGCAATCTCAATAAAAATGTGTGTGTGTGTGTGTGTGTGTGTGTGTGTGTGTGTGTGTGTGTGTGTAGACTGAGGAATTACTTGTAACTTATATGAAAATTTGAGAATCTAGAAATACCTTCAAAAAAAAGTTGAAGAAGAAAAAATTAGAGCTCACACATTACCACTTGAAATTCTACTTGAAAACTACAGCAATTAAGACAGATGACTAGAAACAGTATGGGCATTTTTGTAAGTTCTTTGGTGAGGTGTAGGTTCCCATAGAGGACAATAGAGAGAAAAAACAGAAGGCACTGTGGATCGTGTAATTAATTTATAGAAGAAAAGGTTATTATACATAATGACTATTCACTTAAAAGGCAGGGTGGTATAAGGACTAGGTATAACAGCTTTATAAATGATTCCACTTCTATTGATATTAATATGATTTTATTTATCCATGGCGTTCTTCTCAGGTAAAGCAACTTAAGACCTAATGAATTACTGTGTGCCACATGTCTGACACAAGTAAACATTTATGTATGCTTTACTATTCTTATTCTCGTACTCTTTATTCTTATTTTTTTTTTTTTTTTTAATTCTCTCCCCCGGTTCCCTACTGCTTAGTTACACATAACTGACAGGCCTGGGAAGCAGCACAATCCATCACTCACTAATGCTTTTATCCCCATTCTTCTTTCTGTGTAGCTTCTGGAAAACAGTGCAGCTGCCTTGCCTTGCTAGCACCTGTTTGCTCTGTGTTTAGCTCTGCTGGGACCAAACTGTGGGAACTTATGCATGCTAGGCAAGCACTTTCTCATGGAAATGTCAAGCTCTTGCTCTCTTCCTTTCCTAGCTTAGGTAACCTTAAGCTTGCTCCTCTTGCCTCAGCCTCTCAAGTAGCTAAGGCCAAAGGCCTGCCAGCCCTTTCTTCTTTTGCAGGATACCACTCCCCCAGGAAGTTGTTCTGGTTCCTAAGTCAGACCCCTCTTTTCTTTGTTCTACTAGCATCCTCTATTCTTGCTTATGAATATGCAGATCAGGTTATCCCATGGCTCTCCTCACTGCTTCCTTTCCTTTTTGTATTGTTTTTTGAGATGAAGGTCTTATTGTGTAACCCTCACTGACCTGGAACTCTCACTATGTAGACCAGATTGGCTTCCAACTCATAGATGCCATAGAAATCTACCTGCCTCTGCCTGGAGGAGAATGCTGGGATTAGAATACTACAATGCCAGGAAGTAGTAGCCTATTGAAATCAAATGTCACGTGGTGTATGTGTGTGTGTGTGTGTGTGTGTGTGTGTGTGTGTGTGTGTATGTGTGTGTGTGTGTATTTTATATATCCTGATCTGATGTAAGACAGCATTACAGCATTTAATTCATCCTTGAGTACACGCAAGAAGCCAAAACTTTCCTGTTATGCTTTTGTGTTTGGTGGTGATGTATTTAAATAGCATCCATTTATCTTTTTTTTTTTTGTCAACTTTGATTTGTAGATCGTTCTTCTTGGAATTATTCTGCTTCCAGTCCGCCTTTTATTAGTTGCATTAATTTTGTTACTGGCTTGGCCATTTGCTGCAATTACAACAGCATGCTGCCCTGAAAAGCTGACCCATCCTATAAGTGGTTGGAGGAGGTAAGAGATAATTATAGCCAAATATTACACAAGTCAAAAATTTAAAAGGTTCAATTATAGTTTCTTCAGTGACCAATAGTTTTAGCTTACTGCTAATCAGTTTAATAGTTTATATTTATTTCTTGCATAGAAATGGCCTTGACTTTTGCAGAAATTATCACACAGGCACATTTTGATGCCTAGTCAGTTCTAGGTATAATTTTTTAATGTTAAAACATTTTGTTTTCTGAGTTATTATGAAAGATATTCACCTTTGTTTCTGAAAGAGTCCCTATGTTGTGTTTTTAAAAATATTTATTTTATGTATGTAAGTGACCTGTCTTTATGCACACCAGAAGAGGGGATGATCCTGTTACAGATGGTTGTCAGCCACCATGCGGGTGCTGGGAATTGATTCAGGAGCTCTGGAAGAGGAGCCCATGCTCTTAACTGCTGATCCATTTTTACAGCCCTCCCTAAGCTGTGTTTTTACATGGCATGTCTCCAATCACCTCACATGTTCAGTGCTTTGTTGACAGCCAATGGGCTTTTGGGAAGGGACTAGTCTCTTGATGGATTATAATATGATGCCATTATTAGGAGGTGGCGAAGATCTGGAAGGGCCTCACCTGGTTGGAGTAATTAGGTCACTAGGAGTGTGTCCTGGGGAAAGGGAGGCTAATCCCTTTCCATATTCCTTTTCTGTGTTTCTTGTCCACTGTGAGGTGAGTAGCATCTCCTATATTCTCTCACTGCAAAGCCATGAGCTAAAAAACAAATCTTCCTTTCTTCCTAGCTGCTTGTATTGGGCCTCATAACACAGTGATGCTGTCTGACTAATACATTCACTTATTATTTCTGGAGCATTATAGCTATAAAATGCTTGGCTTTCTTTTGTATTTCCAAATTTTTTACATTTCCTTTTGTTTCTTTGAAGTAACAATATGCTTTCTGCAGTAGTAAAATTAAGTGGATCAATTATATTAATTTTTAATAATGATGTCAGTGGTTAATATTAACTTTAGTTATTGCTCAGCATAGCATTTTCAAATGTTAGTACTAAGGCAAATGGAATTGCTTTTCTAGCATTTCTAGAATTATATAATTAGGATGGTTCTAGAGAACAGACTTGGCAAGAGTAAGTAAAATATACTGGTGAAAATCTTTACTGTTTGGCAGGATCAAGTTATCACCATCTGTACCTATTACACATGGTATCCCATGGGTTCCAATAGGTTGCAAATCCATACATTTACTTTAGGATTCGGATGAGCTCCCTGAAATTGTGTATGATGTTTGTTTGCTTGCTTTTTCCACATGCAAGGGTGTGTTCTTTTTATGCAGATCTCAAATGTCCTTCAAAATTATTGTGAACCACTGCTCTACAACTTTTAGTAGAAGTGTGCAGCTTGCTATTCGGTTCTTGTCCCAGTGAAGCAATGTGAATATCAAAAACGAGGCGGGTTTGAAGTGGAAATAAATCCAGTGTTGGCAATGTCCCAGAGAAAACTCAGGCCTTGTAAATCATACAAGACTCTTTGTTTTATAACTTAAGAATGCACAGAATAAAATAACTCGTCATGGCAGCTTTTCATAATCCATACTTCTTCCAGATTCTTTCTTCAGTTTTATAGTTGCTGGCTTACAAAAATCTAGAATGAGGGAAAGGATAGTTTAACAATCTAGGAAAAAAAACCTAGAAAAATGTTCTTTTTGATATTTTATTGTTTTGCTTTAGAAAACTTTTACATTTTTAAAAGATTGTGTGTGTGTGTGTGTGTGTGTGTGTGTGTGTGTGTGTGTGTGTGTCACAGCACATATGTGGGGGTCAGAGGACATTAGGGAATTGATTCACATCTTTCCCCTTGTTTTGAGGCACACCGTGTCATGTTTATGCTGAGACAGCATAGTCCATGCTAGCTAGTTCACTGTCTCCACCTTCCATTCCCCGATAGACAGCTGAAATGACTGATATACCCTGCTGCATTAAGAGAGGTTTTTTTTTTTTGTTTTTTTTTTTTTTCTGGAGCTCAAAACTCAGGTCATCAGGTTTATACAGCTCTTTTCGCCTGGGTATTTTAAAAATCATTTAAACAGAAGCCATTAGGGGGTCTGACTTCTTGAAATATGTTTATGAGAAGTTGCATCACTCAAGTTAAAGTATGGGAATACAGAACTGTACTTTCTGTTCCTGTGGGTATAGCGCTCACCTCTAGACTAATGGTAGTCAGCACTTACTGTATCCTCTGGAAAGTACCCTGATTTACAGGGTCTCAATTCTTGTAAGGTCAGCATCACAGAAGCTAGCTCATTGGCTAGTTACTAAAAGCCATTTACGAGCTCAGAAAATCAGAAGTTCAGGGTTTTGCAATTCTTTCCAATACCTAAAGGTGCTATATAGTTAGCAGTGTGTTCTGCATCTGCAGTTCAACCAACTGTGGGTGAAAAATGCTCAGAAAAAAAAGATTACATCGCTACAGGACAGTGTGTATAGCTTATGAGCAATGGTCACATGGCATTATATGAAAGACTTGAGCATTCAAGAATGTGGTTTTTTTTTTTTTCAGGCTGTGGAGTCTGCTCTCCACAATTACTGAAGGATGACTGTATATATTTTATTTTACATTCCTTGAAGGGCTGCATTGTTTCGTTTAGAGATGTGAACAAATGTCTACACATTCAGATAGGACACTGAGGACAGGCCAAAGAAATTATTCTGGCCAAGTCTAACATAGTGAACCATTGAGTTTAACTGGGGATCTTAAAGGAGAATGAAGGAGGGGTTACCTGCAGAAGGTACAGTTACCTACAGAGCACAGGTGTCTTAAGGGAGGCTAGGACACCACAGAAAATGTGTAACCCCCACTTCTACCCCAGTGATTGTTTTATGCTCCTCTATCTGCAGGGAAGGGTTTATAAGTGAGCTGTTATTGAAGAAGCTTTCAGGCATTGCTTTCCTCTGGTGTCTTGTGAGCACTCTTACCTATCCACGGGGAGTACAGTGGGCCCAGTCATGTGAGGGGCTTGTTGGGGGTAATTACAACTGTCCTCTTTCCTTTTTTTCTTTTTTGAGACAGGGTTTTTCTGTGTAGCCCTGGGGTTCCTTGAAATCACTCTGTAGACCAGGCTGGCCCTGAACTCACAAAGATCTACCTGTCTCTGCTTCCTGAGTGTTGGGATTAAAGGTGTGCGTTATCACAATTGTTCTTATTTTAAGACAGTAAGAACCATGCCATGTCTGGGTGCTCCATAACATACAGTTGTTCATATCTGAGGTGTCCATTCTGTGCTCGGGAATCTGTAGACTGAAGTTTCTGTCCTGCCCAGTCTTGCAGCCATTTAGTTCCAAATAATATTTACACACAGAAGCTTATATTAATTAGAAACTGTTTTGGCCAATGGCTCAGGTTTCTCATTGAATAGCTGTTTCGTAATTATTAACTCATTTCTATTAATCTGTGTACCTCTGCGTGGTCTTGGCTTACAGGTGATGCTCTGGCTTCTTGCTTCTTCTGCAGCTACATGGTGTCTCTCTACCTTCCTCTTCCCTTAATTCTCTCAGTCTAGTAGCCCTGCGTACACTTCCTGGCCAATCAGCATTTTACTAAACTAATACAAGTGACAAATCTTTAAAGTATACAAGAACATTATCCCACATCAAGAAACTAAATATGTATGAGAATATTTTTTATTTCCTATTGATTTATATTTTATTTTACCCTTTTTTTTTTTTTTGGGATAGGGTTTCTTTGTGTAGTTTTGGAGCCTGTCCTAGGTGGGACTCAGAGTCCCTATTTATTCAAGCTTATTACTTAAGGGACTGGATCTTACTTATCTTAAATGTCCAGCACAGTTCTTTGCATAGTGTGATAAAAATCTTTTTTTTTACATAATTTTGTGTATCTATATGTATATATATATATTCATATATATATGAATATGTTTGTTCATGCGTGTGGACATATGCCACTGCACAAATGTACATACAGGTCATAGTTGGTTCTTTTCTATTTTGTGGGTCCTATACATCGAACTTAGGTCGTCATAATTGGCGGCAAATTCATTTACCTGGTAAACCATCTGGAAGGCAGTTCCTCAGGTGAGGCGGCCTCTTCCCAGGTGTGTCAAGTTGACAACAGAAAAGTAATTCTAACAGCTATTACTCCCCAGAGCTCATGTGTGGAGGTGGGGTTCTCTGATTTGTTTTGGTTATCCAACTGTATTTTAGAGCAAAGCAAAGCCAAATAATGCCTTTTCTATCATTGTTTTCAAAGGAAGATTACTCAGCCAGCTTTGAAGTTTTTGGGTCGCGCCATGTTCTTCTCCATGGGATTCATAGTTACTGTGAAAGGAAAGATTGCAAGCCCCTCGGAAGCACCTATTTTTGTCGTTGCCCCCCATTCAACATTCTTCGATGGCATTGCCTGTGTTGTAGCTGGGTTACCTTCTCTGGTGTCACGGAATGAGAATGCACAGACGCCACTGGTTGGCAGTAAGTACCTGTAGGGTAACAGCTAAAATACTACCAGGTGTATACTCTAAGTTGAAAGAATCATATATAGTCATTCTCTGTATACTTACTAACTTTCATTCTTGGGAACTAAACCCACGGTCTTGTACATGCAAGGCAAGTGGTCTAACACTGAGCAAAATCCCCAGCCAGTTAAAAAATAAAACTTTAAAATATTTTAAATGCATTTCCTTTTACTTAAATGAACTACTCGATGTAAAGAGTGAGTTTGTAAAAAAGAAAAAAAAATTAGGCATTTCCTCTTATCTTTAGCTTTTTTAGACTTTCAGGAAACTTGTCCTTATCACTATGCCATCATATCTTTGTGTTTCTATGTGTCATAAAGAAAATCAGATTTCAGACTCTAAACATGCTTATTTCTTTTTTAAAGAATCTGAGAAATACAGGTCACATGCTATTTCATGTACTTCCCTTTATGGTATTAGGCTGATAAATCTGCTAAGTCTTTTCTCCCAGCTCTGTTTTCTAAATTATTGTGCCCCTATAGCTCCCTGAGGGACATTTGTATAACTCTTTGAAAATTACGATGTGGAACAAGAAATGCTTCCTGCCGTAAAACATAATGAAGCGAGTGAAATGTTTTTTCCTGCCAGGCGCTGCTATCTCTCCCTGAGGACTCAGTCTCCAAGTAACTGCTCCCGGTTGTCCCAAGGTTACCACAAACACCAAGCGATGGGAGAGCGGGTGTGAATGTTGCCAGATGTTGTCTTGGTGTTCCTTGGAAAGAATAATAGTCTTTGTAGCTGTGTCATTGAGTAAAGACATTTCATTTTCTTCAATGTGCAGCTGCTGTGCTTTATGCAATGTGGCTTTTCCCTAAACATTTCTATTGCAAAGCACTTGAAGTAATTTTTGCATATAATAGGAAGCATTCTCTTTAGAAGGGTCTCAGTAAAATCAATCATAACCGCCCTCTACTCCCGTATGCTATCAATTCATATTTTGAGTGTTTAAGGGTCTTCCTAAAATCAAATATGACAGTCTGAAGCTTAGTCCCACAGTTTAACATCCATTAAGAAAAAAAACCAAAAAGCTGTTGGGGGGCGGGGGGAAACTTGCTTTTCCTCCTCCTTCTATGCCCCATTTCTTTCCACTAACACCTGTAAAATTAATAAAATAATACCTGTCTCTGCATTTGAAATTAGAATCAACTAGTCAACTTTGAATTTGAGTTTAAAAGGATTATTCCTTTAGATTTGCTAGCATTTTCATTTTCTGTAAACGTTGTTTCAGTTTATCCAATGTTAATGCCATGGTGGCTTAAGAAAATGACTGGGTTATGACCGTTTGTTTTTCAAGGACTGTTGCGGGCAGTGCAGCCTGTTTTGGTGTCCCGGGTTGACCCAGATTCCCGAAAAAACACAATAAATGAAATACGAAAACGAGCAACATCAGGAGGGGAATGGCCCCAGGTAAGATGCAGTAACTCATCATTTATAGATATCAAGAGCTTTTGTATGTCTGTAGATTTATTCATTTGTGTCCACAGAGAGTGTGATATCATGCCATGTGTCCGCAGCACATTAGATACAGAATAAATCAGTCACCGTGAAGAAGACCCTGCCGTCCCCAACACATACCATTCCCTTTTAGTCGTCAGATTATTTTCTTTGTGTCATAACAAATGATTCTCAGACTTTGATTCCTACTAAATAAAATGAATATTTTTGCATAATTTAACTCACTTGATTATTACTATTCTAAATGTACCAAATCTTTTCTGAATTATATTTAAATAGATCTTTCCATTCAAGGGCATATCAAAATAGCCTGTAAACCTGTCAGACCTCACCAACTCCCCACCCCTTCCCTTGGATGCCCATGTAAGTCAGTATGCATTGCCTTAAGCAGGGATGATGCCAACAAACACTGAGTGTCTTTGCCCAGATGAGAGCACTTGATCTCTATTGGACAATGCTGCAATGGCCGGCCCACCTGTGGTAACACACCCCCATTCAAGCCCATCCACCCCAGAGGCTTTAGAAACCAAGGCAAATGAGGAATGGCTTAAAAACAATTGAGGTGGCATTTGGAAAAGTTAGACTTTCTCTTTGGATCCAAGAAGTAGGTCTAGGATTAGTAGGCAAGCAATAACAAATAGGTAGATTTCAGATCATTTTTTTTTTCTCATTTTGCAGAACTTTTTCTCTGTCCAGGGGGGAAATGGCCTGATTTGGAATCTTTCTCAGGCCCCTACTCACAGCCACTTGGTGAGGGGAGGAGACTGTAGAAATAATGGTGAGGGGAGGAGACTGTAGAAATAAACATTGGAGCTGCTAGGCTATTTTCAATGTTCCTTCCTCCCTGAGATTTCTGACTCACTTTGTTAGCATTCCTTGTTAGTAAGCGATTTGTGGATTCATGCCAAGTAAAACTGTTGGCCATTGTGTCTGCTTGTCGCAGGAAACCCATTTTATAAATTAGGGAATGGAATTATGCCCACTCATTAATTTTTAGTTTGTAGTTTGAGCCAGTGTTTTCCCTCTCTAATTACTGTAGATCAAATATTAGTAACTGCTCTGAGTACAGGGATTTGATTTGGTTTTATGTAATTAGCAGTTAACTCATGACTAAATTTTAAAAGCTTCAGAAAACCAATCTGTGTTTTAATTAATGGAGAAGCTTGCAATGCTTGTATAAGTCTTTTACAGAGAAAACATCGAGTAGCACATTAACCACTAAAATACTTCCTCAGGATAAACAAAGCTAGCTGCGGAGTCTATGCCACACAATAACCAAGGCAACTGAGCAGAAGGCACGTCACGGGCTTTTCCTCCTTTGTTCTCAAGGCACCCCTGAAATATATATTGGGAATTAATATTAGTTAATGAGAGAACTGTAACAAAAAGATTTCTCTTGGTTAAGGGTATAACTTTGCTTTATGTCTTCTTTTAAATTTATTCAGCTCATTAATACAAACTTTGAGAAACAGATGCAAAAGAAGCAGAAGTAAGCAGCATATTTTATAAATTAAGAATACTGTTTATTGTAGGGTGTTAGTGGCACACACCTTTAATCCCAGCGCTCCGGAGGCAGAAGCAGGCAGATTTCTGGAGTTCGAGGCCAGCCTGGTCTACATTGTGCATTCCAGGACAAGCTCCAGAGCTATGGAGAAACCCTGTCTTGAAAAACCAAAAAAAAAAAAAAAAAAAAAAAAAAAAACTATTTATTTAAAGCTTTGGTCTTTTTCTAACTATTAGACTAGTCAAACTGCAGTTCTTTTTTTAACTACACTTCTTTTAGAGGAAGATGGAATGATCTGACTCCAGTTTTTTATTAGAACCAAGAGTTATTCTTGTATTTAATTTTTGTTTTTGAAACATTAGCAGTGTTGGTGAAGTCATATGAGAGTAAAGAGGTAATCTATTAATTAGACTGAAATATTAAATTTATTCCTTTTCTCCCAAGATACTAGTTTTCCCAGAGGGTACTTGTACTAATCGCTCCTGTTTGATTACTTTTAAACCAGGTGAGATAAATTAAATTATGTATTGTAACAATTGTAATAGAGATTTCTCAAATGAATCGATTGTGTGTACAATATTCACTCCTGGTATTTCTTTTCTGACAAAACCTTTTTGATGCTGTGATTCTCAGAACCTATTCCTATTTATTCCTTTGCGCTCTTTTTAACAAAGCCTTTTCCTTTCAGTGGTGTGTGTGTGTGTGTGTGTGTGTGTGTGTGTGTGATTTTTGTTGATGTGTGTCTCTCTGTGTATGTGTCTGTATGTGTGTCTTTCTGTGTATATATGTATCTATGTGTGGGCATGCTCAAAAGTCACTGACATTTTTGTTTCCCCCCCAGGGGTCTGGGGTCTTCTGTTATGCAGAGGGCAGCCTCCCTTAGCATCATTCATGCTTTTACATGCCTTCACTCTTGTTTTTTTATCTTAAGAAGACAGCTATGAATGTGACTTTCATTTTAATTTGTAACCCTTTAGACTGTCTATGCTGGCTGTCAGTGTGCTTTGCACTGAAGGTGGGACTCCCTTCAAGCCAGTGTAATAGCTTTGCTTCCAGCAGCTTACTTTTCATCTTCTCTTTGATTTTGTTCTCTCCTTGATTTTGTCATTGTTTTTTTTTTTATGTTGTTGGATAGTGTGTACTTAGGAAATGAAAACAATCCCCAAGATAAAAATATATGGTAAAATTATATGTATACTAAAGAATTGTTTTGAAATAAATGTCTTTAATTTTCTTCATCAAAGAAAGCAGTAAATAAATGTATGCTTAAGGGATATAGGGACAGCATTTAACATTTTATTTAGGTCTTACTTGTAGTAACTACTTTTGGTAAATATTTCAGAATGGTTCATGTTTTGTCTGCCCTTAAGCCATCAGTGTATCTATACTCTTTTTACTACTATATACTTCTTGTTCATATACAAACCACTTTATACAATTTCAATGTGGTTCTAGGAGCCTTCATCCCAGGAGTTCCAGTGCAGCCCATCCTCCTCCGTTACCCAAACAAGCTGGTAAGGGAAGAAATTCTGCATTCCAAATAGCTAATTCTATAGGACATTTTAAATTTTGCTGAAAGCAGCTAGGCAGATTTATGCCACCTGCCATTGGCTTTTTAAATTTTTATTTTGCACTGGCTTTTTTTAAAATTTAATTTTGCAAGATAAACACCAATTTCTGATAGCAGTACCAAATGTTGTTCTGTATAACTTAGTTTCAGGAGGGCATTGCTTGGTCTGTACTCTGCCATCGCTGTGATGGACAGGTTAAGTCTCAGACTGAGGCTCTGATTATACTCGACAGCAGAAAGTTGCTATTTTTTCATGGGGCTGACAAAGCAACTTTTCCAGATACAGAGGTGATTAATGGGAAGAAGGCCAGAAGTACAGGATCTACCTGGGGGAGGAAGTAAGTACAGGCTCAGTACGTATTGGCTGTGTGAGCCTTGGGGAGTGGCGTGATGAATTAAGACACTGTCTCTTCTCTAAAGTTTAAGACTGCCCCGGGAAACAGTGTCTTCTGCATCAGCTGGTCACACTGTTATCCTCTGGACATCAGTTGCACTGCCCTTCCCCAGACACTGGATTCATCCATGAAAGGTTACCAGAGGGTTATAAAAAGGCAGAAGTAACTGTTACTCATACTATTTAAGATGACGAGCTCTTGACCAGCTTTCTGTTCATGGCTGGCTTCTCAACTTGAACATCTCCAGTAAAAAAGGAAATAAAAGCTATCAAACTTCTAATCTGGCCTCGGCCTATATATTTGAATTTTCATATATTAACATTCTTTTACTATGTGCTGCTTTGTTTTTTTTTCTTCCAGATAATCATTTTTTGATAAATGATACATTTTATATATATTACATACACGTGCATACAAATTATTTTTTCAGATATGCTTGTTTGGGGACTAAAATAAGTGACATGTATAATAATTATTTTTAATTCAGAAGTTGTTCCATGAAAATACATAGAGGTGGGAAATATTTCCTATGTAGCTATATTATCTGTGTAATTCAGGAATTTGTGTATTGCTTCATGATCTTAAATAATTACGAATCTATTTGTTTTTAATACATTGCTTTTTGTCCCAGAAAAAGTATATATGAATCCTAATATTAAACAAAGCCTTATTTTATTTTAATGTTTAATTTTTGTTTGTTTTGTGTTATTTATTTTTTGAGACAGAGTCTCATGTAGCCCATGTTGGCCTTGAACTTACGGTATAGCAAAAAAAAAAAAAAAAATGGCCTTGAATTCTTGATTTTTTGCCTATATCTTTCATCTGCTAAGATTACAGGTATCTATACCAGTCTAGACTAACAGTTTGACTTCTTCTGTTGTTTTAGGATACTGTGACCTGGACATGGCAAGGATATACATTGTAAGTCACTTACATAGTTTAGTAGTTTATGAAAACTATCTTAATGAAGAAAAGAAATATATTTTATTCTTCCCTTTAAAAAAATCTTATTTTTGTAAAAGTAAACATTTCTAATCAGTCTTAAGTCTTTTAGCCATATCTCTAGGAGAAGTAATCACTTTCTTACCCCTTAAATGCCCAGGGAGATTGATGTCCATCTGAAGAATACTAGTCATCTGTCAGTATCATGATTTTGTTAACCAGCAGCTTGTAAGGGACATTCCAGGGCCCTGGTTTGCATCATGCCTAGCTTTCACTCTCATTCCCACTGCAGATTTAGCATCCCATAGTATATGCTCAAATTTTATGAGGTTAATTTAAGCAGTTTAGATTACATCAGTTCAGAACCTGAAACTGTTGTGGCATTCCTGTTTGTGCTGGGGAAATGGCTATGCAGGCCTCCTGTTCCATTCCCAGGTCCTAAAAGCACAGGGCTCAGCAGTTTCTAGAGCTCTTAGAGAGGTGAGGCATGTTTTCACCCTTGAGCAAGCTGACGTGAATGAAACGGTTTTTTTTTTTTTTTTCTCAAAGACCAGAGCATGTAGGATCCAGCTTTCTTGGAAGACCTTTTGTTTAATTCCCATAGAAAATTTGAACCTACTTAATTTTCAGTGAGAACCATATGCAAATCTGGATTTGAAAGTTTTCCCCAGGGCCTTACCCAGTTTTGACAATGATAACAATAGAACTCAAATAACATTGCCAATGGAAGTATTTTGGAAGAAATCATCATTGCATTCTGGCACACTCCTGTTTCTTTACACATCATTTGTATACTCTCTTGAACTTTGGAGTGTGTGTGTGTGTGTGTGTGTGTGTGTGTGTGTGTGTGGAGAGAGAGAGAGAGAGAGAGAGAGAGAGAGAGAGAGAGAGAGAGAGAGAGAGAGAGATGATTGTGTGTATTTCTCCTGTAGTGTGTATGCGGAAATTTCTCTGAGATAGTAAGTTTGAACCAGAAAAGGTAACTTAAGGGTCAGTTGAATAAACGTTAGTACACATAGAACATGTATATTTCTTTGGAGCTTCAGTCCTTAGTAGGTGAAATTAAGCAGATAGCATTAGAAACAATACATGATGAAGGAAATGTAGGTGATGTGTTATCTTCAACTTTTCAAAGAGTCAGTTTACTCCTCAGATTAGATGCATGTTTCATGCCGACACTAATTTTGAATGTCTAGTTTTTAACTTTTGCACAGCAAAAATACTCAGAGAAACAAGTAGAATATGACCATCTCAGAAACATAGTGTTTGGAATTTCAGTGGATTCCAATTTATAACTTCTAATTGTATCATCCCTTGGGCACATCCATTAGGCTAGGTTTCCTGTGTCGAGCATGGCTTTGAGTTCCTCTATGAGTGTCATTATGCAGCAGTCTGGGTGGTTGTGAAGGTCAAATAGAAGAAAGCTTTCTGGAAGTGGGGTTAGGGGAAGAACATAGAGTGGCTTAGAAATAGAACCTTCTAGTCTGGGGAGAGTGTGATAAGGTGAAAAATAAAATTGGGTGCATTTGGGATGCTTTTCCTCTTTTTGGGTTGCCATATCCCTGAGATATCCTTTTTTATGGAGGGGGGGAGGAGGGATTGGAAGGAGTGGAGGGAGGGGAAATTGCAGTTGGGCTGTAATATATAAGAGAAGAGAAAAATAAAAGTTAAAGAAAAAGAAAAAATATGGAAAGTGAATTCAGGAAAGAGAGGAAAAAACATTGTCAAAGACATCTCATGACTTAGAAACAGACTCAAGTTCTTTTAAAAGCTCATATTTGTTATGTACAGATGCACATGTCCCTTGCATATGGCAAGTATATTTGCCAGTGGGTACTCGGCTGAAGCTACTGAACACCCCGCATCCATCCTAGTCAATATTCCTTGGTGAAATTCCTAATTTGCTTAAGTAAGTCCCTTCAGATATTTTTTTTACAGATAAATCATGCTTTCATTTCTTTACAGCAAAAAAAAAAAAATATAAGTAAATAAAAGACTAGTTGTTTTCTTAAACATATGGTCTAATCCACTCTGTCTGGTTTCTGGGTCAACTGTCTAAAGAGGCTAAACTGAAAATCCTACAGAAATCTGGCTCAGAGTCTAAGTGATTTCCAAAAAGCTGTAAGGAAGAACATTTGTCTCAAAAAACTGTCGTGGATGGCTTGATCAGCTACTTAGAGAAGCCCTTTGTCTAGATTCACAATAAAGTATGCAAGTCTTCAGTACATTTCTGCATAGCTCAAACCTTATTACTGAGACGACTTTGATAAAAGAAAAATACCAGCGACTTTTTAAAAGTTACTACCCAAAGAATTTATAAAAACATTGCACTAAGGTGTTTTCCTGTATGCACATTTAAATGTACCTTTAAATTTTATTTTAGACTAACTCATTTTTATTTATGTGTTTGGGTGTTTTGCCCACATGTACATCTGTGCACACATGCATGCCTGCTGCTCAGGGAGGTCAGAGGAGGGCATCAGATCCCCTGGAACTGGAGTTACAGACAGGTGTGAGCTGTCACATGGAGCAGCCAGTCCGTGTCTCAGCTCTCTCTCCCATCCACATTCCCGTATATTGAAGTAGACTTTGGGGACTTTCTCTGCAGACTGTGAGCATGTGCTGTGGAGGAACTGTAAACTCAAAGTTTGCTCTGTTTGAGCTATTCCTTAAACTCACTGAAGCAGCCCAGTGATTGCATTTGGGGATTTACTTTTTAAATAACAAGAGTAGCTGTCTAACCCAAAGTGCAGCACATTTAAATGCAAATAAAAATATGCATGCAGTGTGAGGGGGAGAGCGTGTGCCTGTGTATAAATAGCTTGCATTGCTGCATATGAATAGCCTTCTCTCTTCTTGTTTTCAGCATCCAGCTGTGTGTGCTAACTTTCTGTCAGCTCTTCACAAAGGTGGAAGTTGAGGTAAGTCACTCAAATGCAGCCTCTCAGTTTAGAGGTGGCAATCCAGCACCTTTAAAATTACCCCCGGTCTTCTAGCTTATGTTTCTAGGTCCCTGTTGTCCGGATTTAGCTCTTGGAATCAAGCCAGCAAATGCATATAACTTCTGAGAACCTCCAACATGCTAATCACCCTGGCAGGTGAAATTTGCCTTCCCTCTTCTCACCCTTCTACATTTTAATGCTGACTCATGCTCGAGTGGTCTACATCTATTTTCTTTTTCTACAAAAGACCAATAGACCTTTATTTAAAACAGCTTTGTTGCCTCTGCAGATTTGGAAGCTCTCACACACACACACACACACACACACACACACACACACACACACACACACACACACACACACCATGTGTCATCATTATCTTTTCCTCTAAATGGACCCTTCTCTAGCCAAAGTACGATGTAGCTCCAGATGTGGAAGTACACACAGCTGTGCTTTCCTGTCTAGCATACGTGTCAGTGGTGAAACTCCATTACAGAGGGGTACATAAGTTCCTCATCTTGTCCTCTGACTGCTATTACCACATTTCCTTTCTGTGTCATGACTTTATTTCTTAAAAAAAAAAAAAAAATGTGTTCTCCATCTGGCAAAGGAAAGAATGTAGTCTTTGTTCTGTAACTTCACAAATGAGGCCTGTTGAAAATGGTTGAGTCAGTAGGGAACTGAACTGATGTATTTGGATTGTGGTGCTGAACTGGAATTTATGGACTTTTAAGTTTGGTGTTCTTGTTTTTATTGTATTTATTTTGGATGTATGGTTCTTTCACACATAGAGCTCCTGGCTGCTTTATTTGTTTTATTTTATGGTACTGGGAATTTTACCTAGAGTCTCACACATACTAGGCAGGGGTTCTGCCATAGTATGACTTAATATCCCCCAGCATCTTTTAGTCTATTTTAAGAAAGAATCTTGCTAAACTGCCTGGATAGGCCTCAAACTTGTAATTCTCAGGGTCTGAGTAGCTAAGATTAAGGATGTATACCACTGTGCCTGGGTCTAATAGCTTAATGACATTTAAAAATGTTTGTTCTCCACTGTTTGAATAGAAGTCAGAAGTACATCCCAGCAGCTTTTTCAGATACTAAATATGGCCACACCCTACCACAGACACTAATAATCCAGGCCTTGCCTCTGAGGCTCAGACTTTTCTACTGTAACTTCTGGGGGCAGAGCAGAGCTGCCCCACATGGAGCTTGGTTGGTGGTCTCAGGTCATTTTGTCCCTAGAATTGCAGTTGAGTTCAGAAGTCTCTCTCTCTCTCTCTCTCTCTCTCTCTCTCTCTCTCTCTCTCTCTCTCTCTCTCTCTCTCTCTCTCTTTAAATTGGTGGACATTTTTTGTTATTTTTGTAAACATGCTACTAAAACATCTTCAACACTGAGAAAACCTAATCTGATACTTGCTATGTAAGAATACCATATTAGTTTTATACTTTTAAAAGTAAACTTTGGGTGGATTATGACAATGATTATTGTATATTATATAACATTTTAAAAAGTCTTCAAAGAACAGTTACTGAAGGGATGCTCAAATGCAATCATGTATTATATAACAGCTGGTTACATCCACAGAAATGCATTTTATGGAAAAATTATAGATTGCACTTGTACAAATCTAGTTGGAAGAGGCTCTTTCACACACAGGCTCTATAGATGTTATGGTAGAGCCTGTTGCTTCTCAGCTGCAAACCTGTTCAGCATCTTACTGTGTTAAATGCCGTGGGCAGTTATGACACAATGATAAATACTTATAGGTCTAAAAAACATGTATAAACAACTCCATCGTAACCTTATAGTATCGTCAGTCCATTGCTGAACACAGCATTACACTGCATGTGCTTATATGCTTGTGTAACTTATTTAAACATCTAGATGTTTAAATTACTTGAATTACTTGTAATTTTTAATCTAAAGCAGGTCTTTTAGAAAATCCAGGTTTTACAACTTCACATAAATACACACCGTCTACTTGTATACTTGTTCTAACAAAGCAACTTTGTTCTGGAACTTGACATAATTCTGCAACTTATAAGTATTAGCAGAGATGAGTGTTATAAACAGCATCAGATTGTTCCAATTTTTCACTACCTGCCTGTATGTGTGAAAATTACTTCAACGTCTCTAAATCTATGTTCTCACTGGCGAACATGGACAATAATGCCTTTTTATGGGGTTGTGAAATTTAATTAGGCTACTTATGTGGCAAACGTTCATTAAGTGTTAACTTTTACTTCCCACCTCATCTGGCGGTTCTCTACCACTGGGAACGAAGCATCAAGTGGTGGGATAAAACCCTTCCCTTTATTTTACACGTTTTCTTTGGAGATTTAGAAGAGGAATCTCGCATGGTTAGGGTTGACTTAATGGTGCTTTCGTTTTTTCAAGACAGAAAGAAAAGAAAGACGATCACCATGCCATCACTTAGCATCTTCCTCTTCTCACTCTTTAGTTAGTGGGAAGGTCATGTGCCTGATGTGGTTATGAAACCACGGACAAACTAGTTTTACTGGTGTTCAGTGTTGATGGGAAGCCTGATCCTTTCCTTGTCACTGGATAAATGTGGCTATGACACCCAGTTTTCTCTGCATCTTGTGTACAGTTTATAGCTTGAGAAGAGGCAGGCACTGTAAAAAAAAAAAAACACAAACAAACAAACAAACAAAAAAAAAAACAAAGCCAAAAGCTGGGAAATAGGACGCAGACCTTTTAACAGGGACAAGTTGTGAGATGGAATCAAGCACACTGTAAAAGTGGAGACTTTGAAGCAGGGAGGGGAGTAGAGCCATAGGGCTGAGGCAGGGGACAAAATTCCCAGTGGATCAGAAACAAAGTTTCTAAGGGCTGCCTTTCTCTGGAGTTCACAGTGAACCACCAATGGCTTGCTTTTTTGTTTGTTTGTTTTTTTGAGACAGGGTTTCTCTGTGTGTAGCCCAGGCTGTCCTGGAACTCGGTCATGTAGACCAGGCTGGTCTCGAACTCACAGACATCCGCCTGCTTCTGCCTCCCAAGTGCTAGGATTAAAGGCATGTGCCACCACCACCTGGCATCACTGGCTTTTTAAAAAGCAGAAGAATTGTTTGGCAATTTAAAACTGTAGTTCCTTATATTGTGTTGTTAGAGATTTGATGAACATTTCAACCTCCTGTTTTCTTCTTTTGAATTTCACACTACGTGAGTGTTGTTGATTTTACTAGGCTAGGATGGAGGGGCCTTTTAGTAACTCTGATTCACAGCTTGTTAGCTTGTTGCTCTGGATATATTAAGTGATGTGGAGACCTCTGGTGGCTTGCTTGGTTTCTCCTCTTGAAGAATTAGGTGCTTAGCAGAGACTTCTGATTAGAAAGGACCATAGAGATTATAAAGTCAAGGTTGTTCACTTGACAGAGGACTTGACCCCAAAAAAAGGCTAAATGCCTTTCCCTGGATCACACAGGAGGGCCACTCTCCAAAGTGTTGTTGTTAATAAAATAAACACGAAGAACAAAATAATACATAGCACTTTATTTTGGAAGTCCTTTACATTTATCTCAAAAATGTCTCCTGCATCCCAGCTCTGCATCCTCATTCCTCTTCTTCCAAGTCCCAGGGTTTCTCCTAAGACCTTCCAGGTCCTAGGAATCTTCCAGGCTCTTCTTCCTCTGCTCCCAACCATTCCTCTCTGGTACACAGCCATCCAAGTTGTTGCTCAAAAACTCAGACTTTGGGGTTAGAGACATGGCTCAGGAGTTAAAGGCACTGGCTTCATTTCCACAGGACCTAGGTTCAATTCCCAGCACCCCTACAGTGGCTTATGTGTTTGAGAGAATCCAATGTCCTTTTCTGGCTTCAGTGGCCAACACACACATGTGGCACACAGACATATATGTAGACAAAACACCAATCCACAAAATAGAGCAAACAAAAGAACCTTAGACCTTGTCTTGTCTCACAAGTTTGCTTTGCCCAAACTTTATCTGAGTCACCAGTGTCCCAAGATTCATAGCGTGCTTAACAATATTTGAATATAGGTCCACCTGAAAAAAAGTGGCATTTTCTTTGTACAAATCCCCCCTTTTTTTTTTGTTCTTTTAAGTTCTAGCCCTGCCATTTATGCTTGGATTTGGCTATATTATTTAGTCTTTTACGTCACATTTTCATCATAAGTTAAAAAGCTAACGTTTCATATTAAATGGTAGGGTTTCCTCAGAGCTGAGAGAGTTAATTATAATGCCCCTTATTTAAAAAAAAAAAAAAAAAAAAAAAAAAAAGGCCCAGTACAGAGAGGTGGCTCTTGTTGGTTGATTTAGCTCACTGTGTAATAAATACCTGCCGTACTTTATGGAGAGCTTCCTGAGGGGGAGGGGCCTTAGTGCCAAATCTGCATGGCTGGGTGCAGTGACCGGCACATGAGAGGTCTATGTTCAAACAGTATTTTCTGAATGAATCCAAGTCATGATACCTTGAGTTATTTGCGCTTTATAAATTGTAATTCTTTATGATACAGGTAAGAATTAGTGAAATGATATTTATATCATAGATTAGTCCCAGGTTCATAGATACATTTCAGTAAATAAGCAAACTGGCAAAATGGCTCTTATCCTTTGAAAGCCATGATCAAGGCTTTGGATTTTCTGTAGAAATTCTCAGCAGAATTAGCTCTTTTGGGTGGACCATCTCCTCAGCCACCATCTGCTGCAAGGGCTACATTTCCTTGGCCCCACCTCGACTCAAGATTAATAGTTTCCTACTCCTTGCTGTCATGCTCCAGGAAACAAAATGGTTTGGTAGGAGGAAATAAAGTCTGGCAGGCCTTGGACTGAACCTGGGCCATGTGAATTCTATAACATTGGGTAGGTGAGCTAAACATTTAAATGCTGCCTGTAATTGTACTTAGAATGAGGGGTGGTAATGATGTGTTAGTTACTGCACTCTACTACAATGTGTGTCTTCTTTAGACAGAAAGGTCATAATAATCTCGTCTGGAATAATTGTAAGATCTGAAAAGTTTTATCATTTAAATATGGAATTAAAATTTTTTTAGTGTTAGAAAACCATAAATATAAAGGGTAGAGGCTGCCAAGTGGGTTAAGTGACTGCTACCTGGCATGAGCACCTCATAACCCCATTGTTGGAGAGAGGGGACAGGGATGGGGCACTCCTGGGGAGTTCTTTGTATACAGTCTATTCAGCCAGTAAGCTCCGGGCTCACTGAGAGGTTCAAATAAAGTAGAAAGCAATAGAGGGAACATTCTGAGTTTGGCCTCTGGCCTTCACGTACATGTGTACATATGAGCACATACACCCACGTACATGTGTACATATGAGCACATACACCCACATGACTTTTGCACACACACATACACAGTCCACACATATACACACGCAAATTTAAGAAACAAAAAAAGAAGCAAGGATGGTACAAATCAGGTGTCGATCTTAGGTAGAGACTAAAGTAAAGTTAAAAAACCCAAACAAAAGAACAAAATGACAATAACAAAGGTGTGACAAAGACTAGCAAGCCAGTTCTGAAGTTTAATTTTTTTTAAGTAGAAAAAAATAACAAAACATAGTTTTCAGTTAAATAACTAAAATATTGTTGACATTGGAATGGATGGAATAAATAATACTATAAAAATTTTTAAGGCCTTTCACACATAAAATAGGGATGAAGAAAAAATCCAGCTCTGCAGGTGAGTGGTCAGGCACTGGTGCACTATAAATTCCAGAATTCTGGGCATCAGTCTTCTTCAGCATCACAGTGAGGCTAGCAGGTGACCATGGCCATCTTTCCAGAACACGGGAGACAGTTTAGCAAAGGTATCACCACCAGGCTCTCATATCCCAGGTCCCTCCCGTGACAGGTAGCATGTGCTTTAGGAAAGTCAAGGCTGAGATATGTTGACAGGTCATTTAATGTAATGTGTTCAGTGTTTAATGTCTTGGGTCTAAGGAATCCTGTAGAAAGATGTGTGTTTGTCTTCAAGTTTATGCCTGTTCAAGCACCAAGTGACGAGGAAAAGAATGATCCTGTTCTTTTTGCCAGTAGAGTCCGGAATCTAATGGCAGAGTAAGTATGTTTTGGAGTTTCTAACTGACAAATAATTTAAAAATTATTGCTACTTAATATAGCTTAAAGCGCCTCCCCCCCCCCATGGCTCCCATTCATGAGTGAACTCATACAGAAGGTGCAATGGTGTACTAAGAGACATCGTCACTTAAATAACTGATAGCAATGTGTCTCCTCTCGCAAGGCCAGCCAGTGTCTTCCACAGTGCTGGCTGTCATTACAGAGCCTTGGGGTGGCTTTAGGCACCCTCTCTGAGGCCAGTTTTCCATCCCCTGAGCTGACCAAGACTGGCTGTTTCAAAGGCATTAATGATTATACCATCAAAAAGGAAAAGGCTTCCTTGTGCAAAGATGCACAGAAAAGGAAAACAGTTGTCTATAGGAAAGGATGGCTACAGCGGCATTTAAAAATGGACAACATAAGGTAAGTATTTCTTGCACTTAAGGTGTTTGTAACTGGCGAGTATGTTAGATAAATCACCCTGAATTGTAAGGAAGGAATGTATTATTGTATATAACCACCCAGGAAGCCTTAGGGCCCTTCTGGTGTACATCACCCCTCAGGTACTGCTTCCTTCTGTGAGCCCCAGTAGGAGGTTGGAGACTAATATACACTGATCCTGCCCCCACACCTTCAGTAAGAAGAACTCAATAGGAACTCTGAATTTGACTGTGTGCTGGTTAGTTTTATGTCAGCTTGACACAAGCTAGAATCATTTGGGAAGAGGGATTCTCAATGGAGACAATGCTTCCATGAGAGTTGCCCATAGACAAGTCTGTAGTACATTTTCTATCCTTTTCTTTTTGGTGGGAAGATTTTTAAAATTTATTTTTTTGAGATTACTATAATTGCATAATTTCCATCGTTCAGTTTCCTCCCTCCAAGCCCTCTTTCCCTTCTTTCCTTCTTTCTTTCCTTCTTTCCTTCCTTCCTTCCTTCTTCCCTCCCTTCCTCCTTCCTTTTTTCTTTTCTTTCAAATTCATGTACTCTTTTTTTTTTCATTAATTGTCACGTGTATGCGTACATGTGTTCTTAACTACATACATACAAACACCCAGTCTGAGTAATGTTACTTATGTTCATGTTTTCAGCATCGACCATTTGATATTAGGTAACTAACTGGTGTCCTTATCCCTGGGGAAGACTCTGCCTCCCACTCTCAGCATTCCTCAGTTTGTGGTGAATTTTCCTCATTACTGCTTCATGTGGGAGGGCCCAGCTCACTGTGGGTGGTACTACCTCTGGGCTTGTAGGTCCTGGGTTCTATACGAAAGCAGGCCGAGCAGGCCATGAGGAGCAAACCAGTAAGCAGCTCCCCTTCATGGCTTCTACATCAGCTCCTGCCTCCATGTTCCTGCCCTGTTTGAGTGTCTGCCCTGACTTCCCTCAGTGATGTGTAAGCAAAGTAAAACTTTTCCTCCCCAACTTGCTGTTTGGTCGGGATGTTTTATCACTTAACTAAGACCACATTTTGTATCTGCTGCTTCCCCATGTATACTCACACATCTTACTTCACTAACAGAATAAATTTGTTTTCAAAATAGGATAAATGTTTATTGAAACATTTTTTGCTATTGAATACATTTGTGTATGCTCATTTTTATCTAGTTTCTAAACCAGCTGCAAAAATTGTTTTTATGTTGTTTTTACATAGTGTAAGACACTGTTTTTAACTATATGCCAGTTTATGCCTAAAAACTAGGAAAGAGTTTGTATCAGCTATCTTGTCTTTCCACAGTATACCTTAAGACAATATGAGTGGGGTGAATAGTAGCATTACATAAAGAATAAGAGAACAAGTCACTCCACCCCTGAGCTCCTTTTCCTCATATATGAAGTGGGAATTAAAATTATTGCCTTGCCTTTCATGTGGTTTTTATTGTAATGAGACTGGAGTGGGAAAATAAGTGATAAAACCATTGGTGCCTGCTCATCTTAGCTCTCAGGAGGCTGGGGATGGTGGCATCAAGGCCAGCCTGGAGAGCACACTGAGACCTTGTGTTACATACAAATGGCAAAAGTGAGATGATTAGCACAGAGGATGCACTCCCATCGAGTGGTGTGAAGGCCCCTCATTCATGTTATCTGTCATTGTGCTCAAAGCAGCCCTGGGGGAAGGAAAGCAATAGACTCTGGTTAGGAAGCAGTTTTCCCAGAGCCATATGAGATGGTAACAGGGTGGGACTCAGATCCACACTTCCTATTACCAAACCCTACGGCACAAATACTATGTTGTATGATTTATATTCTACTACTAATAAAGTGTTAATTTTTCTAGTTAGAACACAAAATAGGAATTTTCATCTACACAGAAGCCTAAGTATAGAAGGAGCTTCTGTGACTAAAGCCAGGAAATAGAGCCAACGAGAATCTGAGGAGTCATGAACACCTCTTCAGTCACGTTGCCTGCTCACCAGCTCAGGACTAGTCAATAATCACGAATGTTTCATTGGATGTCTTCTCCTTACTGCTTTTAGAGCTTTGGCAATACCAGTAACGGACCACACCTATGAAGACTGCAGGCTGATGATCTCAGCAGGACAGCTAACATTGCCTATGGAAGCTGGACTGGTAGAATTTACTAAGATTAGCCGGAAATTGAAGTAAGTATATTTCAAGATCTAGGCATGCACACATAAACACACATTCTTATCAGAACGCATGTGTGGAGGTCAGAAGACAACTTGTAGAAGTCAATTAATTCTCTTTCCATCTTGATTCCCACCAACCAGAGATTGAATTCAGGTCATCAGGCTTAATGGCAAACACCTTTACCTGATGAGTCATCTGGGCAGCGACTTCCACCTTCCTACATTTTTTTTTTTGGTTGGAGCACCTATTTAGTTTTGCTGTTGTTAAGGCAAAAACTCCCCTCTGTGCACTTGTGTTCTAATTTGAACCATTTGGTGTCACTAATTTAGCTATTTGGTATGACCCTCAGCAAATAATTAATTATAGTTAATTCTATTATTATTCTAACTAGGAATTTGCTAAGGTTATTGACCTAATAGATATTGGCATCCTCCCTAGGTGAATCCTGTAAAACTAGTTATTCTTTCAAAGTTTGATATGGAAATATATTATGATACATTACATAGAAAACACTATTTTTGTCTTCTAGATGACAATAAAATGTTGTATTAATACTATGTCCACATTATTTTGTAGATTTGAAAAGTGATACAGCCATTAAGATTGCTTGTTAGATCACATATTTAATTCTTCAAAGCAAACAGGTGTTATAAACCTAGCATACTTTTCAATATTTTATCATTCTGACTTTTAATAATTAATATCAATTTCAACATTTGGTGAGCTATGAATTATCATCCTGAAAGCTTGTTGAAAGAATATTTATAATTTCTTTTATAGCAACTCAATGAGCAACAGTTGGTTTTCCAGATAATGTTAGGTTAAAATTCTTGGGTCACCTGCTGTCCCACCACACTCCTTGTATTTGCTTTTCTTTCCTTCCACTATTTGGGTTTTTTGTCACTTATATCGATACACTTTTAAAAATTAAATGGTCACAACACGTTCAAATGTTCCCTCAAATACTTATTTTGACTTTCTTTTAAAATTTAACATAAAGTATTTTCCTTTAGATAAATAGATAAAGTGAGTCATACAATGTACACATGACTTAGAAAGAACTAATAAGGTTCTCACCACTCTTCATTTAGATTAGACTGGGATGGCATTCGGAAGCACTTGGACGAATATGCATCTATTGCGAGCTCCTCAAAAGGAGGCAGAATTGGAATCGAAGAGTTCGCAGAATACTTAAAGTTACCCATTTCAGATGTCTTGAGACAACTTTTTGCACTCTTTGACAGGGTATGTTCAAGTTCAAATTTATCTTTAACATTTTACTCAGCAAGTTCTCGCAGACCTCAAGGCAGACACTGACAAACTTCTCAGGCCACTGTGAGAAGAACCTGTGTAGGGTAATGTCATGAATTGATTTTCCCCTTAGAGTGAATATATGTAGTGCAACATTAAGTAGTCTTTGTTAATTTAAGCATCAGTTTAGAAGTGGAAACTGGCTATGTAGTCACATCTGCAGTGTAGAATTGGAAATGTTTATGTAATGGAGAGGAATTTTAAATGTATGTAGAGTTTGTACATTGGTGACATGGGCGATAGTGTTCTGTTCTGTATATTTCTGGTCTACCTCCAGATGTATGAAGACCAAAAGGATTTTATTTTTAAATGAAACTGTCTGATAGAGTTCAGCTAAACTCTTCACTGTTTGTAAATATATAAGCGCAAGCAATTAGTTAACTAA
This sequence comes from Cricetiscus sungorus, assembly GCA_030556225.1. Classification (NCBI taxonomy): domain Eukaryota; kingdom Metazoa; phylum Chordata; class Mammalia; order Rodentia; family Cricetidae; genus Cricetiscus; species Cricetiscus sungorus. Next base: position 30,725,083 of record JANBXA010000729.1, read on the forward strand.
CCCATCAGTAGAGTTGCTTTAGGAAAAATTTATCAAGATTTCAGAATTTTCTTTAAAAAGTTATTTTAGTGTATGAAGTGTTAACAATGAAATCTTTTCCTCATAGTTCTGAGTTGGCACATGTGTGGAATCCTGTTACTTGCATTATATTTAAGATAAAATAGTCTTACAATGTAGTCTAATTTTTTTTTAAATGAACAAAGCACTCAATATGTGTGGACAACTTTGAGGAGTTCCTGGAGGGCAGTGGGCAGATAAATTGTATTGATGGTTCAGAGTGAAAAATGTACAAACTATGACTAGAACTAACCGTTCTTAAATGAGATAGAAATCTCAGTAGGGGGAGGTAGTTTCCATTTAGTAAAGTGCTTGCTGTAGGAGTATGAGGCTGAGTGCAGATTCCCAGAATCCACGTACAAATCTGGGCTTGTGGGACAGGAGACATGGCTCAGCAGTTAAAAGTACCACTGCTTTTCCTGAGGACCCCCATTCAATTACCAGTACCGCCTGTGTCTCTGGTCCCAGGGGCATCCATCACCATCTTCTGGGTTCTGAGGGTACTGACATGTCTGCAACATGCAGACAAAACAGTCATACACATGAAATTTAAAAAGGAAAACTTGGCATTGTCATTCCCAGTGCTGGGAAGGAAGAGAGATAGAAGAATCCCTGGTGTAAGTCTTGCCAATCTGGTGAACTCTGGGTTCAGGGAGAAATATTGTTTCAAAACACATGGTGGAGAGTGATAGAGGAGGGTCCCTGCCATGGGCCTGTGGCTTCTACACCCATCTGCACACACATGAACATGTACACATGCATGTACCAAACAAACACATCCATGTTGAACGGCTCACAACCACCTGTAACTCCAGCTCTAGGTGATACACCCTCCTCTGGCCTCTGAGAGGACACCTTCACTCACATGTGTACATACTCCATGTGATGGCTATTCTTGGCTGTCTACTTGACTACATCTAGAATTAAGCTAAAACTCAAATGGCTGGATACTTTTTTTCTTAATTAAATATTTGAAGTTGGAAGACCCACTTCTAATATTGATTTTTGAGGTGGAAAGATACACATTTAATATAGATTTTTTTGTGTGGGAAGATCCACCTTTAATCTGAGCCACACCTGCTGGCAGCCTGTAGAAAGGACTCAGAAGGAGGCTTGCTCTCTTTGCCTGCTTGTTCTGCTTGTTCTCACTCTTGCTAGCAAGTCCATTCCTTCACTGGCATTAGAGTCTTCTTCAGTATTCTGGCATATACTGAAACCTGCCTGAGACATCCAGCCTCATCTGAACTGGATTCTTAAACCTTCCATTGGTAGATAGTCCTTGTTGGATTAGCTGGACCATAGCCTGTAAGCTATTCTAATAGCCTCCTCTAATATATGATATAATATATACATATATTAAAAATGTATAGTCTAAAAATATACAAAAATAATACTTTCTTTGTAGCTATCCATTTGTAGTCAAGCCTTTCCCCGCCTTTAATTCCCTTTATTATTAATAAATGCTGCTGTTCATCCCGGTCATTATGCATTTTAAAGACTCCAAATAAATGAGACCATAGAGTACTAAAGTCCCAATTATGGTTTCTTTCACGTAGCATAATACGTTTACTATTCAGCCATTGGGTTGAATGTAGCAATGATTTGTTCCCTTTATCTATTTCTCAGCTGCGGAATATTTGCTTTGTGTCCAGCTGGGGCAATTTAAACACTTCCTTCTACCTTCGGGCTTCCATGGTCCACAGGCTTCCTTCCTGGCTGTTCTCTGAGTTGTGATTTTCCTCACCAATTCTTCTTTGGCATTTTATTCAGGCGTAGTTTGGCTTTTGGTATTTGCCCAGAGTTTGTAGTTTAGTTCGGAGAGAACTCAAAAGGTTCTGGCTCCTTCTCGTTTAATGTTAGAATTCTCAGTTATCAACCACCACCAAGAAAAGATGGTTTTTGAAGAAATTGCGGGGATGACAGACAGAGCAAGGTTTCCCATCCCTTGCTGTCTCTCCTCCCCCAGCATGGTCCTCTTCCTAGTGATTTATTTTGTGATCTTGGAGAATCAACCAGTCTTTAAAACGACACAGAGTCACCATCCTTTCTCGGTGTGTAGTCCCTATGTAACTATTCTGGATTCGCTGCAATATTCTAATAACATGCCCTCCTACACCAAACAGCACATTAATGTGATAGTGTGCTTAAAGCATAATGAAGATTTATGGTGAGGGAGAAAAATTATCGTACATTAACTATGCAAGTTGGTAAATTAGAGGCACTTTCCACTTTATAACCAATGTTGACATTTCCATAGCAACTTTCACTGTGGCTCAAAAGCCATGCAGTTTCCAGTGAAGTTCCTCTGTAGTCCACATGCTGACAGGATGGGATACGGCAGTGGCAAACAAGTGAGGGGAGGAGATGAGGAAACGGGAAAAGGTGGGGAACAGGAACAAAAGGGGACAATTACAGCACATCTTTAGACATCATCAGGATCTATTCATCAACATTAAAGTAATATTTGTAAAAGTACTTCAGTACCTGAGACCCAGGTTGGGGGGTCTGGGTCGGTCCAATGCTGGTTTCCCAGCTATCAGTCTGGGGGTCCATGAGCTCCCTCTTGTTCAGGTCAGCTGTCTCTGTGGGTTTCTGTAGCCTGGTCTTGACCCCTTTTGTTATCACTCCTCCCTCTCTGCAACTGGATTCCAGGAGTTCAGCTCAGTGTTTAGCTGTGGGTGTCTGCTTCTGCTTCCATCAGCTACTAGATGAGAGCTCTATGATGGCATGTAAGTTATTTATTCATCTTATTATAAGGGAAGGGCATTTAAGATAGCCTCTTCACTGTTGTTCAAATTGTTAGTTAGGGTCAAAGGCCTGGGCAGTCTAAGGGACCTCTGGCAGTGGAACCAGGATGTATCCCTGGTGCACGAAAGGACTTTGGGAGCACATTCCCCATGGAGGGATACTTCCTTAGCCTAGAGACAGGAGGGAAGGCCTGGCTAGGCCCTACTCCAAATGACTTGACAGATTTTGATGATCCCTCCTGGAAGGCATCACCCTCCCTGTGGAGTTAGTGGGGAATGGGGGGAAATGGGACGGGGTGGGAGTGGGGGTCTGGAGGTATGGGAGGGAGGGAGGGAAAGGGAACTGGAATCCATATGGAAAATAAGAAAAAATAATAAATATATGAAAAAAAAGTACTTCAGGTGACCAACTACCAGAGCTGGCAGTTGTAGGATTATTTCTGCTTTTGATTGGTGACACCTGCTAACACCTGTGCTGTTTCTAGATCACATTTAAATACGGGAAGATTGGGGAGTGAGAAAGGGACCTAAAAGCAGGGACTAAAATAACCACCAGTCATATTGAGTCACTCTAACAGAGAGAAGACAATTGGCCCTAGGCGTAAGGATACTGGTGAGAACTGTAGCCTATGTTGTCAGTTAACATTTCTGCATGGATTCCTTTAGTGGATTTCGTGTTTATGGTTCTCTCTCTCCCTCTCTCTCTCTCTCTCTCTCTCTCTCTCTCTCTCTCTCTCTCTCTCTCTCTCTCTCTCTCTTTCTCTCTCTCCCTCCCTCCCTCCCTCCCTCCCTCCCTCCCTCCCTCCCTCCCTCTCTCTCTCTCCCTCTCCCTCTCCCTCTCTCTCTCTCTCTCTCTCTCTCTCTCTCTCTCTCTCTCTCTCTCTCTCTCTCTCTCTCTCTCTCTCTCTCTCATGAGAACTGGTCTTCATTTCCTTTTGTGATGTGGAACATTTGGTGTTGCTAATACAAACATCAGTCTCCCTCCTAGGCTCCTTAAGCGGTGTGTGTTTGATTTGACTATGCCTATTCATGGAGTCTTCCTATGTGCTTACATTCTGTTTGCCCTCTCTAAACATTTAGTCTCTGGTTGGCTGCCCTGCCTCTGTTTTGTAGGACAACTCCACCTTCTTTCTTGCAGTCTTCCTTAGTGCTGCAGGTGCTGACTTCTGATCTCCCCCTATTTATCTAAGGACTTACTTTTTGGGCAAAAATGTTAATGAGACATAAAAACTCATTAGGACATTAGTGATTTTGAAACTCTATAATACAGTAAAATGTTTATGACATACTAGTAAAGAGAATTCAAATGTCAATTTATACAGCATGATCTCAATTTTATACTAAAAATTGAAGAAAATATGGTAAGTTCCATAATTTGAGTCATATATACAATTAAAATGAACGCGAGGAACCCCATGTAGTGATGGGGCTGCATAGCTTCAGGCTTATGCAGAGTAGTGGTTTGAGATGAGGACTTTTAAGTTTGTTTTTCCTAAAAATAATATAGGGAGAATTTCTTTCCTATATAAATGCCTTGAAAAGAGAAACAAGGAAATGGAAGCTGGCCCAGAATTCATCTGGGCCATTGTGGGTATGCAGGGAGCTAAAGACTAAGTACGAAATAGAAGCAGGTGCAGCTGTAGAGATACCAAAGCTGGGGAAGGAATTCAGAAAATACAGACAGATTTCACTCACCCATACAGCTGTAAACATTCTTCTCCGTACTCAGCTTTCCATACAGCCACAAGCTGGTCTTCTGCCTGCTGCATATTGGAAGAGAAACTAATGTGGAGAATTAATGAATTAATGATTAATGTGTTAGTCCATCTGTCTGTCCCATCTCTCTGTCTCTGTGTCTCTCTGTCTCTGTGTCTGTCTGTCTCTGTGTCTGTCTGTCTGTGTGTGTGTGTCTGTGTGTGTGTGTGTGTGTGTGTGTTTGTGTGTGTGTGTGTGCCTGTGTGTGTAATGCAGCTGTGTGTTTGTGCCTGTGAAGATTTTCTTTGTCTTGAAAAGCTGAGTTATGTAATTGTCGCCACCCCTTGTGCACACACACTCCATGCCAGGCCTGTTCCCTCAGTCTACTGAAGTGACTGAGCTTGAGGATATTTGATGGGAAAGCAAGGAGGTCCAGCAACTGCAATGTGCTTCTCTCTGTAGCTATGTAGTAGATTCAATGCTGAATGAGGCCTGGGTGTTTCTGTTGATCTCTTAGCATCTGTACATTTTTGTGTGGAAAACTCCCCCAACTCCTTTCCATAAAACTTTGCCCTCTTTTCCCTTCTCAGGGTTTCCTAAGACTTTTTCTTTCCTGCTACATTCGAGGCTAATCTACAAAAGCTGTGTAATTATTTTTATCAGTCTGTCCTAAAAATATTACTAGTAGTATTAGAATCTCAGATATTTGATTGTAGACAGCTGAAAAGATCCAAAGATGCTATGTCATTGTTTACTAGTTTGGAGTAAGTCCTTTGCCAAGATCCCATCTCTTTGAGGGACATAAACAAAGGCTCTTTTTACTTTTGATTTTAATTTAGCTTGTTTATACACGAGAGTATTTACCAAGTTCTTCATATCAAAGATTAATTGGAAAATTAGTTAAATGTCCAGATAAGTTGAGGCAATGGTTTAGAACATTGACAACTCAATATTTTTATGCTAATCATTCAAATTAAGTACTAAATTACTTGCTTGCACATGTGAAGGAACTTAAGAGCAGTTAATGAGATCAAGGAATAATACTGGTTAAATCAGGAACAATTATGGGGCAGTTGTTTCTATAGATACAACTATGCCTTACCAGGAGCACAGCAATAGTTCATTTAATCCTCTGCAAGCACTTCTTGTTAATATCCTCCTACACTAAATTTTTTTTATGTGTAATTGTGTTTTCCTTGCATGTATGTCCTAGTATCACATCTATGCCTGGTTCATGCAGGGACCAGAAGAGAGCATCAGATCCGATGGAGCTAGAGTTACAGATGGCTGTGAGGCACTGGATGCTAAGAATTAAAATGGGGTCCTCTGGAAGAGCAGCCAGTGCTCCTAACTGCTGAGCCATCTCTCCAGCCCTTCTCCCCTAATTTGAAATAGTAGTATATCAACAATCTTCACAGACAAAAGAAAAGAAGGAGGGAACTAGACTTCTACTTCCTCAGGTATAGTCTGACATGAGCTCAGTATCTTACTAACCAATACAACTCTGTACACAGACCATTGACTAGTAAGCCTATATGGTTACTATTTCCCTTCTTTAAAAAACCCTGTCAAGTGTCTCATTTCCATTTCTGCTGTTTAGTGCTGGGCTCTCCTGGCAGCAGTCCATCCTTTGTTTACGTGTGACTCATGAACGGTTTATATATACTTAAGCAATCAGGCAAACCAGCCTTTCTGGCTATTGTAAACTTTTGTAGATATCTCATTATTATTTCATTCTGTGGAGTGAATGTATTTCTTTATTCTGAGTTCTTCCCACTTACCCGGTTCTTGGTATGAGTCCAAGTTCAAGTCCCGAATGCCAATAATAATAAACATCCTGGCTTGCCCTTGCTATTAAAAGCAAGGTGCTGTGGTACAGGGATTTGCTCCTGGTAAAAGTCAAGGCTCAGGTACCTTCAATGTTTGTGGAGAGATGAGGAAATTCCAATCTTTTTAAATTTCCATGTCAGTTTTGATTAAGTAATACAGTGTTTCATAGTCTGTGTGAGAAGAACTCATCTTGATTTCAAGTCCAGTTATTCATTCTTTGCTCTATGAAACTCTCTTCATAATTTACATGACATCATTTGAAGAAAAAGGATATAACTTCTGGGTGGGATAGGTGAACAGTTCTACTCAATTGTCCCGAAAGTTTGGCAGGCCTCTGTCTGAGCATTTCTTTCCAGTTCTTAGGTTGACTTGGCTGCCTCATCTCATTCATCGAACAATTTTTCTATGAGTGTTATTATATTATAGATATGTATCTAGACATAAGAATTATATCCTTCACTTTCTTAAATCATGGGTACCTGGGAGGTTAGTAGAGGAAACAGAAGAGGGCCTGAAATAATCCAAGTATCTGCACTGTAGCAAGTGAGCAATTGCTGGTCTGCCCTGAGTGTAGAGGGAAGTAACAGGTAGGCTTTGTAAGGAAAACATTGTGTTCAGCCAATTTTGTCCCCCATGCTGGACAGAGTGAGCATCCAGCATACCAGAAAAAATTGATATTGTCTATATAGACCCTAGGAAAGCTTTTGATTTCATCCAACATGACATTTTGATTAGCAAATGATTGCCAAATCCAGAACGTCTACTCCACATCATGTTGTAGTAATTAAAGCCATACCTGACAGAAAGACTTTACCTGAGGTGGGAGTTGGGTCCTCAGTGTGGACTCAGCCCCTTCCTGTGACCTTGAGGTCCTCTTTAGAGGAGTGATTTATCTAGTAGGTTGTAGTCAGGAATACTTTTGAAAATGAGGCAGCATGTAAACATAGGGTTAGGAGTAGGTTACATGTCTTTCACATTAGATCCAGGTTCCAGGTACAGATACATACATACATACATACATACATACATACATACATACATGCATACCAATATGAAAAAGAAGTGTAGGTAGCAGAAGGAAACTGAACTCAGGAATGCTTGCTGCTGTCACTGTTACATGACACATGAAAATGCAGACACATGCTGGGTGGTGGTGGTACATACCTTTCATCTTACCACTCAGGATGAAACAGTGCCTCCACTCAGGAGGCAGAGGCAGGCGGATCTGAGGATCTCTGTGAGATTGAGGTCAGCCTAGTCTACAGAGCAAGTTCCAGGACTGCTAGGGCTACACAGAAAAACCCTGTCTTGAAAAACAAAACACAAAGCACAAAACAAAATCAAGCTAAAAACAAACAAACAAACAAACAAACAAACAAACAAACCCCAAAAAACCCAGATGTGCACAAATATAGAACCCGAGACCTTTGGTATCAGATTAACTGCCCCTTCTCCTCATATTGTGATAAGCAGCTAGGCCAGGAGAGGAAATTCTACCCCATGGTCACAGAGCTGGCTAATTGCACCCATGGAAGCTAAACATGTTGTGTTCTTTTTGCTGTAAACTCTTACTGTGGAGTTTTAAAAATTACTTTCTTAAGGTATGTCTTACAAATCATGTTGTTCACTTATTTCAAGAATACAAGTTTCCCCCTCAGCTTATTTCCCAAGCTATGTAACCAAGACCATCAGTCAGTTTCAGCACATTTCTCTACACCTTATACGATGCATAATGTTTTCCTCACATGCTTCTTTCCTAGAACCTAGGCTGTACTAGTCTGCTTCTTGTCTTTACACGTTTGGGTTTTCTGTACTAGAATGTCCCAACATGTATTCCCTGTGTCTGGCTTCTTTAGTTAACATGGTTTTAGATTCATCCATGGAGTATGCATTAATGATTAATTCATTTTTGCTTCTCATTAGTATTTCTTTGTATCAAATATTCACTCATCAGTTGGTTGTTACTCAGGTTATTTTCACTTTGGGCTATTAGAAATAATATTCTAATAATGTTCATATATTATTATCTCTTCAGTTCATTAACTCTTTCTCCCACATTGGGGCAACATTTTCTATTAGGTGTAGCCTGGTCTACCCTTTTCCCCCCAGGGTTAGCAGTGGTAGTTTCCTCCCTGATAGTAACTCAGGTTATGAATGCTGTAATAAACAACTGTAGAAGATTAAATGGGCCATTAAAGAAAAGACTTCTCCATCTAGTAATAGCATTTTATTCTGTGATGATTTATGGCAAACTGTTAGCCAAATGATGATTGGAATTTATAATACAGCAAAATAACAAAACAACTCATAAGATGAGGTACATACTAGCTGCTATCAAGTTAATTTGCAACATAAAAAAATCTATAGAGATGGCTCAATGTTTAAGAGCACTGGCTGTTCTGGAGGACTCAGGGTTGATAACCAGCACCCACAGCATTAACCACAACTATAATTCCAGTTAGGAGATCTGACTCCCTCTCATTGTTTCTGTGGGTACTGCATGCATGTGGTACAAAGAAGTATATGCAAACAAACCACCCATACACATAAAATAAAAGTAAAAAGTAAAACAAAATTAAAAGGCCCATATAATTTTTATCCTAAAGAAGCTTTGTGAATAGATGTAAGTCTTTGTGCACCTTATAAGTCTGTTAAAAAGAAGGCAGTCATTTCTGGGTTCTTTTCCCTACACAGTTAAGGATGACATTTGTCCTTTGGTGTTCATAGAAGTAATTTCATAGCACCCCTAAGAAATAAGGCCAGTTATTGGATATGGTTGAAATAGACAAGATATTGAAGACATTGTTTTATGACTTAAAATAATAACATCGATGATGATGATATTAGTTGGGTGTGGTGGCATATACCTATAACCCAAGCATTCCAGAGCTGAAGCAGAAGCATTAAAGTTTCAAGGTCTTCATGGGCTATGTAGTGGTACTCAGAGGGGAATGAGATTGAGATTCTCTAGCTAAATTCTAAATCGCCAGCACATTCACTGTTCTAGAGTTGTACAGTTCTATAGTAATTTCACATTTGTTCTCCTTTTGACTTTACTTTGAGCTATGGGTGGTTCTGAAGTAACCTGTTAAGTGGACCCTATTACATGGTAGTACACAATTCTTTCCAATTCAATTCTGATTTGTTGCTGTCTCATTTTCACACTTGTAAACAGACTCTTATCACATTGTGCTATTTACTACCTCTTGAATAACTCACATCCCTTGGTTCCCTGTGTTTCTGCTATGCCATCCTTTTGTACCATTGTACATTTGGAGGATGACTCCATCTGTAGTCACCCATATGCATTATCTCTCCTGTAGCAATGCTCCCCTTTCCTTTGTCTCAGCAGAATTCACTACGTTCTTTTGGCAACTTTGCTAATTTGGTAATGCACTGTACACACTTTACCTGAATCATCTTCACTTAGTGCTGACTTTTCTAAGTTTTTCTTTATCTGGGATATGTTTTTGCCTTCCAGGGGAATTTTATGAAATATTAATACCAAACTATGATCTATGAAAATTTAATTGTTTGGTGTTAATAATAGACACAATAATAAATGGACATAAGCTTATACTTATGGTCATTCCTTATGATCTTCTTGACTTTGAGTGCAACAGTCCTTTGTGTCCTAACTTCCTAGCCCATGTCCCAATACATACAAAATTGGAGTGAACCATTGTGAAGCAGGCAGGGTAGATACTCTAATTATTATTTTTCAGATTTGAATTTGTACTTTTCTCTAGGTACTGAGTGATAAAATAATTGTGTGTGTGTGTGTGTGTATGTGTGTATGTGTGTGACTGTGTATATGTGAGTATGTGAATGGGACTGTGTGTGTATGTGGCTATATGAGTATAACTGTGTGAATGTGACTCTGTGTGTGTATATGTGTGTGTGAGTGTCACTGTGTGTGTGTGTGTGTGTGTGTGTGTGTGTGTGTGTGTGTGTGTGTGTGATTGTGTGTGTGTAGAGGCCAGAGGCTAATGGTGATGTTTTCCTTAGTTACTCTACTTTTTGAGACAATGTTTCTCACTGAACCTGAAATTCAGGGATTGGCCAGACTGGTTGACCAGTAGGCCCAGGCATCCTATTATCACTGTCTCCTCAGAGTTGTATTGCAGGTATGTGCTGTGGCACCTGAGTTTTTACATGACTTCCAGAGATCCGAACTGAAGTCCCTGTGTTCACTCCACAGACATTTTACTAACTGAGCCGTCTCCCTAGTTCTTAAGTGATATAATAATGTCATCATTAAGTTTCTCTGAATTCACCAGTAGATCTTCAAAGAGCCATGGAGGATGTGAATTCAAATGTAACATATCAAAGGTAGACTTTCTCAATATTGTCTGAGATGTACCTATCACACACTGACTTCTGAAAATGCTTCTTAGAAATACATAATCAAGGGGCTGGAGAGATGGCTCAGAGGTTAAGAGCACTGGCTGCTCTTCCAGAGGTTCTGAGTTCAATTCCCAGCAACCACATGGTAGCTCACAACCATCTATAATGAGGTCTGGTGACATACATACAAGCAGAACACTATGTACATAATAAATAAATCTTAAAAAAGAAATATATAATCAAATTTTAAGAATGTAATATAGAAGGAGGAGGAGGAAGAAGAGGAGGAGGAAGAGAAGAAGAAGAAGAAGAAGAAGAAGAAGAAGAAGAAGAAGAAGAAGAAGAAGAAGAAGAAGAAGAAGGCAGACAAGGAAGCCAGACAAATGAATGGAAACAGTAGAAGAACCATAAGTGCTAATTTTACAGAAATAGCAATCAGTGCTATGAGCAACCATATGCCATGCATCTGGATAACTTAAACAAAATTTAAAAATTCTTATAAATACTCAGGAAAAACCATGGCTGAATCAAGAAGACTCAGAAAAATCGTGAAGACCCAAGGTTCTTTTAATGACCCAATGAGCTAGCCTTTAAAAAAAATTTAATTGATTTGTAACTGTATGTGTATGCAAGCGCGTGTGTATTTATGTGTATATGCCTACAGTGCCCACAGAGGCCCAAAGGGGTGTCAGATCCCCATAAGCTGGAGTTACCAGAGATTGTCACCTATAGGAGCCAAACTGAGTTCCCTGCAGGAGCAGTACTTGCTCTTAACTGCAGAGCCATCCCTCTAGCCCCGAAGAAGTTAAGTTTGGACCTAAGTCAGTAACTTGTTTACAAAGAAAGAGCCAGGGCCACATGGCTTCACTGGTGAATTCCTTCAAACATTTACCTAAGAATCCACACTGGGCTGGGGGTGCTCCCTTCTCTTAGGGAGGAGGAATTCACCTCTGACCCCACATCAGCAGCTCACAGCACCAGGGATCCATAGAGACATATACATATATAGTGTAGCCTTTATGTAAGTGTAAGCCTCAAAGAGATCCCCAAAATATTAATTATGGACCCTATAGCTGACTTCCAGACAGAACTCCTGAGGGTAGGATCTGGAGACTTCGACTGAAGAAGACCCCCTACCAAGTTGTTCTTAAAAACTGGATTCTGGAAGCCTTAAAGGAAGGAGAACTTCTGTATTAAATGCTAAGAGTTCTTCAATTCGATCCATGCAGAAATATTCCTTGGTCAAGAAGTTGTTGATTTGAGTCAGCTTGCCTTTTCTCCTGTGAAGAAATTTCATGTCCTCTTTGGGTGCTAATAAAATAAGATCACAATGCCATAGAAATTTATAGTTTTATATTTCTGTTTAAAATACTGTTCTAATGTGGAACGTCTAAAGACATGGAAAAATAACTTCATTGAGGCTCCTGGAAATATGGCTGGTGCTAGGACCCAGCGGAACTCAGCAACTTGAGTTGGAGATGAAACATCTCAGGGGTGTGGTGCAGTTCTGAGCAGGTACAGAAAAGCCAGTTTTTCCACATGTGCACTACACTGACTCTCTCTGTTGCAGCTCTCTCCCAAAGCATCTCCAGGATTTTAGCAGCTTTCACACCTGTTCGCTAACCCGCAGGCATGTTACTGGCAAAGGCGATCCTGGAAGGGGCAGATCGGGGTCTTGGGGGGGCCCTTGGAGGCCTTCTCGGAGGAGGTGGTCAGGGAAGAGGAGGCGAAGTCAACATGGGAGGGATCATTGGAGGAATTGTCAATTTTATCAGCGAGGCTGCTGCAGCTCAGTATGTCCCAGAGCCGCCTCCCCAGCAGCAGCAGCATTTCACTACCGTGGAGGCCTCGGAAAGTGAGGAAGTCAGGCGGTTTCGGCACCAGTTTGCACAGCTGGCTGGACCGGACATGGAGGTGGGTGCCCATGATCTGATGAATATTCTCAACAAAGTTCTTTCTAAGCACAAGGATCTGAAGACCGATGGCTTCACCCTTGACACTTGCAGGAGCATTGTATCTGTCATGGACAGTGACACGACGGGGAAGCTAGGCTTTGAGGAGTTTAAGTACCTGTGGAACAACATCAAGAAATGGCAGTGCGTTTTCAAGAATTGTGACAGCGACCATTCAGGCTTTCTCAGAGGCCCCCAGCTGCACAGGGCTGTGCAGGCTGCAGGCTTCCAGCTAAACGAGAAACTTTACCTCATGGTTGTCCGCCGGTATACTAGCGATGATGGCAGTATGGATTTTAACAACTTCATCAGCTGCCTGGTCCGTCTGGACGCCATGTTTCGCTCATTCAAGTCCCTGGACCGTGATGCGGATGGCCTGATTCAGGTGTCCCTCCGAGAGTGGCTGCAGCTGACCATGTATTCCTGAAGTGGAGGCAGAGAGGGTGAGACTGGCCGTGGAGGACAGGACAGTAGAAAGCCTTGCTGTGTGCACCGTAACTCATATCCCACCCAACAGCTACCATTTCCTGGGGAGGGGCGGGGGTCCTTGTATAATGCTGTATGTTCCTGAACATCTACACTACACTGGTTAATTAAAACTAATTTTGGACAAAAAGTCATCTGAGTGGTTTGTCGAGAGACAATTGTAGAGACATGTATGTGTGGTGAGGAGAGATACTGGTTGACTTGGAAAGGTTGTTACTTATTGGTGAATGGATTAGCATTGCTTACAATCCTGGAATAAATCAAGAACACAGCAGTGGGTATCTTTTTTTCCCTTGAGAAGCTGAGAAGAAAAGGTTTAAAGTATGAGTCTGTTCTATTCAAAATTTCACATCTGGTCTTTGTATCACATAGAAGTGTTCTTTTCAGAGGACTTACTGTATTGTATAACAATGGGTTCAAAATGTGAGAGTAGGCAATTTTATCTAGGGGTACCATTTTATAAAAACAGAGAGCACCCACCTAAAAGTCTAGAATCCTTTAGCTGTTTTCTAGTGAGACAAACAGAATCAAGGGCTGGGAATGATATTCCTGTTGTTCAAATGTCTTTAGCCTCCCTAATGAGCCAAAAGGATCACTCCTATGTTTACTTGGTACAAAATCGGCACCTGTCCCATCTTGCCCTACCTGAGAGCAAGGAAAATTCTTTTGCTTATCTTTGGAAACAGCAGGCAGGGAGGGAGGGAAAAACAGGCAAAACTCGTAATTAGCAATCAGTGAAGTGGAATATGAAGCATCGTAGACAACAGACATTGCTGGCTTTTCTTGCAGTGGTTTGAGGTCCTGGCTGCAATTAGCATTGCAGGAATGAGTGACTGACCCCTACTCCAGATGAAGTGAGTCTCTTCAGATCCCTGTTCTTTAAGCTCTTCAGGTCATGCTAATGCTGAGTGAGCTGAAGGACTTAAGCGCTTTAGATTATGCCTGTCTCCCAGTGTTTTTCAAGTCTGCCTTGTCTGTCTCAGCCAGAACTGCCAAGCAGGTGAATCAGCGCCGCCTCCATTCAAGAAAGGGAAAAAAGGAATGGGAAGAACCTGCCACCACGTCTTCCTGGTATATAGCTCTTTATTTTTTTGGTACAAGCTGTTCGTTACAGCTAAGTAAGCAAAGCCCAGGACCACGAGAGGCTTGGTTGCAACTCTGTTCACCCATATCCCCAGTCTTCAGTGTTTTTCACTCTCTGCAATATTTATTGCATTCTTTGCATCCTTAGGAGAGTCCTTCTGATGTAGCTGGCCTCTTAGGAGGCCTGGAGCTCATGTCAGAAAGCCCCAGCAATGTCGGGAGAGGATGGCATGTGGCCACTGTGTACATCATCACCACCATCATGTAGTATTTATGAACTACTATGTAGTATTTATGAACTACCACACACATAATTCTGAACTGAGCCAAGCATCGAGATCACATCTACTTTGTTAAAGGAACTTGTAGTTTAATGTGGTCCGATAGTCTGCTTAGACCAGCTGTGGGTATGTAAGCAGTGCCAGCAACCACACATTCATATCAGCCTCACTATTGTAGAATAAATCCAGGAGTACATCAGACATGGGAGCAGGAGAGTAGCCAGGAAAGGGAGAAAGCTGCCAAGATGTCTGTCAGGACTCAGAATATGTTTCTGATTTGGTTTCCACATTTTAGTTGTGGAAAGGACTATGCAGAGCTTATATTTCCACTCTAAATTTCATCACAAATGTCATATAAACGTTAAGGCTGTCATCGCATCCTAGAAGTGGCAATAAGTATTTCCCTCATTCCTCCAGCTAAGGAATACCCATCTCATGAATCTCTTCTAACAAATACATGAAAATAATATTCACAAATCCCCCAAGTTTCTCTTCTGTTGTCTTCTATATTCATATGAATTATATCTAAATAACTCCAGTCATTATCACAAAAAAAAAGCAAATCTTTGGCTATTGTATAGAATCAACAGCTCGAACAGTGACTGGTTTTCTTAGTTTTCATTCAGTATTTAACTTTTAAAGCTTCATTTTCAAGGTTAGAGAAAGTATTAATTTGCAAACTAAAAAAAATGTGCCATGTCACTGGGCATGGAGTCACATGTCTGATCTTCACACTTGGGACAAAGGCCTGTGGTCAGGAGTTCAAGTCCAGCCTTGACTATGTAGTTAGTGAACTTGAGACCAGCTTTAGTTACATGAGACCCTATCTCAACCCCTATAACACCCATGCAAAAATTATCCATTTCCATATGTAAAACTACTTACAGATTCATCCACTTCATCACCAGTGAGGGGCTGACATTAAATAAAATCAAGGTAGTAAGCTGATAGCGAGAAGAATATATGAAATTGCACTGCCTACAAATTGACACTTCAAGAAAGTTGCATATAACTTTAAAAATAATGTTATCTTGATTGCATCCACTATAACCAAGTGTGCTGTATATCCAAATGCAAGAAACTTCCAAAAAACATTCATAATGTATATCTCATCTTGAAGGTCACTTTAGGAATGTATTTTAGTTTTAATGCTTTACCTTCATAGGAGCCCCCTACTGAATGTGATTTGAATTTGAATGTGAGAATTATTATATATATATATTATATAATGCTAAGTATATTAACATAGTTTAATTACAGTAAGATTGGCAGTATTCTCATGTAGATGGTAGAAATATACTCTCAATTGGAATACCCAAGTAATTGTAATGCTTGTCCTTGACTGTATAACCAAGACAAACAATGCTAGTGTTTCTCAGAGTAAGGTGTGTCATCAGAGGTGGATATTTAAGGTGGAGATTGTGTTTTATGGTAATGTTTTTGAATGTTACACTCATTCACAAAAATTATATCAATCATAATACAACAAAGAGAAAAAGAAAAATCATCCTTGGGAATTAACCCTCATAAGATACATTCAAAATCGTATCGGTAAGTCTTGTAAGACTGAAAACCTTACTTTAAAAAATCTTATTCTAAATGGTAAAATAGATTAAACACATTAAGTTGTAAAACAGCCTTTGACAAACTAATGCCTGAGAATCAGGCTATTTATTCCTCATGAGATTTTTTTTTTTTAACTTTATGTGTCTGAATGTTTTGCAATGTGTATGTCTCATGCACCATGTGTGTGTGCAGTACCTGCAGAGGGCAGAAGAGGGCATCAGATAGCTGACATGTAGGTCCTGGGAATTGAACCTGGGTCCCCTGGAAGATCAGCCAGTGCTCTTAATTGTAGAGTGATCTCTCTAGGACCCCCCTGAGATTTTAAACAGCTAATACAAGGACAAGTTACTTGACTTCTCATTGCTCCTAGAATCCAGGGCATGGATAAAAGGTGCTGGGTAACTGGACTCACTCTGACTCCTTTACTCTTTTCCAACCCTACTGACCTCCAGGAAAGGGACAAAACCCACAGCTGGAACTCACTGAAGCTTGGCCATGCTTCTTTTTGCAATGACTCAGTGTAACTCCTCGGTGCTAACTCTGGACTATTTCTCAGCTCTGCCTTGGCAAGGGATACGGAGAAATGACTAAGTCCTTCCATTGAACGGTTTATTTCTTCATTTATATGTAGCTATGAAATAAATTTTAAGACCAGGTGCTATCATTAAGTTTATAATTCTCCCTGGAGAAATTTTAAGGAAACTACCATAGATTTATGGAACAATTTCTTTACATCACAAAACTGACTTGAAAAATATGAAAATTAAAAGAATGTGTGTTATCATATAACTTTTGGTCCATTTAAAAATGTACTCTATCACACTGTTAAATTTGAATGATTGATGGTCAAACTACTTGGATGGAATTGCAGTTATAGAAATAGTGAGTTTTATTAACTGAAATGAAATGCTTGTCTTGATTTCATTAGTAGTTTCTACAATTCCTTCTAGTTCTAAATTTTATTATACTGATTTAGGAGCCTCACTAGTATGTTATTAATCCAATAAAATAACCTCTCCAAGTAATTTCCATACCGATTCTCCCTCCTTCACATTACTAGAAAGAAAAATTACATGTTCTTCTTCATGTGAGTCAAGGGCCTGCCATAATATAATCACATCAATCATTTAAAAAAAATGTCCACTGAAGAATGCTTAGCCATTATATAGTAATGTAAATTTGGGTGCTATCTCATTGCCTTGCTCCTAGTGGTAATAGGAAGGGGTCTGTTATGTTTTCATTTCTGCAAAAAGAGATGTGGTGCTTGCTTGACCTGTGTTGCACAGAGGGTTAATGGTGTTGTGAGGACTGATTCTTCGTGACTCCTGTATTGCTCAGGGAAAGTCAAGTGCATAGGAAGCTTACCTATGTTGAGCAATTTCCCTATGATTCAGTAAGCTCCTCAGGGTCTAGTGTTCATGACAAATCACCGTGTACAGCATGCAAAGAATTAAATGGTGATGACAAGGAGCATAGTATGTTCCTTGATGCCTGTCTTCTTTGAAGTGCCCATGGTGGTGGCATACTGTGGCAGTGATGACTTGGTTTGTGTGATATCAGTTAGACACTTCAAGTAGATGCATCCAGCTGGATATAACTAATACAACAGAAAAAAAAAGATAGTTATTTTCAAGATGGTTTCTTGGCAAATAGACAAGTTGAATGACTTTAGGTTTTGTCTTAGAAATAAACCCTAATACTTAGGGGAAATCTTAAAATCTCTGTTTCTGCTTTTTCTGGTGGGAACATGAAATTAAATTATTATTCCTTTTAGTTTCCACCCTGCAGTAAGATAAAGTAATATGAAGACAGTGATTTGACTTTTTGAGGTTTGGCTCTTGAGAGGCAGATGAAAACCTCCCTAGAAAATGTGCTCACTGGGAACGACCTGCCACGTTGGGGGCTTTTACAGACTCCCCTCCCCTTTCTCTAGTGTGCCTGCTGATGGTGTGTAAATGATGATCCATGCATGATGATGTCAAGTGTCCTTTGCTAACCTGTGCAATTTAGTATTGCTTTGACCTCGCTGTCCCTGGTACATAGTTTATCAGGAGATTCATCACTTGAGGGTTGTGCCGCCAAAATGATTCTTACATCTGGGATTCTGCTTATAATTCTATCTACCTTCCCCCTCCTCCATCTTTCTGTTTCACTCTCCATTTCATTCCCTGCATTTCCTCTTGTGTCTGTTCTGTCTTCAGTGAGTTGTCCTTTGTGTTCAGACCTACCTCTCCTCCTCCTTTTTCTTCTCTATTCGAGTCATGGTTTTAACTTGTAGCCCTGACTGTCCTGGAACTCACTATGTAGACCAGGCTGGCCTTGAACTCAGAGATCCACCTGCCTCTGCCTCCTGAGTGCTGGGATTAAAGGTGGGTACCGCCAAGCCTCATTTTTGTATTTCCTCTTTATCGTAAGCTCTCATTCCCCTGATAGTTAATGAGTATGCCAGCCTGGGTTGGAACCACCTGTCTTTTGTTTTCTGTGGTCATCATGACACTCCTTCTGCACTGAATCATGCTAGTTGTGTTTGCATTTCACTGACTCCAAAGTATAGGTGCTTCTGGGACCACAAATCCCCAAGAAGTTGTTGGGGTTGCTACATCAGCTCTTGGCTTATTCCAAATTAAGCCAGAACACTAAAAAATGCAGCTTGATTAATGCCTCAGTTTCCTCTTTTCCCTCACTCTTTACTTCCTGTGTTAATAAACAGCAAAGGGTTGTTTATTAGACTTCAGGACCTTTCAGGAATCCTCTGGTGCTGGCCTTCTTAGCAAGGCCTTTTTCACCATGGACCCAAAGCTTTATTCCCACTAAGGATTAAAGTGCCAGTCCCTGCCCCCTGAAGGGTCCTCATCAAAGCAGTTTGAACTTAGGAGCCCACACTGAGTGTCAGTGTGTCACTTTACATGGCCTGGGGTTGAGTATTTATAGTTATTATTGGCTATAACATGTTTCGCCTCCTGAAGGGTAGTGGGTAGCCCTTCCCTTACTGTCCTTCTCAGGAAACTTCCCCTCACAGTGTCCCAGGGTGTGATGCTGCAGTGCTACACAGCATACTTCTGCTTTCCCTTGCGTGATTAACACTAATTCAATAGCTGCCTTCCTAACCGATGGCTATCTTTTCACAGAATAATGATGGCAGTATTGACTTCCGAGAGTATGTGATCGGCCTGGCTGTCTTATGCAACCCTGCCAACACAGAAGAGATCATCCAGGTGGCATTTAAGGTACTGCCAACCCCACTGACCACATCTCGGCTGGCCTTGGAAATATGTGTTGACTCTAACTCCATTATTTGAAAAAAATCGGCGAATCTGTTCCCCGAGTTTATAGATCTGCTGTGACATGTTCAGGGGGATAATGTGATTAAGTCGATTGCTACGGAGAATAAAGAAAACAGGGGCATCCATTTAAACAGCAATGGAAGCAGCCTAGATGTGAGCATCCAGATCGAAGAGAGAGCGGGCGATTTAGCAAATTAATGTTATTTCTTTCCAGCCTTCTTTTGAAGTCCTGAAGTAAGATTTATAAATAAATATCACTCCTTGCCCTGCATCCTAATTCATCTAGAAAGTTCTGGTCTGTCCTTGTTTTTGCATCTGTTAGGACATTTGAGTGGGACTTTGGTGCTGGAGTTTATTTTGTGTAGTGATGTCAGGGCAAAGTCATCATAAATGTCCCAAGTTTTACTCTGCTGATCTTCCTGTGCTAGCCAACATATTTTCAATGTACCGCAGGGATCTAAGTTAGGAGAAAAAAAATCACTCCTATCCCCAGCAAAACCTGAGGATAATGTGTATTGTGACAATCCAGACCACACTTGCCACATGCTCATGCTGTATGCCGCTCACACATGCTGTGAGCCACACATGCATGCTGTACGCCAAAGTGCAGGTCCTGAAAATGCAGCTGATTTATCATCAATGTTTCATCGCTGTTCCTGTGGAGTTCTAAGTTCTTGGGTCATCTCTCAACTGCCTTCATCTCCCCTCTGGCCTTGCCAAGCTGGGTGTTCTGACTTGTACAGTGACATCCTCAGCTTCCATGTAGCATGAAAACCAGTGACCTCTCCCATCTCCTCCTCTTCTCTCCTCCCCAGCTTTCTCTGAGACAGAGACCCTATTGTGGCTCCAACAAGCCTTTCCCCTTCTCTATTACCTCAAAACTTCTCTGGCCAAGACTCCTTTTGTGTGTATGTGTGTTTCAGAGGCCACTAGGAATGATAAATCATTGTTGGAAGTTCCTAGAAGGGCACTTTCTATTGCAGATTGCTTTAAACTGAGCAAACTGGATGTAAAGAACCAGAGTGATTGGTGCTTAACAGAGCATGATGCAGAGGACAAACACTTTCCCAAAATTTCAAACCTTCAGCTTTTAGACTTACCCATCAAAAAGTGACACATAGAGCTAACTTATTCCAATCCAGACATCCCTGTTTCTGTCTTGGGGTTGTATGTGTAATTACATGGTTAGCAGAGCAAATGGTCACTCTTGGTTTGCCAATGAAAGACCCAATAGAAAAGTTGGCCCTTAATCACAATAATTACTATTTTTAAAGAAACCATGAAAATCTTGACCAGCCTAGACCTTGGTTTGAAGATGGAAGAGGGAGGAAAGGAAGACTTACATCTATAATTAGCTCATTTTTCTCTGTGGCAAGGGTCATGCTTTACACTGGTTTTCATTTACCTCTCTCTTTATATATTTATCTATCTACTCTTTTTATTTTTATTTTTTTGAGACAAGGCCTCACTCTGTAGCCGGAGGTGACTCAAACTTGAAGTACTTCTTCCTTGGCCTCTTGAGTGTTAGGATGACCAGTACAGGCCGCCACACCTCGCTCACACTGGTTATCTATAGATGCTTTTCTAGTATGTTTTGTGAATATTTTTACATATTTTTTTGTCTTCAGTTAATAATATGCTTTCATAGTATTTAGTATCCTGTTGCATCCTTTTCTGTGGTAAGCATGTATAGCAAACTTAGCCTCCACTAAACCCTGCCAGCTGTTGTGTAAAGAAGTCTAAGATGCATAAGGGACCTGTGGTCTACAGTTTATGAAAACCTGTCAATTCATTTCTCTATTTGCAGCCATCTTCTCACCCCCCACCCCCCGTTAAAAGCTCAACACCAGGAAATGGGCCAGAAGTCTGTCTTTCCTTCTTGGGGTAACGAATCCCAACTTGGAGCTATGGATTTTTTTTTCTCTCACCCACTGTTAAATATTCACTTGCATTTCTTTCCATAATTAGCAAAGCTTACCAATGCTGATTTTTCCTTATCTTTGATCTAATGTTTGGTCTGAAATAGAGATTTCAAGCACTGGGACCTCTCAGTACTGAACACCAGCGTTTGCTAACTGCCATTAACAGGTTGTATCCCTGGGACAGAACTACCTACCTTCATTGGGTCTCAGCTGCCACATGTCTAAGAGGGCTGAGAGTGGCACCTGTTGGGAAAGCATATTGGGAGCATTAAGGAACTTGATACCCTTGATCAGGGCCTGTAAAAAATAAATTCTAATTAAAAATTCTTAATACCCAGAGAGGATTTTGATTATTCATTATCCATCATTTACTCCTCTTCCCCTGCTTGGCTTTTAACTTCCTCAGCCCACTGCTTTTCTTTCCACCTGTAAGTATAATCGCCATTCCTGCTTGGTGCTAGCTCATTGTTTCCTGCCCTCCATTCTGCCACTTCTCAGAAATACCCATACTAGCTGTCATCGAGAATCACTTGTTTGTCCCTTGATTCTCATTACCACTTCCCTTTTGGTTCTCTGAAACTGGAAGCTTCTCGTCTCCTAATTATCATATCTAGCAATAGTTTGTTCCCCTTGGTCTTCCCATGACATAGTCTGGTGTCGTTATTGCTGTCAAGTCTGGTTCTATTAAAACCCTCTGTTAGCTGCAGTTGACACACAATAGTCTGACAGCTCCTGAGTCTCAGTTCCTCTTCTGTCCACACATCTCAATGGTGGCTGTCCCAGGGCTGTGGCGTTACTCCACATCTTCTCTACAGACAAGATGCACAAACCTTGGTTTCAGTTCTTGCCCGAATTTCTTCTACCTGGAATTTCATAAGCTCTTGAGCTCATAGCTGGTTCTTCTCTCTCTCTCTCTCTCTCTCTCTCTCTCTCTCTCTCTCTCTCTCTCTCTCTCTTCTCTCTCTCTTCCTTCCTTCCTTCCTTTCTTCCTTCCTTCTTTTCTTTCTTCTTTCTTTCTTTCTTCCTTCCTTCCTTCCTTCCTTCCTTCCTTCCTTCCTTCCTTCCCTCCATTCTTCCTGTCTGTCTTCCTTTCTTCTTTTCCCTCCCCCTCCCCCTTTCCTTTCCTTTCCTTTCCTTTCCTTTCCTTTCCTTTCCTTTCCTTTCCTTTCCTTTCCTTTCCTTTCCTTTCCTTTCCTTTCCTTTCTGTTCCCTTTCTCCTTCCTCCGCCCCCCCCTCCCCGCATCTTCTCTAACTCAAATTTAATTTTTCTAGGTCTAACTCCTGTCTCATTTGGCAGTAGTTCTTAGGACTGTTCTTCCTCAGTTACCCAGCTAGAAATCTCTGCCTCTTTGACTCCTCCCATCACTACAAACCTTTCTGCAACTTCTGTCAGTGCTGCTTGTACAGACTGTCCTTCCTGTCCTGGGTGTCCACCCTCGCCTTGCTTGGTTTTCTTGCTTGGAAAAGTCTTCTGCTCCCGTTTTGTCCTACACACTCTGTTTCAAAGGCCCCCTTCAGAATACATGTAATTATGCTACTTCCACTCGAAAGTATTAGGTGGGATCATACCAATCCACTGTCATCTGGTTCTAGCTTCTCCATCAGTCTGTGGATCTAAATCCCAGAGACTCACCTCACATTCCTTTTATCTTCTGGGGACATCTCTTTACTATGAGAAGTGGCTGTAATGACAGCCTTTGTGAACCTCTCTGGGTAAGATCCATCATGTCCCTCCAGGGCTCACATGCCTTTTAATATGTACTGTTGGCATGGCCCCTACTCTAATTTTGTCTCTTTTCACTACCAAACTGCTATAGGTGTTTAAGTCTTATAAGAGTAGCAGAGACCATTCTATCGCTGCTCACTCTCACATGTGCATACATTATGTACACATGTGTATGTACATATGCATATATTGTACAATAACCATTTCCTTTACACTCCAATTGGATGCAGTAGGCTTTAGGCCCACCCCTGTGTGTTATTTTCCTTGCAGCTCTTCGATGTTGATGAGGATGGCTACATAACAGAGCAGGAGTTTTGTACCATTCTACAGGCTTCTCTTGGAGTGCCCGACCTTGATGTTTCTGGTCTCTTCAGGGAAATTTCCCAGGGGGACTCTGTTTCCTATGGTGAGTAGGCAATCCCAATCCCTACTTGTTTATGAGGAGAGCATCTGGGCTATTAATTGAGAGTCAGATGGATGTGTTTCCCTTGGCTAACTATTGGTAATAGCAATGATATAACAACTGTAATGTTATTATAGTGGTGATAGTAATGGCTAATTATTGAAGACTTACACAGGAGGTACTCTTTTATGTTTTGTGTGTATAAACTTGTTTAATCAGTATCCTGTTTTGTTTTATTTTTCCACATCTGTGTTTGGCAAACAAAGGACTTAAGTAACTTTCTGAAGACTGGCCACAATTGTCAGAGCCAGGATTCAAAGTCTGGTGTTAGAGCCTGTACCATTGACTACATGTCAATGCCTTTTATTTCTGCTGTAAGTGTGGCCAGGCTACCCCGAATAAGCTTGTTGAGCTAGGCTGTGACTGCACTGGAAGAGTATGGACCAAGGCACTGACCATAGTAGTAGCTAAATGATTTACTGAGATTTGCCCTTGTCATCCTAGAGTAACCCCCATGAGCGAGTGACAATGACAAAAGAAAGCCTGTGGTATTGTCGTTATAGATACAGACCCATGCATTATTGGCTTCTCCTCCATCCTGAAGGTTCAAGACCATATATCAAAACAATGGTGGTGAATCACTTTCCTTGTGTTTCCCAGTGTAGTCTTTAATAAACATACCTCTGTGCAGAGGCCTAGGTGATTGTTAACTGCTTAGCTTTGATGTGGTCCTGGATGCTGGGCTGGTTTATCTTCCCCAACCTTTCCCCTCTGGCTGGAGAGACACTAATTACCTAAATACATATTGCTCTGACGGTGTCCACAGAGGTTCAGCTTATTAGAGCTCATGGGATGGGGAAATCAAGTCACATGCTTCCCTTATTCTGTATTTGGTTGCTGGCATTTTGTCTGTCCCATAGTCTCTTTTAGGTAATCACATACAGAGGGCCAACATATGTGTGTTGGGAACCACTGAGCTGTCTCTCCAGCCCCAGAACTACCAAATTTTGAGAGTGTTCCTTGGAAGATAATAATTTTAATTATATCAGCTTAATTTGGCCATACTTTTGTCAGCTTAACCAGTCCATTAGAGAGTTGTGCTACATTGTTTTTGTTTTTGTTTTTTTTAGATTTATTTATTTTATGTGTAGGAGTCTTTTGCTTATATGGATGTCTGTGGACCAATGCATATCTGGTGCTCACAGAAGTTAGATTAGGACAACAGACCTCTGGCACTAAGGTTATGGATGACTGTGAGCTGCCGTGAGGAAGTCAAATCCAGACCCTCTGCAAGAACAAGTGCTCTTGACTGCTGAGCCATGTCACCAGTCCCAGGAATTTTCTTTTCTTTTTCTTTTTTTTATAATTAAAAATTTCCACGTGATATATTCTGATCATAAATAATGCACTTATTTGAAAAATTCATACATATATGTATAGTTTTTTTTAATCATAGCCATCTCTAATGTTCTCTTTCTCTAACTCCCTCCAGGCCCTCTCAGTATATCTCCTTTTCAACATTACTTCCTGTTTGGCAAATAATCCACCGAGCCCAGTTAGCTCTGCACATAGGCATATGGGTGTGGGACCATCCACTAGGATGTGGGCAATCTGGCCGTCTACCAGTGACCAGAGTTTAGTTTAGTTTTTCTAGTTCAACTTTTTCTTTTAAGAATGTACAGAATCTCTCCCTTCCCCTAATACTATGAAAGTCCAAATTAAACCACCACCACCACCACCAACAACAAAACAGTTTGAGGTATTTAAGTATTTTTTAAAATAAGTTTGAGTTTTCTCTAAGTTTTTGAACGTCATATGAATGAGCTCTTGTAATCTGTGTCTTTTGTATCAGGCATTTTTCGCTCAGTGTATATAATCATAAATTTATCATCATTGTTCATTCATTTTCATTGCAGTCATTATGCTCCAATTGTAGTCATTGTGACTGTTGATAGACATCCCAGCCATTTTCTTTTTTCCCTGTTAGGAATGATGTTGCTATAAATATTTTCATATATGTATCCCAGGTGCAATTCATAATTTCCACAGGTTATATACCTCAAAGTACAACTAGTGAGACATTAAAAATATGTATTTACAACTAGACTAGATGTTGGAAAGCCTCTTACAGCGTGGTTGTACACTTTATGTTCTCATCAGCAGGTTTTTGAGTGGAGTAACAGAATTCTGCAATAATTGCATATTAAGACCTTTTGTTAAGTTTCATCATGCCCAAAGAAGCACCCTAACTTACTGACTTTTTTTTCCTTTCTTCTAGAGGAATTCAAAAGTTTTGCCCTAAAGCACCCAGAATATGCCAAGATATTTACAACGTACTTAGACCTCCAGACTTGCCATGTATTTTCGTTGCCAGATGAAGTTCAGACAGCCCGGTCTGTTGCTAGTAATAAAGTCAGCCCTGAGAACCATGAGGAGGGCACCTCAGACAAGAAGGTAGATTGAATCAGTGTTCCCGATGAAGAAAGCTGTGCTTTTGCCTGACACTGGAAATAAGCACATTGAAGATGTGCTTATCAATTAATGATGTTCAAAACAGAAAGCTTTTTTTTTTTCTTACTGAGATGACATATTTTCCTCCCTAAAATGCTTTCATTAATCCGCATATATCTAGCAAGTTCCTTTTGTCTTATACTGTGCTTTTACTGGTGATAAATGCTGTATATTTGTATGAATTTTTCAGTTCAATTCCCATAATAAACTCATTGATCTTATTCTGTATTGGCCAGCATTAATCAACACCATGAGCTTAGCAAGTACAAATGATTTTCAGCCCTTTCACATATAATAATACTATGTTTACTCTAATTACTTCCCTTTCTGAAAATAAGGATAAGGAATCTGAAAACATTGGCAGAATTTTGTAACTTTATCTTTGGAGATTTATTTTCCCATTTAACTTTTAGTTTCCTTGGTCACTGGCTAGAAGAGGGGAGTGCACCCTTAGGTAGATGATGCTTTCTAAGAGTTCACACTCCCCTTGGCATGCATCTCTATTGCAGGTTTCTTTAAAATGCCTGCTAAGGTTAGCAGGTCCTTTTATGAAATCCATAGTGTAAAAGAGGCTATGTTTTAAATGACCGCTGTGGCCACAAGCTGAGTAGGAATTGCCTTATTGAAGGGAACAGTGATTGCCTAATGAGAAAATGAATTGTTTGCTACAGAGTTGAATTGAATTTGAGCTAGATGGTTCTGAAGGTAGCACCTTCCCAATAAATAAATCAGATTTGTTCTATTTATATAATGGTCAAATTAGTATATTTTAACATCGATTCAAGACAGAGTTTTATTGTGTTTAATTTTCCTCTCAAACTTTAGAGTTTGTTGGAAATATCAACAGACACTTCCAATGTATCACCAACAGCCAAGGAATCAGAAAGTTTGGTTTGTCAGTGCATGGGTCACAGTCTACACACACCCAGGCAGGAATCCAGCAGCAACATATTCCTTCTAGGTTAGGCAAAAATTTCTCCAAATGTCATTTTTATTGGGACCTATGTCTACATACTCTTAATGTCAAACACATTTTGAGGTTTTGAACAAAGAACCAATTTATTAAAAGAATGTACAAAAATAACTGGTTGCTCTTCTGCATTCAAGCTTTGAATCCAAAGTCTTTGCTGGGCTAGGTTTTAGAATCTATTAGACAGTCTACCTTAAGATAGAGTTTGAAAGTCAGTTTTGAGGCTCTGAAATCTCCTCAAAGTGTTGGAAACTATATTTAATCAAGGGCCATAACTTTGAACTACTTTCACACATGAAGCAGGTATCTTCTAAGTTGATGGCTAAATACATATTTGGATAATTGAGCAACAAAGTTTTATCCTTAAATATATGTAATTATTTGCTCTTCATGTGTTTTAAAGCATTTTTAAGAGGCATTAGATGAGCTGAAGCAATTGCTTAGGTAATTAATTATGCTAAGTAGCGTTTGCACTTATGTCGGCCATGTGCAGGGAATGTATGTACTCGGGAGCACAGACAGCCCACGCGTTAATTTGCCAATCATGGGAGATGACGTTAGGGATTAGAGGCTTTCTGAGAGTCCCTTGAAAATGATCCTATCATTTCCTGTTTTTATACTCCCACTTCTGTCAGTGTGCTGTTTCTATTTTATGATTTCATCAATGAACAAACAAAGAAGTTCAATGTAAACTTGCAACCTCAAACTTGTTTTATGACATTCATCTCAAATAAACATTTTTTTTAACTTAATACCACAGTTTGAGTCTGAGCTCACATAAGTATGGATATATATTTGGCTATTTGTTTCCTGGATTTTATTATGCCCTACTGAAAAATCTCAGACTTCACCCAAAATAATAGTAGTACTGGTTTTGAGATTCATTCACTTTTATTTTATGTCATGTGGGTGTTTTTGCCTGCACGTGTGTCTGGTTATCATGTGTGTGCAGTGCCCATGGAGACCACAGAGAATCCCCTGGACCCGGAGTTACAGATGGTTGTTAATTACTGTGTGGGTGCTGGAACCAAGCCTGGGTCCTCTGAGCCAGCTCTCCAGCACCCATGTGGTTTTCTTTAAGGAGCTTGACTTGACTGGCTATCGAGCAGCCCTGGGCCTTCCTGCCCTGCCAGTTTCTTTAGAAAGACTTTTCTCCTCTTAAGATGAAAGATTAGAAGTTAAGTTCCACTGTGGTCATATATACTAATTTGTAGAGGGAAAATGAGAAATATTATTTCTTAAAGTATTTAGTAAGACAATCACATTTCAATCAAAATACTTTTCTTGGGAGATTATGATGTAGCCAAGTTGCTTGAAGACCAAGATGTTTGTGTTATGTGTGGTTAATTTTCCTCTTCCGGTGCTAGCTTTAAATGTATATATAGTTAAATTATATTTGCAGCTGAATGTAGTGGTGCACTCCTTTAATCTCAGCATTCGGGAGGCAGACACAGGTGGATCTCTGAGTTCGAGGCCAAAGGAGGTTACAAGATAGCCAGAGCTACACCGAGAAACCTTGACTCAAACAAGCAAGCAAGCAAGCAAACAAAAAACCCCACATTCATTTATTTGGGGTGGTGGCTTAGGCATGCTGGGACCATCCTGTGTGGAGGTCAGAGGACAACTTATTAGAATCAGTTCTCTACTTCCACAATGTGAGTTCTGGGAAGTGAACACAGTCATCAGATATGGCAGCAAGGGCCTTTATTCAGTGAGCCGTCTCACCAGCCCACCTCTGGTGGGTGTTCAGAGGAGAGTGACTCCCTTTTAGAAGGGTCTGCCCTCTGCACGAGGCACAGCAGCAAAGCTACTTGATTCACAGGCTCAGGAACTCTCTCGATCATGTCATTCCAAACACAGGATGACTAATTGAAGGCAATGTGCTGTTCTCAATTAGGGGGACATGAACTCTATGGGATAGATAGGCCGTCTACTGTGAAAGTCCTAAGATGTTTGGTCTTTATATAGCAATCATAAAAGAAGATAATATACTGATAGAAAGCCATTTGCTAGGAAAGTAAACATGTTTATGATGTGTTAGTCTCCCCACCCCCCACACCCCCACTTGGATGAACTTTCTGGTTTGTTTTGTTTGTTTGTTCTTGCTGGTTAAATTATTGTTATGTCTTAGAAGTCAAATGTCTTCCATAGTTTTATGTTTTATGGAGGAACAGTTTTGAGAGATGATGTAAATTTTGGGAAGTGGAATCTTGATGGAGGAGTTGCATTCCCACGGAGAAGCCTTGAGGTTTAGATCCTGGTCCAGCTTCTTGTCCTCTGTGCTGTTTAGACCTAAGTGGCCCATTTGAACACTCAGTGGAGCATGGGTACTCTGTCACCAGTTCCAGTGAACAAAAGCTAGTCAGCAAATGGTAAAGTGTACAATTAAGTCACGATTTGCCTGATTCCATCAGCCATACCTTAACCACACTGCCTGCTTTACCCAACTTGCAGATTTAACATTTGTCACGTGTTTTCCCACTTGTAGGTGCTAGATATCATATTGCAACTTAGTTCTTAAATGGAAAAGAGATAGATGTCATTAAGGATGGTTCTGGGACCCTGAGCCTCTTTTCTGGGCTTCCAGTACTGACATGGAGGCTCCAAGCAGCTGTAACCACAGTTTTGGGGATCTGATGCCCTCTTCCGGGCTCCTTAAGCACCAGCAAGATATGTTCGGAGAAACACTCGTACATACAAGAAAAATAAATTTAAAACAAAGAAAAAGGAGTGGTCTGGACAGTGAGCCATGATTGTGAAGGGGTGAGGCAGATGAGCGGTGGGCTTGTGGGGGTAACATCTCCGTCCTTCTTTATGGTCCCACCTTCCTGTGTGAATTCTCCAGGTTTCTGTAAACTAGATGTGAGCTGAACTTCAGAATGCTACAGAAGCATTTCCCTGTGGATAGTAGTGCTGGAGCATCGGGTCTCCACTTCTTCCCCTCCAGAGATGCTGTTGCAGTCACAGGAGAGTGTGGGGGTGAGGAGCTGAGGGTCAAGGTGTTCATCCCAGCCGTTGTGGGTTACTATTTGTGCTGCTTATGCTCATCCCCTCCTTCAAATTCTCTTGCCTTGCGAGAAGCATGGCGGTCATTTCAAAGCATGAGCCGGATATCACCTGTCCAGTTAAAGCTCAGCAAAGGCCACAGTTACAATGTGGGCACATGAAAACATTAAGCCTGAGCGGGGTTGTGGTGACCCATGCCTTTAATCCCTCTTGGATAGACTATCTCCCTGATCTTCCCATGGCTTTCCATACTTCAGGTTTTGAGAACAGCTCCACACAAGGCAGCTCACATTTCATACTAATTTTTGTTTATTCACGGAGTTGGGTAGCCATTACCACAATCTAATGTTATCACACTGTCATCTTCATTCAGATTTTAAATCAAAGGTCATATCATCATTTGGGTATTGCCTGTTGTCCATCACAAAGCTATAGACACTCCCAATCCCACCACCATTTTTCTTGTTACACTTACCTGAAGTTAGTTACTTGTGAGGATCCTAGTCTGCCATTTCTAGTGTTTAGGTTTCCCTGACATTTCATGTTTGCTGAAGATATAATGGTAACGTTAACTTTTGTTTCTTTTTTTAAATTAATTTTTAAATTTTTAATGTGCATTGGCATTTGGCCTACATGTATATCTGTGTGAAGGTGTCAGAACTTCTGGAGCTGGAGCTGGAGTTATAGTCATGTGGGAGCTGGGAATGGAACTCAGGACCTCTGCAAGAGCGGCCAGTGCTCCTAACCTCTGAGCCATCTCTCCAGCTTATCTTTCGTTTCTTGTTCCTCACATGGTATACGAAATAATCTTTGCAAAAAATTTGAGAATCTGGAATTATTACCTCTAACGCTCACATAATAGCTAAGGCCAGAGAGCCAGGTGATTGTGGTGCACACCTTTAATCCCAGCACTTGGGAGGCAGCAGAGGCAGGAAGATCTCTGGTCTACAAAGCTACACAGAGAAATCCTGTCTTGAATGACCCCCTCCCCCAAAGCAAAAGTTAAGGCCGGAGAAGCTTTACTCCTTGTTGAGAGTTACATAGCTATGAACTCTGGGTGGGAATTCAAACCCAAGTCTCCCTGGCTCTCCATGTGAGGATTTTTGATTAAGCTACTTAAATTAACCATAAATTAACCAAGGAATTACATGTCAGGCCAAAGCTTCCAGAAACATGGAAACTACATGATCTGAGAACCTCCCCCCCCCCATCCACAAAGCCTCTAGAATGCTAAATATCACAAGCATGAAGGGAACACACAGGCGAGGTGAGTGCAGTGCAGGAAGGACTATCCTCGGTGCCAAAGCTGCAAAGAGCAGCAACCAGGGCTATCTGAGGGGATGAGGGCTGCAGCTGACCTGTGGACATGTGCCAGCTTCACGGAGAAAGCGACTGCAGAAGGAAAAGGTAAGACTCTGGTTTAAAATGGTGGGGATTGGAACAGGCATCTCAGCAGAGAAGAGTATGTTTGCTAATTCCTCAGTATAAAAGTGAATTGAAGCTGTTGGTGGTGGTTCACGCCTTTAATCCCAGCACTTGGGAAGCAGAGACAGGGGGATCTCAGTGAGTTCGAGGCTAGCCTGGTCTACAAAGCTACACAGAGAAACCCTGACTCAAAAACAAACAAACAAACAAACAAACAAATAAATAAAGTGAATAGAAAAAAATCATCTTTGGGCTAAGGAAGACAATGAAGACAGT
This sequence comes from Cricetiscus sungorus, assembly GCA_030556225.1. NCBI lineage: Eukaryota > Metazoa > Chordata > Mammalia > Rodentia > Cricetidae > Cricetiscus > Cricetiscus sungorus. The sequence goes on from JANBXA010000729.1 coordinate 30,756,650, forward strand.
TTTTCTCATCCTGGGTACTAGGATGCAGGTAGACAGCTGATATTTTTATTTTCCATTTCAATTCTTTTTTATGGGGACTCACTTCTTAGTCTGATAGGTATCTTGGTGAATGTCCCAGTATACTTATGAGTATAATATACACCTCAAATGAGTATTTTATAGTCAATATATGGTCCTTGGGTTATTTATCATGCCTTATAATTTCTTTCTCCCTCTACCCAGTTGTGTGTGTGTGTGTGTGTGTGTGTGTGTGTGTGTGTGTGTGTGTGTGTTATAATGCTACAAATGAAACACAGGGCCTTGGGCATACTATCAAATTATGTAGCCATCCCCAGCTCTTGGTTGTAGAGGGAGCAAAAGCTTGCTGTAAATACCAGGCCGCCCTAAAATTTGAAGATTTGAAGTTCTGCCTCTGAATCTTGAGTGCTGGGGTTGCAGGAATGGGTCACTCACCATCTCTGTCCTTTAATTCTGTTCACTGACATTGAGTGCAATCTATTGACATGACTAATTTTAACCCCACTATCTTCTCTTCTGCTTTTTCCCACCTATTCTGTGAATCTTTCCCTCTCTCTCTCTCTCTCTCTCTCTCTCTCTCTCTCTCTCTCTCTCTTTCTCTCTCTCACATGTTTTTGGATAATCATGGGGTTTTTTTTTTTGTTTTTTTCTTTTAACTTCTTACTTTGATATGATATTTGGGTTTACCCCAGAGGTCCTGTGTGTGTGTGTGTGTGTGTGTGTGTGTGTGTGTGTGTGTGTGTGTGTGTGTGTGCATAGTAGACTTGATGCAGCTTGATTTCAAACAGTAATAGGCCTTTAACACAGGATGCTTACAACAATATATCTTGACTTACTCTACCATATGATGGGTGTTAATGTCAGGAATTGTGTTTGTGTCTTAAAACCCTCAAGTAACACTTTTTTTTTTTTTTACCATTTTTATTCTAAACAGCAAAGTGTATACTATAGAAAGAATCTGACAGGGGAAATAAAAGCTCTTATATTTATCTCCACACTTGGTTCCTATTTCTGGCATGTTTTTTTCTCTCTTTCTTTTCTCCTTCCCTCCCTCCTTCATCCCTCCTTCCTTCCTTTCTTCCTTTTTCTTTGTTCTTTCTTTTCCCCCTTTATTCTTTCTGTAATTCTACCTTTTCATTACTTTAGAATGTTATCAAACAATTCTTTTTTTTTGATATGGTTTGAAATGTTTTTTAATTTTGGAACAATTCAGTAAATTAATAGTTGGCATTCTTTTATAAATGAAAACAGGTTAGAAATTTATGTATTTTTTTTTCTTCCAAACTAGTTAGAAGGAACCTTTTATGGAATAATTTAGCTAATGGCCTGTAGTGATTACACTGTATTTTACAAAACTAAAAGTTGCTCACATTGATTGTGACTTAAATGATTTTTTTAAACATTTATTTATTTTATGCTGAACATAATTATACATGCCTTTTTTAAAAAATGAAAACAAACATTTATAAACAATATTTGGGAATTTGGACGTTGTTCTTTCCAAACTGCTTCTTGCTGGTAGGGGGCGCTGTCACGGGGGAATCCTAAGAAGACGCAGAAATCCTGGCTGTAGTGGTTTGCAAGGCTGCATTGTCCCATTGACGTTGCTTCAGGGGGTCTTGCTCAATCAAACCACATTAGTCTGGAAGGGATCCACAGCTTTTCATTTTCTGTGGGAACAAAATTAGAAATCCTTTACCCCAGTAACTTGTCCTTAGGCTTAAATTTTGAAGTCAAAGCATTTTAAATATATATACATACATATTGAATTAATCCAGCAGCATTTTTCCTTCTTTTTTTTATTAAAAATATAAATTAAAAATTTTACATGTGGATCCCAGTTTCCTCTCCCTCCCCCCAACCCTCCCTTCATCCCCCCTCCCTCCCTGTTACCCTCTTTCCCCTGTGTCATGTACCCTGGCCACCCTCCCCTCCCACCCCCCACCCCCATTCCACTTGTAGGATTATGCTATCCAGGTTGGATCATGTAAATTTGTCAAGTCATTTGAAGTAGGGACTAGGACTTCTCTCCTGTCTCTAGGTTAAGGGAATATCCCTCCATGGGGGATGTGTCTACAAGGTCCTTTTGTGTACCAGAAATAGATCCTGTTTCTACTGTCTAAGGCCCCCAGACTGCTCAGTCCTTCTAGTGGAGACCCACAAAAAGAGGAACAGGGTATGTACTTGCTCATATATGGATTTTAGACCTAGAGCAAAGGATCACCAGCCTATAATGCACACCACCAGAAGAACTGGGATACAAGGTGTATTCTAAGAGATTCATATATGGTCCCCCACAAAAGGGGGAAGGGACAAGTCCCCCAGAGCACATGGGAAATGTGGGGCAGTGAATGGAGAGAGAACTAGGAGAAAGAGAAGGGGAGGAGAGAAAAACATGTGTGACTATAGATTGAGTCAGGGTGAGGGGGGGCATAAAAGAGGGAGCCATTATTAGTTTGAAGAGAAAACTGAACCTAAAGAAAGGTCTAGAGAACTACAAGACTGACTCCAACTAATAATTCGAGCAACCATGGAAAGGCTACCATAAATGCCCTCCCTGATAGTGAGACTAAATTATCCACCATCATGGAGTCCTCATCTAGTACCTGTTGGAAACAGAAGAAAACACCCATAACCAAACACTGAATCGAACTAGAATCCAGATGCAGAGAGAGGGGACAAGACCAGGTTTCAGAAACTCACAAAGACAGCTGACCTGAACAAGGAGGAGGTTGGGTCTCCCAGACTGATGGCTAGGAACCCAGCAAGGGACTGACTCAGACCCTCTGAATATCAAACAATTCTTAAACACAAGCTTTATGAAAATAATTCTTACAGCTTCCTTTGGTCTGAATATGCTTCTGTCTTCATTTTGAAGAATTTTTTTCTGGATAAATAATCCTAGGTTACAACACACAGGACACACACACACACACACACACACACACACACACACACACACACACAATCATGTTTCTCTTGTTTCTGATAAACAGTTAACAAAAATTTTCTTCATAAACTTTTCCTATGTGATGAATTCTTTTGTTTTCATTTTATTCTTGTGTGTGTGTGTGTGTGTGTGTGTGTGTGTGTGTGTGTGTGTGTGTGTGCAGGGGTGTTTGCCTGCATACTTGTCTACTTATCATGTATGTGCAATGCCAGTGGAGGCCAGAAGAGGGCATGGGTTCCCTGGAACTAGAGATGATTGTGAGTTGCCATGTGAGTGCTGGGAGTTGAACCCTTATTATTTTTCATTGACATTGTGTGTGTGTGTGTGTGTGTGTGTGTGTGTGTGTGTGTGTGTGCGCGCGCGTGTGTTTTAAATACACAAATACAGCCTGCTCAGTCTGTATGCTGCTTGTATTCATGCTTTGTTTCCAGGGCTGAGCATTTGGTATTGGATACTAAAGTGGTGGATTCTCTCCTAGGAAGACTGCTTATCTTACTCTCAGAATCCATTCCTTAGTCTCCTGGAGTTCTCTGTGTAGATTTGGTTGAAGCCTCCTGGGCTTTTCCTTTCCACTTTAGGATGTTTATTGTTGCTGTTTTTGTTCAGTTCATGTGTAAGCAGTCATGTTGATGTTTGTATTTCTTTTGTTGAACATTTAAGCTTGCTATTTCCATCAAGGTTGTAAAATGAATGTCTGAGGGAAGTTCTCCAGAAATATTAGAAATGATAAAAGAAAAATCTTGAGACATTATGGGGAAGGGAAGAATAATGTAAATAAAGAGAGTGGTTTCAGTAGACTGTTGAGTTTTCTAAATTATGCTTGATAACTAAATCAGAAATGACCCTGTATGATTAGCTCTAAGTATATGTAGGAGCAATATTGAAGATGATACTAGTATGAATGTGTGATGATTAAAAGACACCAGAGTGACACTTATGTACCTAAACTGTAGGTAACATCCAGACATGAAGTGAATGCACCTACCCAGAGCAACCATTAAAAAACTTGTAAGAGATGCTCTATAAACACTATCAATAAATTCAGATGGAATTAGAAAAGTGTTCAGAAAGTCAGAGAAGAGAAAAACCAAAACAAAAGACAGATGAAACTCTTAGCATCTTAATAACTGAATGGAATATGAATACCTAAACAGACTATTTCATTTAAAAGGCAGACTTTTGTTTGTTGAATTTTAAAAACTATACAACTGTATACTGCCTGTAAGAAACTCACTACAGGCATAGCCATGTTAGATATTATATTAGAGCTGTCCAAAGAAACAGACTGAGGCTAGATGTATATGTATGTAGAATGTATGCGTATATGTACACATACATACAAATACTTGCATATGTTCAGAGACAAAGAGAAAGAATTTAAAGAGTTCTTTCACAACTATAGAGACTGGCAGATCCAAAAATCTTTGAAGTCTGTGTTAGGTTGGAGACCCAAGGAAGGTTTGCCTTTATAGCATAAACTCAGATATAGTTTGAAGGCAGAATTTCCTTTTCCTAAGGGAACCGCAGCCTGTTTTTCCTTATCTGAGTGCTACTTCACTCCACCCCCTCTCCCTCTCTCACATGTATAATAAATAAAATAAATAGAATTTGGTGAAATACCCTTCAGAGACCCACTGGGACCAGTGAGGTGGAACTGAATTAAAATGGCATTGATTGCCTTACCTCCATACGCCTGACTGGTAGACCACAGTGATGCTCTGAGTCTCCTATAAGTAGTAGTGTTGGTTTAGAGCCAATATCCAATAAAACTCAAAAGGCCTGCTACTTCTTTTTCTACAATGCAATTACCTTACCATTTCCTGTGAAGTTGGGGAAATTTATTTTTATTTTAAAATTTAGCAATGTAGGTCTGGATGTTACCTACAGTTTAGGTACAGAAGTGTCACTCTGGTGTCCTTTAATCATCACACATTCATACTAGTATCATCTTCAATATTGCTCCTACATATACTTAGAGCTAATCATACAGTGTCAAAATTCAGAGGCCAAATGACTCCTTCCCATTAGATTCTACCCTCATGTCCCTATTTGGTCTTTTTATTTATATATTTAGTGTGTGTGTGTGTGTGTCTGTGTGTGTGTGTGTGTGTGTGTGTGTCTGTGTGTGTGTGTGTGTCTGTGTGTCTGTGTGCTGTGTGTCTGTGTCTGTGTCTGTGTCTGTGTCTGTGTCTGTGTCTGTGTCTGTGTCTGTATGAGTTTATGTGCACCACATGCATTCAGGAGTCCTCAGAGGCTGGAAGAGGGTTGTAGTCCACTGGAAAGTGGGAGCTGGGAACCAAACCTATGTCTTCTACAAGAGCAGCAAGTGCCATTTTCCCCTCCCTCCCTCACTAATTTTTTTTAAGACTCATTCCTTCTTAACCAGTGCCTTGACTTACTCTATAAGAGTAAGAGCTCAACTTGTGTTTTTGTTCAGCTAGCTAGAAGGTGAGAGTCTGAATTGAATTTTTAGCAGTCCCTGTCCTGAGATATGATCCTCCTTCAGGGCACATAAGTTTTCAGGTTATTTTTATGATATTTGAGCTGGGATATCAAGTCCCTGAGCTCATCACTTTCTTTCCTTACTGTGTTCCTTGACATTAGGAGTAAAGTGCCAATCACGTTCTACAGTGTGAGGAGTTTGTTCTGAAGCATACATAGCATAGCCAAATGCTGGATTCTCATAAATGGTTGACTTGGAGAGTCCAGTGATAATGTTTTCCATACCTTCATGTCTACATCAAGCCATGGCTGCTCTTTATTGCCAGAAACTGAGTCATTCGTGTTCTTACATATAATCACACTAGACAAACCATCCCAGAAGCCCAGCACTAATTCCAGAAAGTCCATCCTTAAATCCTTTTCCTTTACGATGACTTTGCCTGCCCAATATATGGAGATTAAAATTCCCCCAGGCAAGACAGAAAGAAGGTGGTCCATGACATACATGAGAATAAAGGTTTCTCAAAAGAATGGCACCTTCCCCTGAATCTTCTGCAAGGCTGACTAACTAATTAGAACTTCAGTGATGTAGATAAGTCCAGAGCTAAATAATACTGGAACATCTTTACCTACTTAATAACCATGTATTGCCTTCTTCCATATGTGACTTGACATCCTTGAGAACTTTAGGTAAGTCCATTGACTGTAGGAACATACCCCTGATTTCCAACCAACCACTGAGCTAAGGATGTTTTCAGATAATTTCTGAGGCCTATAGCAGTTTCCCTTGCTTTGTTTTAATCCGTCTTAGGTGCTTCCAGTGTGCATTTGAAAAGTGCCTCGATTTATGGTGTCCTTTTGTTGTTGTTGTTGTTATTGTTCTGTCACTATAAAGTGTCCTGAATCTGTGTTCCCAGGCCATGGTCACTCAAGTTAGGTTTCAGAATAAAGTATCTCTTTTATGCTTTGAGGTAGTAGTTATTTTGTGTCAACAGATACATGGCTATTAAGGAATTAGCTTTTATGATCATGGAAGCTGACAAGTCACTAGAGATCAAAGACACACTTGAGACTTGAAGAGGCCCTATTTCAGTTTATGTCAAAAGGCAGGAAAACATTAGTGTTCCTGTCCAAGGCAGTCAGGCAGTGGGAGGGCATTTCTTCTTCCCACGGAGGCCTTTCCTATTCTCCTTAGACCTTCAGGAGAATGTGTAGGGTCCACCCACTATTAAGACAGCAACCTGCTTTACTTAATCTACTGACTCAAATATTAATCTCATCTAGAAATACACTCAAAGATTGCTTAGACAACTGTTTGAGCATCACATGGTCCAAGTTAGTTAAAATTAAGTACAGTATGACCTTTGGTCTACAGCTACACCTTACACAAAAATTAGTTCAAGATGACCACAAGCTTAGATACCAAAATCAAAGCTACCACACTGTCTAAGTAAAACCTAGAAACTCTTTGGGTTCTGTATTATTCTACTACTATAACAAAATAGCTATGCACTTATAACATAATCTCACATTTGTCAAGGGTGAAAGGTCAGAGTCTAGTACCAGCTGTGGTCAAGATGAGAACAGGGGGTAAAACCTGGTCCAGTTGGTTGGGGACCCCAAACCAGCAATTCTGCAAACATCCTTGCTGGAGGCCAGGGATGCCAGAAGGAGCTCTGGTTCCTGTCTCTTTGTTATCTCTTAAATGAGCATCTCTGCCTGGAGGCTGTGTATGACTAGGTGCTGAAATTGAGAGACCTCTACTGCTACACAGGCCCACCCCTTATGCTCCCACCTCTGAGTCTATAGTACATTTTTTCTAAAATTCATCCTTTGTGGTCCACAAATTTTATTTATTTTTTTTTGAAATCCTAGGGACAAGAGACAAGAACCTTGAATTCCTGAAACAAGACAAGAACCACAAATCTGGAAAGCCAACGGCTCAGACAACTTTGGTGACCATTGAGTTTTCTAGAACCCATTCTCCCCAAAACATGTTTTATTGTTCTCAAATGTGTCCCAGTATTCTTGTGTCACTTTGTTTCCCCCAGCTGAGGCAACCACCTCCAACAGAAAAAATCACGGAGGACAAATATGAGAGCGACAAGAAGCTTAAAGAGTGACCACTCTCCAGGGGTACTGTAAATTCATCTGAGAACACAACCTCAGTGACCTAATACCCCTTCAAATATCCCTAATACCCCTTTTAGAGCAGCTCACTCTAAAAGACTATACCTCCTTCTAGCAGCACCACAAGACAGCAACCTCCCAAAACACAAACCTCTGAGGAACAAAGCACATTTAAAACAAAGAGTTTTAGACTAACACCCCAAATATGGTTTCACAAAGCAAAGATTGATGCAGTACCTCATCAGAATTTAAATCTTTTGTTCATGAGATCTTATTTATTATTATTTAGAGTAAATTTTTACAAATCAGATATCAAAAAAGTAGTATTTAAAATATATATAAAGAACTCCCAAAACACATTATCCACTGGTAAATATAAGACAATCCAATTAGAATGATCAAAAAATATGAGCAGACACTTCACCACAGATGGTTGATAAGCTAATGGCCAGCATTATTATATCAGGCAACATAAATTAAATCCCAATAAAACACTGCTACATACCTATCAAAATGACTAGGATAAAATTGTGTGACACCCTGGGTGGTGGTGGTGCACACCTTTAATCCCAGAATTTGGGAGGCAGAGGCAGGAGGATCTCTGTGAGTTTGACAGAGTGAGTTCCAGGACAAGCTCCAAAGCTACACAGAGAAATGCTGTCATGAAAAAACAGAAAAAAGAAAAGAAAAAAGTGTGACACTATCAACTACTGACCAGTAAGTGGGGAGCTAGGACACCTATACTGTCGAGAATATAACCTGATGTGACACTATGGAGAACAGGTACTTAGTAACTTCTTTAAAAAGAAATAAGTGAAATTTCATGTCCCATGTGGGAGAATTGGTACTGTAATGGTCAGAGTCTATTGTGTTATCCCTACTCGAGGTCCTAGGTATCGGTGCCTGCATCTGGATTCTGCAACCACTACAATAGACAGACAAGTGTCACCCAACAGGCACTCATGCCCTTGGCAGTGTAACCTGAATCAGCCTAAGTGTGGCTACAGATGCTGGGGAAGCAATAACCAAGGACAGGCAACTCCTAGCGGGATCAATGCTGCCTAAGACAGGGAATGATGAGAACATTTCCCCATGACGGGTAAGGTACTTGCTTCCTGGGTGACCTAAGACAGGGATCGCTTCATTTAAAAAATAAAAAGGGAGGAACTGTTGGCAAATTTAAGTACTTGTTCCTTACAGCTTTCTTCCTCCCCACCCAGCTGTAGAACTCCCATGCGCTCAAGGTTGATCAAATAAGGCTGTTCTCATAACTTTCTGGTGTGCAACGCCTGTGCCTTGACCCCAGGTGTGGGTGGTTTATGATTTCCTTCTATGCTTAGCCCATCCCCTGGCTTGGGTATATAAGCCCATTACTCTCTATAATAAATGGTGTCAGCTTCCTCTTAAAAAAAATTAAGGAATCAGTGACCAAACCACTATTCTAGACATTTGTCTTAGAAAAGTGAATTTTTATGTTCACACAAGTTTTACATAAATATTTATAGCCACCTTTATTCATAACAGAAATGTGTAGACAAACCAAATATGCATTAAAGACTAGATAAACTCTAATATTTCTGGAATATTCTAAGAAATAGATTTGGAGTTGTAAAGAAAGAGATCAGTCCTCTAAGTAAAGTATCTAGATAAGGCAAACTTTACCTTAACCAATGAGGTATGTTCACAAGATCAAACACACAGGAAATGAACTTGGTCTTTATTCTAATTCAGGTGGTGACTGTGTCTTTTCCCCACTGGCTTGAGGACTCTTATAGTCTTGTCTGATTGCCCAGTCTTAAAGTATTGATACCTGAGTACTGGAGAGATGGCTCAGAGGTTAAGAGCGTTGAGTGCTCTTCCAGAGGTCTTGAGTTCAGTTCACACAACCACATGGTGCTCAGAACCATCTATAATGAGATCTGGTGCTCTCTTCTGCAGGCATACATGCCAGCAAAACTCTGTATACTTAAATAAATAAATAAATAAATCTTAAAAAAAAAAGGATGAAAGAAAGAAAGAATTAATAGCCGGGAATGAGGGAGGAAGAGGGAAGGTGTCACTGCTCTAGGCCATGAACTCTTGGAATGTAGAAGGGACTATTGTATAAATAAACTTTTTACCAGGTTGGTAGAGGGACTTAAGACTTTTCTGTAAAAGTCTTAATGAGGTGAGGAAGGAAAAGGTTTGAATTCATTGTCCTAAACACAAGTTTTATAGAACTTGGTAGAAAAGATTCATATTTACTATCTCTTACCTTATGGAGTGAAAAAGAACAAACTATTGTTAAAATCAACAATCTGGATGAATCTGTATGTCACAAAAAATGTATATGACACAAGAGAAGAGCTAATCCCTACTTTTTTCATACAAGTGATAATTCATTTTACACAGCATTATTGAAATGACAAAATTATGAAAATGTAAAACAGATCAGTGTTCACCAGAGGCCAAGCAGATAGGAAGGATGGAAGGGAGTGGGATATGGACTAGTTATAAATAGCAACATAAGGAACCCTTATAATGAAAGTATTCTATGTCAACGCCATCACCCTAGTCATGACAGTGAACTATAGTGTAGCGAGTATGTTTTCCCGCCAGCCTGCCTGGTCCTACCGCCGTGCCAGCCCCAAATAACACACTAAGACTCTATATTTGATATAAGGCTGTTGGCCAGTTAATAGTTTCTTATGGCTAGCTCTGTCTTAATGATTAACTCATTGCTACTATCTAAGTATTTCCACATGGTCTCATCCTACCGGCCAGAGCAGCTGGCATTCTACCTCTCCGAGCTCTCCATCTTGACTCCTCCTTCCTACTTCCTTTTTCCTCCTTGTCTCCTAGCCCCACCTATCTTGCTTTCTTATTGACCAACAGTGCTTTATTCATTAACCAGTATGAGAAACATATTTACAGAATAACATCTCCCATCACTATAGCTTTGCTAAGTGGTGGCCTGGAGGAACCCACACAAAGAGTGCACAATTGCTGGTGAATTTACTATTATCTCCTCCAAAAACAATATGTTAAAAAAAAACTTTGGAGAAATTGATTACAGGAAAAGTCATCTTAGGAACATCCATGAGCGTAAACACATCTTGAGAATGTTTTAAAACCATAAGGGACACATTCTGTCAGTGCTTTTGAAGTTTATACCAAATAAGTATTTTTTTAAGATTTACTTTTAATGGGCTGGAGAGATGGTTCAGTGGTAAAGAGCACTGGGTGCTGTTCCAGAGGTCCTGAGTTCAATCTCTAGAAACCACATGGTGCCTTGGAGTCCAGAACAGGGCATTGGCTCTCCCAGAGCTGAAGTTACAGTTGGTTATGAGATACCTGGCATGGGTAATAGGAACCCAACTTGGGTCCTTTGTAAGAACAGTAAGCACTCTTAACCACTGAGCCATCTGTAAAGTCCCTCAAATATTTTAAATAAAAATATAATTTAAGGAAAAATGAACATGTTCTATATGTGAAACAAGACACTGTGCCTAACAGATATATACAATTATAACATGCTTATTTATTTATTTTTCTTTTTTTTATTTAAATTTGAAACAAGGTTGTTTTACAAATCTATCCCAGTTCCCTCACCTTCCCATCCTCCCCTATCACCCCCACCAAGCCCTAGCCCATCCTCTTTCTTCTCTCCAGGGAGGGCAAGGCCTTTCATGGGGAGTCTTCAAAGTCAGTCATGTCATTTTATTCTAACCCTTTGCCTGGATTTCTTTCAAGAGTCCACCAAAGAAATTCAGGACAGTTTGATTGATTAGTAACTTTAATTATCTCTACAACTATTATTATTATTATTAACATGCAAAGGAGTATATTCATGGGTTAAAAAAACAGTAAAGGAATACTTAGGAGGTCAATAGTCTGCCTATGTTCTTCAGGAAGTACACATCACAGTATAGAAACTGTATTAGTTGGCTTTCTGTTACTATAACAAAATACCATGAAAATCAACTTTCAAAGAAGAAAGATGAGTATGGCTCACAATTTTGAAGTTTCCAGAATCTGGCTTGACAACACTTGTGGCAAGGCAGCAAGATATCTATGAGGAGTGCTTCACAGCAAACAGAAAGTGAGGAGGAGGGGAGGGCTAGGGTTCCACACTTCTTCCTAGAAATGTATCATGATCCAATGGGCTCCATTGGGCTCCGCCCACTACAACTTCTGCTACCTGCCAATATCTCCACAGCACAGGGACTGAGCTTAGCACATGGGCTTTGGAAGATACCTATGTGAAACATAGCAATCACAATAGAGTAAACAAGACATTCACAGACTTCTTCCTCCCCTTATAATAAGCATCTGCGTATAGAGAGAGACTTCCTTCACTTGATTATGTACCAGGAACCTCAAGAAAATGCACACTTACAAGAGCATTCCTCTAAAACCCGGAAGGAGACAAGAATCTACTGTCCTAATTCCAATGTTCCTAGTCACCACTGTAGTGGAGGTTAGAAAAGCCAGGCACAGGAAAAGAAAAGCCAAACAAAATTTAACAGTTTACAGATTAATTAGTACAGTTAACAAGAGCACTACTTTGAGCTAGGCATGCTTACAACTATCCAGGCACTCAGAAGGCTAAAGCAGCAGGAGCATCGCAAGTCTGTGAGTTCAAGGCCAGCCTGGCAGAGACTCTGTTTCTGGACTCTGTCTCAGAAACAGAACAAAATAGAACAAGACTGCTATGCCACCTCTGTAAAATGAAATGCTTTAGAGCAGGGTGTGTGAGAATAATCTAAAATAAATTCACAAGAACTTTGTTGGGGAAATTCTGAAAACATTATTGAAATTCATTCATTAGAGACAAGGAAAAATAGGAAGACATAATTAAATTTATAGACTGACTTCATGAGTTAAGCACGAAGGTTTCCGTCAATATCTCATAAATTCCAAGCGATTACAGAGAAGCTCCCTCTGTGGTAGGCAAGTGCTTGTGTGTGCAGGGGTAGAGCTGATAAGCACAGATGAGGAAGCTAGATGTAAAGTGCATGTGTGTATGAAGGGCAGTGGGCTGCAAACTACAAAGGAGTGCCCAAAAAAGGCCATATGTTTGATGCAGAGGACTTGTCACGTCACATATGCTATCTAAAATAGTGACACAGGTGTCACAGTGACCCAGGTTGAAAGAATGCAAGACAGAGTCATGGAGTAGCAATGAACTGGAAGATGGCTTCTACTTCACTCACACTACCTTTTTTCATTTAAACTCTTTTAACAAATATTTGTGAAGCACATTGTGTACTGCCGGGGTAGATGTCAGGGATACAATGGTGAACAGGATAAAGAGTCTTTATCTTCACAGGACATGGTGGAGAAGGCAGATATTTAAAATGCATTCACATTGAGCATCCCTAATCTCCAAGTTTGAAATCTAAAATGCCCCAAATGCCAGACCCTTTTGAGCATGCCCATGATGTCCCAAGTAGAAAAGGTCATGGTGAAAATGCAGGAGCATTAATGATATGACGCAAAATTATCGTCAGGGAGTCAACAAGACAGGCAGTGGTGCTTGTGGATGACTGAGCTCTACTCCTGGCTCAGCCTGATGATCTGAGTTCTATCCCTGGGGTCCACGTGGTAGAAGAGAGATGACTCCTGTAAATTACCTTCTAGTCTCTGCAAGCAGGCCATGGCATGTGTAAGCATGCATACACTCACACAATAAATAAATGAATATAAAAACATGATGAAATGTAAATCTATGTGGTGTTTAGATCCTGTGAATTGAAGTCCTGATGCAGGGTGCCACACCTGTGATAAAGATTCTACCACGCTGGTTGATGAGTTAGAACTTTTGTGGCTGTGGAAATATGGAACCCTGCATGTTAGGAGCCAAATTATCATGGGGTACCCTTAGGCCCCTTAAAGGACATTCCTTGTCATGTTCTGTACTAGACCTATATATAGGTTTTGTGACTATTGGGTGAAATCTAGCTCCCAGCCAATAACACCATCAGGTAACAGCAGAGGCCTGAACAGGATTTCTCTGCTTTGCTGTACCCAACTTAACTGATAGCCACACCAATACAATTTTAAAAGTGCCTTGAGTTAGAAATTTCTTTCTTATATTACTATAAAAATATTATGAAAATGATACCAGGTTGGGACATGAATATTGAAGTAACTTAAACCAAGGTCCTAGGTAATGGGTACTCAAATTTGATAGCAGAATATAAAATATACCTGTCATTGTCTTTGAGGTAAGAGCTGGTTTTTCATTGACAGATCCTTTCCCAGGGCACAAAATTATGTGTGTGTGTGTGTGTATGTGTAGACATTCCATAACATAATAAAAATACAACATCTAGAAACATTTCTGTCCTTAAGATTTTATATTAAGGATATCCAACCATAGTGTTATGTGTGATAACTTATAGAAAGCAAAACCAAACAAAATCAGATATAAGATTTTGTACAATTAGTAATTGTGATTTCAGGGTAAAATCGTGCAAGACAGAGATGATGGAGTAGTTAAGAACCAGAAGATAGCTGTCTGTGTCACTCTTCCTACCTTTCCTTTAGTCATAGCAGTGTTCTCAACCTTCCTAATGCTGCAATCCTCTATTAAAGTTCCTCCTGTTGTGCTGACCCCAACCATAAAATTATTTTGTTGCTACTACATAACTATAGTTCCTCTACTGTTATGAATCATAATGTAAATACCTAATGTGAGGATATTTGACACATGACCCTCAAAGGTTGAGAACCACTGATTTTAAGTCTTTCAATCTAAGAACAAAATGAGCTGTCCCTAATACTATGAGGAAGTCTCTGCTTAGTGGGACAGGGAGAATGGACAGAAGTTAGACCATGTGGGAAGGATGAAGTGTTTCTTTAGGTGAAACAAAATGTTCTGTAAAAAAACACATGTTATTCATGAAATCTGTCCTAGTTTATAATCTTGTTGCTGTGATAGACACTATGACCGAAGGCAACTTGGGGAGGAAAGAGTTTATTTTATATTATATTTTTAGGTTAAAATCCATCATTGAGGGAAGCCGGACAGAAACTCAAGGCTGGAACGTGGAAGGAGGAACAGAAGAGGAAGCCATGGGAGACACTGTTCCTTTAAGTGATGGGGAGACAGAAACCCAACGTGAGGGTGGACAGTCTTTAAATTGTTATGGCTGCTCTCTCCCATCATTGCTTTGCAGCACTTGTGTGCACGTTAGGGACATGGCTCAGGATTCTAACTGATGGTGAATGGTTGTGGTGATGACAGCTCACAAGTGACTCTGAAGGACTCCTACCGTCCTGTGGAAATCTGTGCAGCTCCTTAGGCCTCAGGAGTGGAGTGGGGTATATCTGAAAATTCACTATTAGCTGTCAGTTTCCTTAAGCTCAGAGTTCTTCCATTCACTAAGTCAGTAGGTCATTGCAGGAGTGGAACCTTAAAGCTTGGCTTTGCTTAAATGCTTCTAAAAATACCACCAATAGAATCTACCTATTTTTACATTCCAGCTGTTGTCCCATAGGAATCGATGAGTCTCTTTTACAAACAAAGAAACTGAGGTCCTGTGAGGCAGAGCAACTGCTTTGTCCCAACACTGGGGACAGAAGTTCCATACTCTGAGGCTAGAGATAGTCTAGGAATCCAAGACTCCTAACTCCCACCTCAGGGACACAGCAGTATCAAGCTACTTGGTCTTTCCACATCTCTGTCTTCACATATCAAAAAAAAAAAATTACTGTGCTGGTTCTGCCCACACCCAGGGCCTTGGCGTGGTCCCCATGAGATAATATAGGAGAGGGCTCTGAAGCCATAGATGGGGACAGAGGAGCAATGGGCATGAATGCAACCACTCAGACACATTAAAGGCTGGTGCTTCCTGTGCCATTGTCTGTGCATTTATGGAGGAGTTCCTGCAGAGGTCACCAGGCCCCAGACATTGACGCATGGCTTCCCAGGGTGGAGTCAGTACTAAGGGTGGGAGACAGTGTCCTGGAGCTGGAAGAAAATCCTTGTTTGTTCCCAGACAGCTTGATAGACAGGCTTGAGACAGGATGTGTGCACTTTGTGGATGGGAGCCCAGAATGGGCAGCACAAGCCAGTGGGGTTAAGAGAGAATCCAGGTGGCATGGATGTGGATGGGTCCTAATGCTTAATGTCCCTCCATCCCTCTACCACAGTGTCCCTTCCTCTCAGTGGCTGTAGTGAACAGCTTCTGAATTCTATGGGGTTAATCCCTGTGTTTCTTCATGGATTGCTATGGTTTTTTTTTTTTTTTGCCTTCTCTGTGACTCAGTTTCCCCATCTGTAATTTTTCTTTGTATTACTATCAAAATCAGATTAACAGTATGTATGCTGGGGGGGCATGAATGTACACGTGTGTGTGTGTGTGTGTGTGTGTTTGTGTATGAGAGAGAGGGGGGGATGAAATGAAAACCCTGTAATATTTATCACTCATGCCATTGTTAAGTATTTCTTTGAGCCAATGTGATCATGAGAGATTCGGAAGATGCAAGAATCTGGGAGTTGTAAGTTGATGTTTTTCTCCAATAAATCTCTGCCTGGCAGTTCTTCTAATGTCCAAACACACTTTTATTGATGTGTGGAGGGTGTGGAGGGAGCTAGAGGTAACCCAAGAGGTGGGAAAGATGGATGCCTATTGCCCAATCATCTTCAAAGGGATTTAGGAGAGAGAGGGAGCAGGGGGATGAACTTGAGTTGATGCCGGGGCTTCCTGGATGAAAGCTCCGAATGCAGAGTAGACAGGAAGTGGGAGTAATGTTCTGAGTGCCTACTGTGGGGCTCACATCCTATGGAGAGCTTCTGAGGACTGTAAGTTACCTTCCTTTAGGTGAGATGAACTTCAAACCCAGGCAAACTAATAAAGTATACTTTTGAAACCTTGAACCAAGTCAGTCATTTGGGTCTCCTGGAGTTACCAAAGAAAGCTGAATTGCACCTTTTAAATCTATCTCTGGCATCTGCTCATTAATCACTTCTAATAGGAACCAACTTTTCCTTCCTAAAATTAGAGTGTTATTTAAAAAAAAAAAAATAAGCATCATTATCTTAATGAACCAGACTGGTTTGGCCAGATGAGGAAGGGATGGGTCAGGGAGGCCACAACCAGAGCTCAGAGGTAGTTTTCTTACAACCAAGTCTCATCAAGAGAACCTAGCAAAGCTTCCTGCTCACACTTGGAGCAGTTCTTCTTTCTTTAAGGTAAGTAAAGAAAGTCAGGGTTCGTGGCTTGGGCCCATTATTTTATACTTGAGAAGCTGAAGCAATGGATCACAAAATCAAGGCCAACCCAGACAGACCATAGCTTGAGTTAAACAGAGCTGGGCATGTGGTACAGTGATAGGACACTTGCCTAGCATTCCTGAGCCCCTGGGTTTAATTCCTGGTCCTAAAGAAACAAAAGAACCAGGTAGCTGAAAAGGGCTTGAACTGCTGATACTCAGCCACTTACAGCATAGATGGGACATGCATGTAGCTGTACTTGGCCAGTTCCGTGGGGCTGGGACCTTTAGGGAGCAAACTCCAGTATTAACACACACCTTCTGAGGTAATGATCACACCCTTGTATTTTGTTCTGCTTTGTTTTGTTTGATTGTTTCCCAGCTAAGACTTTATGACATAATCTGAGCATGCCCAGTTCCTCGCTCCTCTTCTACCTGCCACTGGTTTGGAACTTGAACATAGGGCCTCATGCACACTAGGCAAGTACTTTACCATTGAGCTACATCACCAGCCCAGCATCTACATTTTTTTTTTTTTAAAAAAAAAGATTGCATTGCTTCAGCTGGCCTTGAATGTACTCTATAGCCTGGGAGGGCATTGAGATCCTCCTGTCTCAACTTTTCTAGTAGCTAAGATTATATAGGCCCAGGCCACCAGGCCTAACTCTTTCCTCCATTCTTGACATAAGTCAGCATGCCCCTAAGTGTCTACCAATTTAACCTTTCAACATCCATTCAACATCCTCGTGCTAAGCATGCCTCACAATGTGTCTGTGGTCTCTCCTTATACCTTAAGCTGAACACTCTCAGGAATGTACTCCTTTACTGGGCATGCTCAGCAATGTGCCCACCTCTATAGGTGTTGCACTCAACAGGGTGAGAACCGGTTGCATTCTGAAAACCTGGAATTCTCTTAAGAAAAGAGAGGGAATAACAGCTTTGCTGGGAAAGGGCTTAGCCTGTTCATGCTGGCGGGGTTGGGAGTCCTCTGTGGCTGGGGTGGGAGCAGCATCTGGAAGGACTGTGCCCCAAAGAAGCTTGGCAGTTCAGGTTACAAAGCCTAAACTTTACTGTGGGTGCTGAGTGATTCCAGGCCCTCAACAGTGAAAGATATAGACACCCCAGAAGGACCAGCTACTCACGGCTTTGACCTCTGGCCAGCATATTGACTAGGAAGAACAGGGGCTGACTTTTTTGCCCCACCCTTTCCTGACTGCTAAGATTTTATTATTCAGGATACTATCTTTTCTAATCAAAGACAAAAAAGAAAAGAAAAAAAAAATGTCCTCATAGATTGTCCCTTGACCCCTTGACTCTCACTCTACCTCTCTCAGTGTGTCACCAGCCACACTCTCAAAGAAGGTGTCCATGACCACATGCCTCAATGTGACTGGGCCACTCCAAGAGGACCTGTGTTTGTCACCTTGCTTTTGGTGTCGGTCTACCTTCCTCACCCTGAGGGTGGAAATGGGAAGGACTTCCATGCTGGGTATAGGAGGGGAGGGGCAGGAAGCTCTGCTGGCTTTGCACTCTGCCCTGCCATTACCATACCCAACACTAGAGTGCCTTTGGTACCCTGCTTCATGCCACTACATCCATCTCTGGTTTTATTCTTAGCTGCAGTGACCAAAATTCTTAGTGGTGGCTCAGACTCACCTTCCGTGTAGCACACAACCTTGAAACATCAAAAGAGCACAGTGGGCCTCTCTGCTGTCTACTCCCAGCATCCAGTGCCCAGTGTGAGCCTGTGAGTAGTGGCCATCATACCAAGAACAAAGGTGGTGCACTCCCTCCAGGAACATGGCTGGAGGCACTCTGAGCACGGAGACTGGTGGGAACACGCACTGTCTGATCAGGACTCAGCCTGTAACATCCCCTGACTTTGCCCTTCCTCATTCCCTGGCTCTCTTGTCCTGTTCTTCACTCCTCTTTCCTGGCCCACTGCCCTCATTCTTCATCCCAAGAGTTGCTGTCCTCTCTGGGCCTCTTTGCTCAAGCAGAGACCATTTGTTGCCTGGCTCACACCAAGATGAAGCGTCTAGCATTGCAGCCCTGGTAAAACTCACATGGCTGAGAACAAACACTCAAAACTGCCTCTAGGTCTCACTGTTCCCTCATCCTCCTATTGTATGACTGCCTCAGCATGGCTGTAGTCATCACCCCACATCTGGGAGGGCTTCTCCCTCAGATAAGAGTCTCTGTAACACTCCTGGCTTTTTGGAACCCAGGCCCCTGACACTGGTGAGCTAAGAATGAGACAAAGAGCGTGTATCTGTCATAGCCAGTGAGTAACTATTTCTTCCATGGGGCAAGCTATAGGGATACACATCTTCTCCAGGGGTACACCCATGATCACCACTGCCCATCTAGTCATGGCAGGCTTCACACTCAATCATGCAGGCTTCAAGCCCAATCATGGCAGGCTTCATGGTGTGGACAGAACAGTACTGCAAGTCACCGTGTCCCTAAGCTTGTTTCTTCCTGTTTCAATAAGGCTGGAGAGTGCTTGCCAAGCTGCATTCAGCTTTCTTTTCCAGTCTTGGTTTCAGCATGCAAAAGAGAGGATAGCAAGGAAAGGCTGGTATGCTCTTACTACAGTTCATGTATGGTTTGAATGTGTCTCAAAAATACACATGTTAGAAGTCTGCTGGCCCAGTGGGGTGATGTCGACAGGTGGTGAAACCTATAAAAGGTGGAGGAGGAGAGAGGGAATTACAGCACTGGGGCTCTACCCTCAAAAAAGATCAGCACAGTTCTTTTTGTTAGTTATTACAAAAAGAACAAGCTTGGGCCCTGAATCTCTGGCTTCTCTTGCTGTTTGATCTCACAATACTCCAGCTATGATCACACCATGGACCACTAGTCCTTCACAAGAAACAAAAAAACTGGGGCCTCCTGTTACTGAATATTCAGCATCCAACATTATAAGCTCAGTTGGTCTCATTTTGTATGTAGTGCCCCACCTCAGATGCTTTGTTGTAGCAACTACATGGACTAACACAGGTTATGTTGGGGAAAGAGTTGTAGGGTAGGACAAATTTTCAGATCTTGAAGTTTGTGCAAAGCACACACCTAAGCCAACCAACCAGAAGATGTGAACCAATAGTTGTCAACTTGTCTTTCATATTTAGAAGAAAAGAAGACCTTACTCAGTTTAGTAGAGCAAGGTCTTGTCAAGATCTACCCATTTGTTTCTGCACTGGAAGTGCTGTCACTTGTGTCTGCACTTGGAATTCTGTGCTGGTCCACCAGAACTACACTGGCTGGGGGCTTGTTTTATCTCAGTAAGGTACAGAGGGATGAACATGGTGCTGTGTCCAGGAGCAAAGATTATATCATCCCAGGGAATGAGGCCAACTCCAGCCTTGGCTCACAGAACAGCTACTATCCCCTAAGATGGCAGAGGTTCCTCATCTGGCAGCATGAAGAAACTGTTGGCTGATTAGACTTTGTTGTTGGTCCTTGACACATGTCTCATTTGTAAAAATAGGAGTTCCTGTGAACTCCTAAGTGTGTTCTGGATATCCCAAGGGAACTGTTTCCTAAGCCCTTCTGGCTCCCAGTGGAAGTGTAGCACTCCAAGCTTCTTGATAAGTTCTTGACCAGTCCAAGAGTGAACTTGTCATGCATGTGCTTAGCAAGTGATTCAGAATGTGCTATTCTGGGTCAGCTTGGATCTGGCCTCACTGCTTCCCAACTCCGGGCACCCCTTCAAGATGTGCCATGCCTCCCCAAGGGCATCATTTGGAGTCTGGTTCTGTCCAGCCCATCTCATTTTTCATCATTTGCCTCTGCACTTTACATCTGGTTGGTCTTACAGTACACCCTGAGCCTGGACTTAAACTGCAGCTCTCAAGTTCTTTAAGACTCATGTTAACAATGATCACATCCTCTTTTCTTCTGAGTCATATGAGTCAATCTGATGTCACTATGCAGTGTGAGCTTTGCTAAAGATCAAGGCTGATTTTCTTACTACGTGCAGGAAATACATAAAAGGAGCAGCAGCAACGACATTAATAGTGCTAGAGAAACTGCAGATTGGGAGGGAGGTCAGCACCATGTGCCTAGGCAAAAGGACTTGAAAGCTGATCCGGCAGAATTCATTTTTTAGTAGACAAGGAAGACTGCATGGTGGAGAGGGGTGCCTTAAGGGTGTGGGATGGACAAAGACAAGGGCCAACTGGACTTGCAACAATTTGCCACCACTCAGGTAGGTAGGGACACAGGGGGATGGCCTGTCATGACTAGGAGATAAGTGGAATGCTGAATGCTCGCATAGAAGAACTGATAATGCAGCCGGGCGTTGGTGGAACATACCTTTAATCCCAGCACTTGGGAGGCAGAAGCAGGTAAATCCTTGTGAGTCTGAGGCCAGTCTGGTCTACAGAGTGAGTTCCAGGAAGGCTCCAAAACAATACAGAGAAACCCTGACTTGATAAAACAAAAACAAACAAACAAATAAAAAAAGTACTGATAATCCTTACTGGAACAGTGCCATCATCTTGGGACAGTGCTGTTGCGGAGAGGGAGGTGTGTCAATAACAGGGGTTGCAAACTTTCAAACATCTCAGAGGTGAAACACAGTAGCAAAGCAAGTGGGAAATAAGGAGTCTGAGGTCATCTGGAGAACCCATGCCCCCTCAAATTCAGGGCAGCCAAATAGAGCCCCCAAAGCTTTATATGAAGCCAGAAACTCAGACGTTTTATATAGAATCTCTCAACTTGGAAAGCACTTGGTAAAACAATAAAACGTGACCAGGTCTCCAGTTAGTGGACAAGGTACTGGCTGGTGATTCCCTGTGACAGAGGTGTCACACCCTGATGTATGAAGTGCCACAGCCACTTAGTGACCCTTGGGCATCTTCCTGAGTGATCACAAATGTAACTACAGCCTGTCCCTGGTGATAGGGCAGAGGAAAGAGCTCCCAGGATTGTAGAGCTGGGGCATATGCCTATGTTTCACAGAGATATAACCAAAGAAAATCAGGTACAGGAAAACCTGAGAAAATCAATGGCTAAAGCAGGGATGAAATGTGTCCCAAACGGCCTCTTCAGTAATTAGCTTTAATATCCTGACAGCTGCTGAATTCCAAAGGCAATTCTGGAATCAGTGTCTTAAGACATGCTGAGAAACAGAGAGGCCCAACAAAGAGGAAAATGGTGAATGGTGATGTGATGAGGGACACAGGGAGAGCTGTCATTCTCACACCGAAATGTCTACAGGGGTGATTGGGTATCAGCTGCTTCGGTGTGACTCTAAGGGCCAAGGCTATAGGGAAACAGATCCCAACCTAACACAGATGCCTAAAGGGAGAATAGTCTGCATTTGCGTGCCCTTCCTACTCTGTGTGAGTACAGGAATCCAGGCTTGTGTTAAACAGTCACCATTTGGGGTGAGAAGTGGAGGGAAGAGCTCCTTTGGATGCGCTCTGCAATGCCCTCTGTCCTGGAAAGGTTGTGCCTTGCCATACTTCTCTTAATAGTCATAGCTTGTGATTACCAACTCACTTTATTTACAGCCATGATTTCTTTACATTCCTCCTCCGGGAACGGTGCTCTCAGCACAGTAACAGACACAGAAGCACTGTATTCTAGAGGCACCGGGTCTGGGAGACACAGGCAACTGACAGTGTTATAGTTTGTGATCAACTCAGAATAATGAAGCATGAAACAGGTTTCCATGAACCAGGAAGGGAAATGAACACCTGAGAGTCTAAAGTCATAAAATGTTAAGGGAAGCTTTTTAAAATTTTTATTTATTTATTCATTCATTCATTCATTCTTTCTTTTTTTCTTTCTTTGTATGGTCTAGATGTGAATCCTCCATCTGATAGATCACTGGCCAAGATTTTCTCCTGTTCTGTGCCTTTTCACTTCTTCAATCGTTTCTTTGATGTACAGAAGCCGTCTTGGGAAAGAAAACACTTTTAGTTATATTTAATTAATTAGTTAATTAATGTGTGTGCGCATACACATGAATACATTAGCCATATCATGAGTGTTGTGGTCAGAGGACAACTTGCAAAAGTAAATTCTCTCTTTCTTGGTGGCAGCATCTTTACCCGTTGAGCTATCTCACCAGCAACCTGAGGACATTTCTTTTTTTTCTTATTATTTTTTTCTTAATTTACACCTATCGATCCTAGTTCCCTCTCCCTCCTTCCCTCCCTCCCTCCCATGTTCCCTGGCCCCCTCCCATCCAACTCCCCCCACCACTCCACAGGGAGGATGATGCCTTCCAGGAGGGATTAAAAAAAGAAATCTGTCAAGTCATTTGGAGTAGGGACCAGGCCCTCCCTCCTGCCCCTAGCTTAAGGGAGTATCCCTCCATGGGGAATGTGCTCCCAAAGTCCTTTTGTGCACCAGGGATACATCCTGGTTCCACTGTCAGAGGTTCCTTAGACTGCCCAAGCTTTCTAACTGAGACCCATGTTCAGGGGGTCTGAGTTGGTCCAATGTTGGTTTCCCAGCTGGGGGCCCATGAGCTCCCCCTTGTTCAGGTCAGCTGTGAGTTTCTGTAGCCTGGTTTACTTATCATTCCTCCCTCTCTGCAACTGGATTCCAGGAGTTAGGCTCAGTGTTTAGCTGTGGGTGCTGAGGACATTTCTTTTTTGTTTTTGTATTCATTTCAGTTTCCTAAGGTCCCATTTCTTGATTTGTTGGCCTTATTTTCCGCACAACTGGAGTTCTACTCAGAAAGCATGTGTTGAAGGATGTTCCAACCTCATACACTGAGGTCCTTAATCCACTGGAAGGGGATTTTCGTGCAGGCTAAGAAGTAAGGCTCTAATGCACTTCTTCCATGTGCTGATACCCACTTTCTCCACCACCAGTTGTTGATGTGTCTAATGTGTATGTCTGGCGTTTTTGTCAAAAACTAGGTGGATGTACTTGCTTGCACTGACATGCCAATCCTCTAGGCCAATCTATTGATCTAGGTGTCTGCTATCATTTTATTTGGATAAGAGGGTTAAGGCCAGGGGTATAGGGGAACAAGTCCTGATTTACCAATCATGATATCAAAAGGTGGGATGGGCTGCCTCCCAAAGCGTTGTGCCTATCTGTCACAATAGGCATCCAATATCCTGTTCAATAGTCACTGTTTGGAGACAGCTTCACACCCAGGCCCACGTAGGTAGTCCTGGTTAAACTCAGGGGCTCACTAACAGAAACAAAGATAAACAAAGGAAACAGAGGGAGGGAGACTTTTGGGAATAATGAGGTTGATGGGAGCAGGAGGGGAATAAGAGAGAATGGGAGAGGTAAATATGACCACAATGTATTATGTTTACGTATAAAATTATCTAAGAGTAAATAAATAAAAAGTAAAGAAGTCAAATAGATGAGTCACCAAACGAAACTTACTCTGAAGGTTAATGTGGGGAAAAAAAAAAACTGAAATCAAGCAATTAGAAAGTAATGAAGGCTCTAGGATGGCATATAAGGTAGTCATCAATCTCATTATTGGGGAAGTGCATTTAAGGTAGCCTCTCCACTATTGCTTAGATTGTTAGTTGGGGTCATCCTTGTAGATCTCTGAACATTCCTCTAGTGCCAGATTTCTCTTCAAACCTATAATGTCTCCCTCTATTATGGTATCTCCTTTCTTGCTCTCCTCTATTCTTCCCCTAACTCAATCTTCCTGGTCCCTCATGTCCTCCTCCCCTCTCCTATTCTCCCCTTCTCTTTCTCCTAAATCCCTCTCCCCTCCCTCCATGCTCCCAATTTGCTCAGGAGATCTTGTCCCTTTCCCCTTCTCTGGGGGACCATGTGTGTCTCTTTTAGGGTCCTCCTTGTATTCTAGCTTTTTTGGCAGTATGAATTATAGGCTGGTGATTCCTTTGCTCTATGTCTAAAATCCATATATGAGTGAGTACATACCATGTTTGTCTTCTTGTGGCTGGGTTACCTCACTCAGGATGGTTTCTTCTAGTTCCATCCATTTGCCTCCGAATTACAAGATTCCCTGGATTTTTCCCCTGAGTAGTACTCCATTGTGTAAATGTACCACATTCTCTTTATCCATTCTTCAGTTGAGGGGCATTTAGGTTGATTCCAGGTTTTGGCTATTACAAATAATGCTTCTATGACCATAGTTGAACAGATATCCTTGTTGTATAAATGTGCATCTTTTGGGTATATGCCTAAGAGTGGAATTGCTGGATCTTGTGGTAGACTGATTCCGATTTTCCTGAGGAAGTGCCATATTGATTTCCAAAGTGGCTGTATAGGTTTGTACTCCCACCAGCAGTGGAGGAGAGTTGCCCTTTCTACACATCCTCTCCAGCATAAACTGTCTTTGGTGTTTTGTATTTTAGCCATTCTGACAGGAGTATGATGATATCTCAGAGTTGTTTTGATTTGCCTTTCCCTAATGGCTAAGGATGTTGAGTACTTTCTTAAGTGTCTTTCAGCCATTTTAGATTCCTATTAAGCATTCTCTATTTAGTTCTGTACCACACTTTTTGGTTGGATTATTTGGTGTTTTGGGGTCTAGCTTCTTGGGTTCTTTGTATGTTTTGGAAATCAGCCCTCTGTCAGATGTAGGGTTGGTGAATATATTTCTCCATTTTGTGGGCTGACTTTTTGTCTTGCTGACTGTGATTTTTGCCTTACAGAAGCTTCTAAACTTCAGGAGGTCCCATTTATTAATTTTTAATCCCAGTGTCTGTGCTACTGACGTTATATCCAGTAGCTGATGGAAGCAGAAGCAGACACCCACAGCTAAACATTGAGCTGAACTTCAGGAATCCAGTTGCAGAGAGGGAGGTGTGATGAGCAAAGGGGTCAAGACCAGGCTGGAGAAATCCACAGAAACAGCTGACCAGAACAAAGGGAGATCATGGATCCCAGTCTGATAGCTGGGAAACCAGCATAGGAGTGACCCAGATCCCCTGATCATAGGTGTTAGTTAGGAGGACTGGGAAGTCTATGGGGCCTCTGGTAGTGGATCAATATTTATCCCTAATATACGAATGGACTTTGAGAGTCCATTCCACATAGAGGGATACTGTCTCAGCCTAGATACACAGGGGGAGATCCAAATGATATGACAGACTTTGATGATTCCCCCATGGAAGGCCTCATCCTCCCTGGGGAGCAGAAAGATGGGTGGGGGTTGCTGCAAATTTAAATAAAATTATTATGTCCATCATTTGGTGACCCTGCAGAAAGAACTTGGAATGAAGAGCAGAAGTGGATGCTGGGAAGCCATTTTTCCATTACATAGCAGAAAAAGCTGAGGCCCAAAGAGAGATTCTGTGCAGACATAGTGGGGGGGGGGGACTGATGCTGGGAAAGACAGAGCTTGCACTTCAATTTCTGCCTTAAAAATACTGTCTGTGGGAATTAGCATGGAAACCCTCTCAAATGAAGCTGCTTCTTCTGTTCTACACACTAAAAGTCTGCTCCCTACTGACAGGATCAAGGTTGGGATACACGTACTTGAAACAGCCAGGTTCTGTGATGTGTGATGTTCACAGGCTGCTCAGGGACTGGCAGCCTCTGAATGGACATTGCTTGAAAGGTAGAAAGAGATTTCCCCTGGAGCACTGGATTCCAAGCCAGTAGGATTGCATCTCTGAAGGTCAAGAAACAGCCATCGCCCACCCTGTCTACATTGCTTTACATATTTTCAAGTTGGAAAATGTGGCAGATTGTCTTTGGGTGGTGGTCTTCAGAATATCATTGCAATCATCGTTTCTCCTCCTGCCAGCAACAAAAGCATCTTCTCTCCTTCCTTTCCTTTTTCCTCCTGTACTACTCTGGAGCCTGGTGATCAGGCCCCCTGTTCCACCCATGTCCATGTCCCTGAACCATGTCTCTGGCCAGACCCTTTAAACTCAGAGTTAGGCTGCTCAGCTCCAAAACTCTTTATGGATTTCTTACTAACTTGAAAGAAGAAGCCACAACCCTCAGAACTGCCAGAAAGAGCAGGAAAACTAGGCCACCTTCCACCTCTCTTTTTCATTCATCTCTCCTTGCATGCAATGGCCTTTTTGCTGTTGGGCCTCTGCTGGCTGACACTGGAAGGTGCTGCTGTTACCTCCGACCAAGTCAGCCCTTCTCAGCTCCCCACAGGGCCAAGGCCTCCTGATATTTTTGTCTCAGTTCCAGAGGCCTTGGAGCACCAGCCAAGAGTCTTCCCAGGGCTTTCTATGGCTCATCATCACTTTAGCATTTTCTTCAGAACCCTTATCAGTGTGTTTCCATGTTGTATTTATTTTGCTTGTTTCTCTCTAGACTCCTCTTTCTTCTACAGTTCACAGAGGGACTTGAACTGTCTGATTTACCACTATAATTTCATCTCCTAGAACTGCTTTTGTCCAGGATTGTGGATCAGAGAATGTTTGTGGCAGGAAGGAAGAGAAGAGAAACATATTAGTGGAATTTATTGCTGTGACCAGATATTGAGAACAATCAACTTAAGGGAGGATTTCTCTTGGCACATGGCTTGAAGACACAGTTAGTCCTGTGGGGGAAGGCATAGTACCAGGAGGGGCTTGTGGCTACAATGGTAGGAGCTTGCTTTCATCTAGAAAGATCAGAAAGACCACAGGAAATGTGGGTACTCATTTGGCTCTTTCCTTCTTTATATTCTGTCAGTGCTTCCAGCACATTCAAGTTAAATCTCTCTGTGCACAGCCCCACAGATGAATTCAGAGGTATGTTTCCCAGCTGACTTTGAGTCCTGGCCGTCAAGAGCAGCCATGGTAGAAGGGACAGAGGGACTTGTGGGCATTCTAGGTGGGTTGGGCCACAAGACAGTGACACTTACAAGTCTTAACTGTGGACTTTAAGACTCCAGAGCAGCAGTACTTGCAGCAAGCAAGATAGTTGTGGAACCACCACATCTCCACTGAGTTGTTTACATGTAGGGTATACGGAGGTCAAGAGAAAAGAGAATGGTCAACAAGTGAGGACCTTCAGTTCACAGATGTGTGGGCCTGTTCCTACCCGGGAGATGTCTGATGCCAGCACCTGCCATTGCATGAACTGCTTCAGGAGGAGGGTCACCTTCAGGTCACAGACTTAAAGACCGAGCTGTTTCCAGACATCTTGGTTGGGTCTTCTGACTCACCAGCAAGAGCTGGTTAGAGGTTGTCACTTCTATATGGGTGTCACAGGACAAATGATGGCCTGAGATGAGGGAAACTTGCTCCCAGAGGGTGAGGTGACAGTAAGTGACCTGTGGCATCTGTGAGAGCATCCCCATGGACACAAGTTACAGAAATGTAATCTGCCAGCCAGCAGGGGGAGGCTTTGAGGACCCTATGGCAGACTCAAGTTTTGGGAAGGAGAGTGAGGGTGGTGGTGGGGTGTTTGGCCAGCCTCAGGTTCTATGACACCCAGACTAGGTTCCATTTCTGTTGCTACCAAGTGAACTCTCAGAAGTCGCCAGGAGGGGGTTCAGCCCATCATGGAAAAGTCAATTCCCTGGGGCTCTTACTTATAACTTTGTTTGCAGATAGGGAGCCTTTTCCGCCTCGCTCCTCATCCCGAGCCTTTCTGCCTGTAACAATCACATTATTTAATTTAGACGAGTGAAGTTACCTTAGATCAATTATACTTATTTTTCCTGTGTAATTTCCAAAGCTTAATATCTGCATTCAGGCCCAGCCTGGGGGACAGCTTGTCTAGCAGAGTCCTGAACGATTTCAGCCTTTAATTCAATTGTACTTCTACCATGGCCTGAGCAGCGAGCATAATTCTTTTATCCCTAAGATGTCTCATTAGCAATAATCTAATAGCTCACATTAAAATATAGGTCACTGAGGTGGGCTGCTGATAGAAGACTTGTCATAACTTTGAAGGCTGGACAGCGGCTTTAGTGGGACCGGGTCCCCCAACTCAGTCACACCCAGCTTCAGGCTTAATACTGAAGCAATTGATTTAACCAAACAGTTTACTTTCTGCAGTTCAAGGCTGAGAAGTAACTTTGGCCGGGAAATGGGTTGATCTCTATGATTATGGATGGGCAACAACATTTCTTGCCAACATAACATAATAGGAAAGTTCTTTGGCCTCAGATATTGGCTGGAGCCTCATTCCATTCACGATAAGAGCACACAAGGTAACCAGGGGCACTGCTTTTGCTTTCCCTGACCTCAGTTTTCATTCTCATGAAAGAGAATGGTGGCGAGGTCAGGTGCCATGCACCTAGATTCTGGCACTCTGTGTTCCACTTGTCCTGGAGATCTCTTGATGTTTTCTTCCCAATCTGCTTTCCTTAATCAAATCGATTTGTTTAAAAAAGGGAAATTCACATATCAACTTGGCAAAATCTCAAGAACATTTGCAGAAAGATTCATGCAGAATGATAGCATTTACATAAACTCACAGCATACAAGAAGAAATGCTTTCTATTGTTATGACAGGCAAAAAAGGATCCATGCCATCAGAGGTCAAGGTAAAGGTTGCCTTTGGGCAGAGGGAGGGCATGCTGATTGGAAGTGTTGACAGGGTAACTTTTGTAAGGCTGCTTATTATTTTTTAACATCCTTTGTGTAGTTAAATGGATATATTTACTTGTTAAATAGTTAATTTATAAGTAGTTCAGTCTTCTTTGAGTATAAAGCCATATACACCTATCTAATAGAGAACTTTATGGCTACC
The DNA here is from genome assembly GCA_030556225.1 of Cricetiscus sungorus. Taxonomy (NCBI): domain Eukaryota; kingdom Metazoa; phylum Chordata; class Mammalia; order Rodentia; family Cricetidae; genus Cricetiscus; species Cricetiscus sungorus. The sequence continues at coordinate 30,786,006 of JANBXA010000729.1, forward strand.
CATATATTTTAGGAATATATATGCATATGTATATTTAGTGATACATGCTAAATATATTATGTATATCCATGTATGATATATGTTTCATCAATACAGGTATATTACATGTATTTAACATATGGTAAATCTGTGCAAACATTTACGGGTGGTAACCTCAGCAGCATGCCACAGAGGACCCACCTGCAGTGACTATGTCCTTGGAGGCTACATATCCACTCCTGAAGACAAGCCTTGGGTCATCTCCTAAGGTTCTAGGCCCTAGACTTCCTTCTCCCCACTTTTCCCATAGAAACATATGTTCTAGTTTGATGGTGGGACTGGATATTAGAACTGATGTTAACTAACCACCTCACCTCTCTGAGACAATGGGACTTGCTAGGCGCCTCACAGGGAAATGAGAACTTTGGATGATCTCTCAGTATAGGCAACAATGGTCTATGAAGAGATACCCTACTTCCGTTACCACTGAGAAATTGGTCTAATCTGGACCCTCCTCTACCTGCCAATGTCAAGACTCTACTTGGACCCATAAACTCTTCTTCAGGACCTCCAGCCTTCACAGCCAGACCACCCGGCTGATGTGTGTCACATGAGGACAGGGGTAGGCTGGGTTTGGGTGGGGTGGGGATCTCATTTCAAGTGTCAGGACACAGAAATCTGAAGTCTTAGAGCCATGACTAACCTGTCTCAATCTACAGTGGATATTCAACCTGGGGTGGGGTGAAGTGTGTGTGTGTGTGGGGGGGTTATTTTTCTCAGATCTCTGGGAGGAGGAGGATGCAGCAGAGGGAAATGGGAGGGACAGGATGTCTTCAAATATCAAGGCCTTGGCAAGTGGGAACTGCCCAGGGAGGAAGAGAAGGGGAGAAAGAGAATAGCATCTTGGGTGGGTTCTAAGCACAGTGGAAAAGATGGGCCTGAGATCCTGGGAAGATTTTGTGAACCTTGAAAAGGAAACGAGATAGAGAAGGCATTGGCTGACAGGTAGATGTTATTGGAGTTCCAAAATGCATCAGCCTCAAAGTTACTAGACAAAAAGGACGAGCATTCTTCAGGGGATGGAGAATTTGGACAGGGAGGGCCATGAAAGAGAACAGGAAGGGCCCAAACAGAAAGTTGCTGCACCCCTGAGATAGAACAATGGTAAAGAGTATTTGCCCTGGGCTTGAGTTCCACTCAGTCCCACTTTAGCCCTGCAATCCAAGACAAGGCATTTGGTCACTGTAAAATAGATTTATACCAACAGTGAATGTTATGTGAAGGAGGCTTAACACAATGGCTAGAATCACTATGTCCAGGAAATAATACATTACCACATGGGTCACTGGTATCCACTGTGTGTTTCACACTACCACACGGGTCTCTGGCCACTGTGTGTTTAGCATTTGCTCAGCATTTAAGCCTCATGACTATTCAATGAGACCGTCTGTTATGACTGTGTCTGAGAAGCGAGAAACTGAGTCACTTAACAGCCCCAGGTGCACAGGTGGGAAGTGGGTGCCTGGGTTTAATGTCATGTTCCTAATAGGAAGGTTGTGAGTTCCTGCGCTGGCTTGTCATATCAAGGAAGGCAAGAAGCCAGGGCTTCTGGTGTTTGCCACAAACATGCCAAAACATGGATGCCAGCTGCAGGCTCACTCAATCCAATAGTCTTGAACAAAACCCAAGAGTCTGCTAGAATGCTAAGGTGTTGAGAAGTGGCAAATGGGCAGCCATGATGAGCCTTGAAACCATAAATCCTACTGGTACCACAGGGACTAACCATGATAGGTGCCGTCATAACCTTCTTACAGTTGGGAAACAGAGCTTCAGAATCTGAAGGTCACCCAGCACAAACAGTGATAGGGAACCCTGAAGTCAGCTTTTAGTTCTAACTCCAAAATCTGAATGCATGGCTGTAACAACAGCCCACAGTTTCTATCTCATCTGAGGGTTGCAGTTACATAGGCCTAACTTTAAAATTCTGGGGAAAAAAATTGTCTCCAATAGATTTAGGGGAAGTATTGATATATACGGTTGTTGTTTTAAGTGCTTTGTGTTTATTTACTCATTAATCCTCTCAACAGTTGTATGAGGTAAGTTACTACCACCACCAACAGTGGCAGTGGCAGCAGCAACAGCATCTTACACATTTTAAAGATGAGGAAATTGAGGTAATGGGCAAATAAAGAAACTCAGCCCAGAGCCTGCAGTCAGCAGTGGGATAGTATTACAACTCAGGCCACACCACTCCTAGCTGTGTGCTTTACCCTTGGACCTTTTGACTTCTCCCATAACGCCCCACACAGTGTTTAAAATACTTTGTGCTAAAGAAGATGGTAACATGTCCTCATGTCCTCTAATCTCAGATGAGGTGGTCAAACACTCTGGCAAAGTCAGTTCTCTCCAAAATGACCTTAGATTCAACGCTAACACTGTTGACCTGCAATGACCACCCCACCCCACCCCCGGCACCTTCAATGAAAAAGGACTGGAGATTTTTTTTCTCTAGCTAGGAATAGAAAGTCATGGTTATTAAGTCAGCAAGGTACTTGGTACTTACAAACAGATCAGTAGAACAGAAGAGAAAACCCGGAAGAAGCTCAGTCATAGAAGGACGTTTAAAGATTGAGAATTCCTTGCTAATCAAAGCAGAGAAGTAGCTATTTGATGGTTTTACCAAAAATAATGAAGTGGAACTCCTACCACACACCTTCTACAAATGAACTCCCGCTGAGTAGATTAAAGACATGACTATGAAGGACCCAAACTGTCAAATCTTAAAATATAATGAAGGAAAACATCAGTGAGGGGAGAACTTCTCAAATTACACAAAGGCGCATAAACTGTAAGGAAAGACTGATGCATTTACATAGTAAAACACCTAATTGCTATCAAATCGTGAGCGGAGCAGCCATCTTGCACAACCAAATAAAGATGCTTGCACTAACACAGAAAGATGAGCAGCCAGCATGCTTATAAGTTCCTGTGAATTAAGAACATACAAGCCAATATGTATGTATTGAGGAAATGTGCTGTCATTTCCAGAAGAAAGGACCCATAGGCATGGGAGAAGGTATACAGTATAATGAGCAGTTGGAGAAGTGCAAATTAATCACAATAAAATACCATCTCACACTGTGAAGATTGCCAAGAGTCAGCAGCCCAGATGTGAAGATGAGAGGGGGGAAAATCTGAGGCTGCTAGAGGGAGCTGTAGGTGCTTCCCCACTTAGAAAACCACATGTCATTGCTTCATAAAGCTGAGCATAACCTGGAAAGCAACAATGCTTAGAAGAATGTTCTCTCCCAAGAACACTCCCTGGAGAAATTCTTGTGAATGTGAATAAGAGACATTTTAACATGTTTATGTTGATTGTTTGAAATCCGCACACATGTGCACACACTCCTTCCAACACCCCCATGCACACACATAAACCTATGTCTTTCACACTGAATAAGTAAATGAATGTGGTCATGTATTTAACAGATTAAATATATATAGAGAGTAATGAAAATTAGGAAACTATGACAAATGTCATCATTCTGGATAAATCTAAGAAGACATAATAAAGCCAAACAATGCATTATTTGGGAATAAATTCATAGGTGGTAGTACCACGAAGAAAAAGTAGAGACAATGATTTTTAAGTTCAGGACAGTGGTTGCTATGTGTGCAGGAACTCATGCTGGGAAGGAATGGGCTTGGGAGGACTGAATGGAGTCTTGCATAGTCATATAATAGCTATTATAAATGTGAACTATACACAATGTTTTCACACTTGATGAATTTCACACATAATCAAAACAGCATCTGTGTTCTGTTTCTGAGTCCATGCTTCAGATAGTTATGGCATGCTGTCTGTTACGACTTGCAGACTGTTTCTGAGCTTCCATCTGCTTTGATATTCCCAGATGAATAAAGGTCTATCGCCAAGTTGATCATAACCCCTGTGTCCTCGAGACAGCCAGGAGACAGGCAGGCATGATCCCTCTGTCTTCTAACTGTCAAAACCATGGTAAGGCCATCCAAGGATGTGTCTGGGTAGGCATAGAAGGAGGGAAATCTTCCCTTCAGAAGACTGCATTGTGTGTCCCTGATACACCTTTCCCATTATCCCTCCTGGCTCTTCTGTTACCATATGTCCTGTTTTTCTTTTTCTCACGGCCTACCTCACTTCAATGATGGCCTTGGCCACAACTGTAGAGCCCAATCAAGCCTCAGATACCTTTCTGCTGGGTTACCTGTCATTCTTGTTCTCCTCACCTCTGGAACCTCTGCCCCTTTTTGATGTAGGAGCTGTAGGCCTTCCCAAGATGAATACAAGCAAGTTTCATTGGTTAGGGAAGGATTTTAGATTTTTGTCCCAAATAAGAGGGAAGGAAGAGTGAGGGTAACTGTCATGGACATATTGCCAAAGCATCTTCCTGCAGTTCTAGAAGATTCAAGTCTCAGAGAAGTGGGACAAGCAGGGGAGGCCACCTGGAGGCTGTCACAGCCATCCTGGCACCAGATGACATGGCTTGGAATAGGGCAGTCACCTCTGAGGTGCAGAGATGTGACATGATTTAGAGTCTGCAGAAGCTGTGCAGGTTCGATACAGGAGCAAGAAGAGTTAACTTCGTGGAGGGGCAGTTCATGTGTTAGTCATGGAGGGGGCACCAGGGGCTCTGATTTTCTCATGGCCAGTTCAATGCCTCTGGTTTTCCAGGTAGAGCTGCCTAGAGTGTAGTTGAACCCAGAGTGCTAGGACCCAGAGCAGAGGGCCTGGCAGAGGGTGCAAATGTGGAGGTCAAAAAGGGACAGTGGCCCTCTGGTGCCAGTGACTGTAGGGGACAGCTGGGCTTATAACCTGGCAGAGAAGACACTGAGAACTAAGACATATTTTCTAGATGAGAAGCTTTGGAAAACTCAAGGGAGTACCCTGGTAGAGACAGATCTGAACTAGTGTGCTTTGTATTGAGAGAACTTGTTAAGCTATTTGTATTTAAAATACAACTTAGGCCAATGACCAATAACCCTGGACAGACCAGCTTCAATGAAAAAGATTTAATATCCTAATAGAGAGGGAGATAGGAGAGAGGAAGGAAGAGGGAAAGAAGCTGGGAGAGAAGGAGGGAGGGAGGAAGGGAGGAAGGGAAGAGGAGGAGGAGGAGGAAGGGAAGAGGAGGAGGAGGAGGAAGGGGAGGAGGAGGAGGAGGAGGAGGAGGAGGAGGAGGAGGAGGAGGAGGAGGAGGAGAGAGAGTGATGTCTAAGTAGACTTCCCGTTCTCTTTTGCCTTAATTGTTCCTGTGATGCCTTGGAGGTAAGGGCTGTGAAAGAGCCCTCAGGCCTCAGCTTCTTGGATTCTAGATGCACTCCAGCCTAACCTCTGTTTGTCAAGGCCTGGTGTCTGCAGGGAGATGACCAAAGATGGACTAACAGCACCAGCTATGGCTTTGCGTCCCATGGCCTGTGTCACCAAGTGGCATGGTAAGTGGAAGTGACGCCTCCCCAGAGACCATGTTAGCTCTGATAATACTCCAGCCTCCTGCCCACCACTTGCCCTCAGGCCAACTGGTGGGGCAGGGTGCAGAGCACGAGAGAAGCCACATGGCCCCAATGGCCCTTAGAACTATGAGCAGGGAGTCTGGGCCGGAGATGAAGGAGACGCCTTCTCCTTCAGGCCAGCTGTGTCCCCCAGATGTCTTGGAAGCCACAGGGGGAACTCTAAGAACTTGCCAATCAGCCTTCTGATAATGTCCATGTGGTTAGGGGAATGCTTCTCTCCACCCCTGCAACAGATACCTCCAGGGTCCTGCCCATCCTCCTTGTACTCAGTATGTTCTCAGTGCAGACCCCACCCTGATGCTTCCTGATGCCAGGACCTAGGGCTCTGCTGAGACCCTTCTCTGACAACAGACACATGCTAATCTCAGGCCAGACTAGAAGCACTGGGGAAGTCAACAGTTGGGAACAGTTTTCATGGGTAAACCCAGCTTTCTCCTGGGGGTGGGTGGGTGGTGAAAGTCCAAAGTATTTACTGTGCCTCTGAGGTCCTAGCAGGATAACATCAGTAGCTCATGCCATGAGCTACTCTTTAACCCACCTTCTTTTGGTCTCATATTCTTTCCTCTCTTGCTTGTTCAACTTATTCCCAGGAGTTCTCCCCTCACATATTCTGATCATTCTTTCAAATTCACCTTCTGGATGACTCCAACATAAACTAATTCCCACCAAGGAACAAACTCTCTTCTACTTCTGTGGGTATGAGTTTTTGCAGTGCTAGCTATGTAGCAGATTATGTCAGATAACATCCTCGTCTTGGATGGGGAAGTTACATAAATAACTGTACCAGGCAAATACACAAACCCCAATAAAATGGAGATCCAATGCTTGTGAGCACTGCTTGTCAGGGAAGGTTTTACATTGGAGTTGGCCTTGGAGGCTTTGGAGGGTGAACAGGTATTCATTCCACCAATAGACAAAGGGATGAGAAGAGCATATGAAACATTCAGCAGGGCACAAAACCATAATATTAGTTGAGTATCACCTATGTTGGTAGAGAAGAGAGTATATTTTGAAGACTTATTTTACTTTCTGTGTATGAGTGTTTTGCCTGCATGTATGTTTAAGCATCATATACACACCTGGTACTGAGGAGGCTGGAAGAGGGAACGGCAGTTACAGATAGTGTGAGCTGCCATGTGGGTGCTGGGAACCAAATCCAGGTCCCTTCCAAGAGCAGTCAGTACTTGTGACCACTGAGCAATCTCCCAGGGCCTATCAAGCAAGGAGCAGGAAAGGCTTAAGGAAATCAGGGACAGAATTAATGGCTAAAAGTGTGGTCAATTGGACAAGCAAAATTTTGTTTGCACTGCTGACGCTCTTTATGCTGTGAAGCTTGGAGAGCCAGGAGGATCTTTTGAAGTTGTGAGTTAGCTTTTTCTTATTGTACAGGTATCAAATGCTTATTGAAGAAAAGTGGGCAGATAGATTCCAAGTAGTGGAAAGGAGAAAATTAGATTATTCTAAATCTATGGTTCATTCGGTTGTCCTGGTATGTCTCCAGGATTTCAGCTGGGGTGTTGGACTTGCATTTCAAGAATTGCTCTGGCAGCTGGGTATGATTGTATGGCTAGAAATGCAGGGGGGATAGAGTGAGCAAGAAGGGGTGATGGCAATCCTTTGGAGCTGAAGGAGGATTGCTAGGACTCCATAGGCATTCAGGAATGAGAGTATGGGGCTTGAAGACCAGCTGACATACACTAAGCAGGGGGAATATGCCAGGTCAGTTAGAGAGATTCAGGTGTCTTTATCCACCAGAAAAATGGGATCAGGAGACCTGGGTTTCTCTTTTAGCTTTGACACTTTCCACATGTGGGACATCAGACAGGTCTCTTAATCCTTGGGTTATGCATTTTCCTTCCTTTGTCACAGAGGACCAGAGATGACTACCCTTGATGACAGGGAGCCTATAGTCTCCAGTTCTCATTCTGAAACCTCAGGTCTACCCTTGCCTAATCTCCTGTTTCCTGTCATCAGTTCCCAAGAGACCAAGATGAACCTACAACCCTTTGGGCATCCCATCATCTCCTCTCTGTATCCTCTCCACAGGATATCTGTGTTGCTGGCCCTGTGTGTGAACATCCTCTAAAAAGTCCCATGTAGCAGCTATACATTTACTCAGTCATTCACTCATTTTATGTGTCAGTGAATATTTAGTGAGTTGCAGGTTCTAGAGACACAGAATTAGATAGACAACACTTCTGTTCTTTTGGAGCTCAACTGCCATTCCAGGAGAGATGAAATTAATTAATTAGTCAAGTCAGTGATTTGATAGGGAATGGGGGTGAATTTTTAGATGCCAGAGTCTGAGAAGGAGTCTTTGCACTAAGACCTGAATAACTCAGATGGAAGCAAGAGCAAATGGAAAGGCCCTGGGGTAGCTTTGAGCCTGGAATGTTGAAAGCATGGACAGATCAGTGTGACTAAGCGTTACTGAAACTTCTCCCCATGCTGTGTAAGTGTCGTTCCTCTATTCCTGCCTGCTGCTCTTACTGATTTGACGTCACCAAATTCCTGTCCTCCAGTGATCACAGCTAGTCCTGATGGCAGTGGGCTCTTTACACATTGGGCTGGGAATTCCTGGGTATTGTCTTTCATGACTCTCTTAGCTGGGTTGATTCAGACACAAGTAGACGTTGGATAAATAAACTCCCAGGTCCAAGTAGCTCACCCTTAAACACAAAGAAGATGCTGCTCAAATTGTAGCCCCGCTCTTTCCACCCATCCCCTTACTTTGCTTCACCCACACCAGCCCATACTACACTAGCTTTCTCACCCTTCATATGGTTTATTTATTGTGTTTCCTGTTTTCTTCCTGCTTCCGGGACTGAACAACCAGCTCTTTGACAGTGTTATCCACTTGTGGGAAACTAAAAAGGTTTGCTCTGGCAGTTGGGGAGACGTTTATAAGAATGAGTGTGTATCAGTACTCAGCCTTACAGAACAGGGTCACAGCCTCCAAAGCCTGCTAGGCTGCTGGTCACAAACAGAGCCAGGAGTAAAATCCTGGGCCTGACCTTTCAACAAACTGAGCTGGCCAAAGAAAACCGCCCAAGGGCCCAGCCTAGCCCTGCCCAGCCCTGCCCAGTGAGCCACCAGTTGCAGTGCTCATCTTGGAGCACCGAATTCCCATTTTCCTGGTGGAGAAAACTCTCACCAAGTAGATTAAGTGGTCTGGCCTATGAGAGCGCTGGTGTCGCTGGGGTGGTGCCCCCCCCAACTTTTCCAACCCCCCTTTTCACAGACTAGATCCCAGTTCTGGGAATCTGTTGCCTTCTTCCTTTGCTCACAGGCAGAGCCTGGTGTCTTTGGGAGCCGCATGCCCTACTCCTGCCGAAGAGAGACACAGAAAGGGTGTGAAGCTAGGTCCCCACTCGTCCCTTGGAGTCTGGCTCCCGCCACCCCAGAGCCCGTGGGAGCTGAGCCCCCGCCTCTGTCAGTCCGGGCCACGCTGTCAGTCTGCATTAGCGCTAACAGGCTCCAGACCGAGCGGGCTGGGCGCGGGGCTAATGCAATAGGCGCGTTACCTGGAGCACAGGCTACATTACTAGGTCGGCCTCCTCCGGGCACAGCCAGAGCCAACCAGCCCGCATCCTGCCGGCTGTCCGGCACCCGCAGTGCTCCCGGGGCCCCGCCTGAGTGCCACGCGGCGGAGCTCAGCCCGGGCTGGCGCCTGCGATCCCCGAGCCGCCCACCACGTGAGTGCGCCCTGCGCGCGGGACCGGTAAGTGTGCGGCCGGCCCCAAGCTCATCGTGAGCGGCTGCACCCACTAAAGTGTCCCGAAGACTTCCAGGGTTATTGGGGGCAGTTCCCCGCGAGTTGACTCCCGGCCCAGCACAGCCCACAAGAAACTTGCCATTTAGGTGTGTGTGTGATGGTGCGGGAGGCAGAGAATGACCCAGGTAGAGACCAGGGTCTTTAGCCCGACCCACAGGGCGGCCCAAGGAGGTCCCCACCTATGAGTTCTGTCCCAGTCGGACGCGCGTCACAACCTCTCTCTCCAAATTTTTCCAACACATGTGCTCCCTTTTCTAGGAAGCTGGAGTCCGCTCTGCACACGGATCCCGACGTTCTGGGTTCCCCTGGGTGGTCTCAGTTGGTGCAAACAGACTGCAAGCCCTGGTGACCACTTTATTTTTTCCCCCTTTTTATACAAGTAGAGCTTCGCTGTGTCCCCAGTGCCTCCGAAGTCCCTCTTTCCAGCCGCACCCATGCTTCTGGCGCGAATGAACCCGCAGGTGCAGCCGGAGCTCGGCGGGGCGGACCCGCTGCCTGAGCAGCCCCTAGGGCCCTGCAAAACCGCGGATCTGCTGGTGGTGAAAGAACGCAACGGTGTCCAGTGCCTCCTGGCGTCCCAGGACGGTGACGCGCAGCCCCGGGAGACTTGGGGCAAGAAGATCGATTTCCTGCTGTCTGTGGTCGGCTTCGCAGTGGACCTGGCCAACGTGTGGCGCTTCCCCTATCTCTGCTACAAAAATGGTGGTGGTGAGCGCAGGGTTGGCTGAGGTTTTGGACTTGGGAGGCTGCTTGCTCTTGCAGTGTCGGCTGGGAAGGGAGCAGGGATACCCATGCAGAAGAAGACACACATTAAGAAATGTAGTGTTCAGGAAAGAACTCTTTAGGGCGCCAGATAATAGGACCAGAGTGCTCTCCGTTAGGGAAATTGAGGCAGGACCTTGGACAGTGGTAGGCGTAGGGGTTCAAGGACAGAATAGGGGGCACCTGGTTGGGTTAGGAACTCCTAGTCAATGCTGCCCTCGCAGGAAAGGGGTGTAGATCTTGAAAGGTTCTCAAAGAGTTTAGGATGTTCTAGCCAGACGCGAGATGATAATAACTCTAACACTCTTAGCCTTGTGGCTCCAACACTTGGTCCCATAAAACTGGAGTCCTTGGATCACCGGAGAGCCACAGGGATAAGTGCACATAGCTTTTGTGAGATTACACCACTAGATGTGAAGGGCTCAGCTGGACCTTGAGGCAGGAGGCCTGGGAGACTAGAATGTCCTCTTCAGTTTTACAGGCTCTGGCTATATTGAGTGGCGAGCAGGTGAACCTGGAGAAGACACCCACTAGCCAAGCTCTTTTTTTCCTCTTCTTGATGAGCTGTCATTTTACCCATCTGCTCTGGAATGAGAACACAGAGGTCATATATAGCCCTATGGAAGCAGCCTTAAGCTCCTTCCTGAAGGACTTGGAGCCTAAGATGCCCAAGCCACTCCAGTCCCACCACCTTTACTGAGATGTAAGCTCAGGAGCGCCCTGCACAGAACCCAGGGACATGAGCTTCTAGAGGAAGATACTGGGCCATCCCTGGTACTACAAGACAAGGCCTCACCTTGCCTTGGAGGAACTCTGACTTGGAATTTAAGGGAAGTCAGTTGGAGGTAGGGTGAAAATTTAGAGGGGGTTGGAAGGAGCTTGTGACTTTATCCCCAAGAGTTCAAGATGCAAGACTCTTTGTTTCTGTGTGCCCTCTGGACACTTGCTTTGGGATAAACAATACCCAGTATTTATAAAAAGGGTGTGGTCACCAAAGAGAGCAGGTGGCTCTGAGTTGATCCTGTTGCATATAGAAGCTTCAGCTCTCACTGAGAAAGGGAATCAAAGCCAAAGCCAAGTGGTGAGCAGCTATGTGTTCCCTTCCTGACATGGGTCTTTCACCATTAGACACTCCAGACAAGGCAACTGGGGCAAAAGTCCCAAGTGTCAGATGATGCTTCCTGGCCTCTGATGGTCCTATTTACTCTCCTGGCTCAGTACTCTGATCCACAGATTTTGGGCAAAGAGAGAAAGCTAAGGAAGAAGAGGACAATCAAAAGGTAAAGATTTTTCCATACGTTGTGGCTATAGATCTGCCAGGGACTCAGGGTAGATTTGAGCATTCTGGCCCTTGGAGGCCAATGGTAGCAACAACAAAAAAGGTAGATTTTTTTTATATTTGTAGCAAGCAGGGAGATGATGAATAAATGACAAATTGGGAGCCCTAAGAACAAGTTGCATGTCCTTAGTGACCGTCTGAGACTGCCTGTCTCTAGACACCAGACACTCTTGTCATTAATCAACAATATTTCTGTGGGTTATCTCACTGTAAGGCATAATACTAGGCTCTGCAGGGGTTACCTGGATGTATAAGCCAGCATTCTGCCTTCTGGGGACACTGATTCTCAGAAAGTCCTCATTGTTACACTGTGATATGTCCTTTCTATTGTTACATGTTCATTGACACTAAAGCAACACAGATGGCCAACTTGACACATGTGCTAAATAGATATTTCAGGGTCCTCATTGACACTATGCCCAAATGGCCACTGTCATGTTGCAGAGAGAACAGCTGCAATGTGCTGGATGATAGATTGGGTTTCAGGGACAAAGTACAGCAAATTTGTCACAGATGTAAAGTTTTCATGGAAATTGACTGAAGTTCCCTTTCCTGGGCATCCTGGTCCTGGAGTGACCTATTCTGCATTGTTCTATAGTTTGTCTTTTGTAGACCTGTTCCCCAAGCAGGCTAGGAAAATCTGAGGTACAGACTGTAGGATTTTAATGTCCAATAACATTCAAATCCCAGAATGTGATAGGAGGTCCCTACACACTTACATTGAACACACTTATATTTATATGTTAATGAAATAACCCAAGCTCTCAGAGACACATTGCCAATTTTAGGAACCATGACAGAAACATGATGAAACTAACACAGCAATGTGTTAGAGATGATGATGAGGATGTGAATGTGTGTGTGTGTGTGTGTGTGTGTGTGTGTGTGTGTGTGTGTGTGTGTGCAGCCTAGATATCAGGAGTCTTAACGGTGAAGTTATAGGCTCCAGTTTCTAACACGTATGATTTTCAGCAATTCTCCAGGCCTTTGTTTCCTCATCTGTCTAACAATCTTGTTCAGCTAAGAGGAGGGCCAAGGACAAAATGCTCAGTGCTTGTGCAGAGCTAGTGTTAGAGAGAGTGGTTCCTGCTTTTATCAGCATCATTAGGATGCCATAGAAAAGGGATGGGAGAGTGACTGGTGCTATAGAGGTTTAAGAAGAGGCTGCTGAGCAGTGATGGGGGTGGAGGGGCAATGAGCTGTGGCTGGAATGAAGCTGCTCTGGGTAGGGAGGGCTTGGAAAAACAGCATTTTAGCTTCCACCTGGGACAGGCTCCTCAGAAGAGGAACTTGGGCTGGCTGGAGGGCAAGCCAGGAGAGATAAGGGTCAGAGCAAGTTGGGGGCTGGGCTGCAGAAGCCTTGGGTGCTAGGCTGAGGGGGAAGGGCTGCTACATCAGTGAATTTCCATTGCTGATTAGGAGGTTTGCAATTGGTCTGGGGACAGGTGGTGTAGCCAGCCACAAGATACAGTGCAGAGTACCATGCACAAAGAACAACTCACAGAGGCCACCTCCAGAAGTGAGTACTCAGTCTGGGAGGACAGAGCAGTCTGATTTTAGTACTCCCTTCCCTGCTCCAGGGGATGCTCAGTTGCTCCTGCAGGCCTCCATCTCCCCTGAGATCTCACACTGTTCTTGTGGGCCCATTCTCCTCTGGTAATTCTGAATTCAGTTCCAGGGATGGGCCAGCAGGCAGGCATTTCTTCAGTCTTACAAGGAGCCAAAGACTTGAGTTTGAATCCCAACCCTGCCACTCAACTGTTACCTCAGACATCAAAACTTCTATTATAAAGTGACACAATCTTAGATGATCCCCACAATTTATGGTCCCCCAATACCCTGGCTCCTGCTGGACACAAGCCAGGCTTTATCATCCTGTCCTTTAAGAGCCTGGCCCTGGGTCTTTGTGTTCTTTGGTGCCAGTGCTAACAGAGAACTCTCCAAGTCTGAGTGCTTATACTGGCTCAGACTGGAGAATGTTTTGAACTGAAGAAGGTGCCAATAATTTATGCCCCTGGCTAATGTTTTATGAATGAATTACTGTCAAGGATCAGCCTGTCTGAACATCTTCCTGAAGACTAGCTGTGGGAATGACAGACCGTGAGTTCCGGATTGTTCCCTTGGAACCTGAGATTGGGTCTGTGCTGGTCTCTGGAAAGGAACTAATACGTAGGTGACTGGGTGCTCATTTCTGAAGGTGGCCTCTGTGAGTTGTCCTCTGTGCATGGCACTGCGCACTGGATCTTGTGGCAACTGTGGATTCTGGGGTTTGGGCACACCCAACTTTGAATCCGAGTCTGATATTTGCTGGAGACGTATGGTGTCTTGAAGCCTCAGTTTCCTAGTGCAGAAAAGAAGGGGTAATTTTAACCTTTTCTACAGAGCCAGATAACGTCAGACAATATAAATAAAGTACTTGGGATAATGTTGCATAATAGGGGCTCAATGGAAATGCTACTGTTTCAATATTTTTGATGATACTGGTTACAATGTGAACGCAGGTATAGGATAAAGTCCTAATTCTGAAACATGTAGAATTTATTTTCAAAAGAAATTGATGAAGGAGATAAGGTAAAAAAAGAACTCCTTAAACCTGGGGCCATAGTGTGGCAGCTTTAGGAGGCAAGAGTTGGGCTTTATCCATATCAGATAGTCTACAGTGTGCCACTGTAGATTGATTATGTGGACAGTGGGCTTAGCATTCCTGCATGGGTTCTATGAGATGCTATCCTTCTGAGTTCCCAGTATACTTCCCACACAACCCAAATGCCTGGGATCCTCAATACCACATCTGGGGGTTCCTGGCTTGATACCTTCATGTCTAGCTTGGGTGCAGGGCCATCCACATATGGATCCTGTTTGGGTGATACATATTATTTAGCTCAGATGCACAAGGAGTCAATTATCATGGTACTCAAGCTGTGCCCCCCCCCCTTTCTAAAGAGTAAAGTACTGATCTGGGCTCATTATCATCTAGTGGCCCACTACTCTAAGCTGGCCAAATGAAGCTGAAGGGCTGTTCCCAACCAAGTGAGATCTAATTGAGAAAAATGCTGTTGTGGCTTGTCCTGCAGTCCTAAACCCATTGCCTATGTGAGAGTTAACGTCTAGGACCCGTGGAGAAGGTGCAGGGCTTGCATTGCTGACACCTCCATGTGATTCACTGTAGAGACCTGTTTACTCAAGAGAAACTCATTGGCTAATGTCAACTCCTAGTACAAAGATGTGTGGAAGACAACCTCCACCTCTAGGGAGTTGTAGTCCACCGTAGATAATATGAAAGTTCATAATGTATTACCATATTCCAAGTATGTTCTAAATGGGGGCACTGTGGTCCTTCTTGGTTCTTTGTGGGTCACATTTCCTGTAGTAGTACAGTTCTGAACTTCCAAACACTTTCAGACTTATTCCTCTTAAAGAGACCGGAATGGAGGTGATGGATGAAAGAAAGGGCCAGTCAAGTTTGGGTGTGACAGTGCAGGGAGAGGTGTTGCATAGAGAGAGGTAGCCTCCAAACTCACTTCCCAAACTCAATCCCACCCCCACTGACCCCTGAGAGGAGCTGACTCACTCACACCAGGGTGGTGTGCATCTTGCCAGGAGTTGTGCCTGGGTAGCTCGGCTCAGATAAGAGGTCATCTTGAACCAACATGAAGAGAGGGGGAGAGAGAGAGAGAGAGAGAGAGAGAGAGAGAGAGAGAGAGAGAGAGAGAGAGAGAGAGAGAGAGAGAGGGCATCCTTTCACCCAACCATACCCCAGAAACCTGGCTCTGGATTTTCCTGGGCAAATGACCCCAAGGACCTGTTGAGCAATGTGCAAGGTCTTGTTGCCTGTAGGGACCTAGGAACAGAACTCAGGCTCAGGACAAAGAGCCCACCGGCATATACCAGAGGCCTTTTCTGTGGCCTGTGGAACTGAGGATGAAAGGAGCTCAAGGCCTTGGCTAGCAGAGTTCAGTGTAGAGCTCTAAGAGCTGGGAATTCCATACTTGGAGTTTTTGACAGAACTATTACAAAGGCCTATTGTCAAAGAAGGTTGTGGCTGGAGTTGTTATTTTGAGTTATGTCTATAAGAGGACTGTGTCCCAGCCCTGCAAGAATTTGGGTAGCTCCCCAAGCTTAGATATTGGCCCCTGAGATGCTACAGGGTGGCCAAATCTGGCTATTTTATTGGCTTAGGCATTGTTGGGCCTGACGAGAGCCTCAGGCAGTAACAGCCCACAGTGGAGCTGCAGGCATCCAGGAAGCTGCCCTGTGCATTTTTACTCCTTGAGCACACCAGAGTTTATCTAGAATGCTGAAGGAAGTCTGTCCTCAGGAGATTGGTCTCGATGACCTTCCTCTCCTGGTGTAGCTTCCAGTGACCAGACTCCCTCCACCTCATCCTAGTCCCTCAGATTTGGGCCATCACATTCCTCTTGGTGTCCCTTCCTACCCTATCCCCAACCACTTTTCCGCAGGTCCCCCTCACCTTCCCAGGTGTCTATCTTAGTGACCTCAGAGGCTGCTGGCTTCTCTTTCTGATGACCAGGAATTTACATGGAAAATTCTAGGACCTCCTGTGCCACTCAAGCTCCTCTATAATGGTGGGATATCTGGCTATGTAAGTGGCCCCAAGAGACAAATGCTTTTTCATTTTTACTAAATTTATCCAAAGGCCTTTGGCCAGAGTCTCTTTCTCAATGGATACTTCTCTTCCTTGTAAGGTGGTGTGACCATGTGTGGGTGCATGCACACGCATAAAAGATCAAGTCCTAGCATTGCATGAGTATATATGGGTGTGTGTTGTGTGAAGTCATGTTTCAGGGGACTTTCTAGAAGCTGAGCCCACAGGGAGGTATGTCCTGTTACGGTTTTCCCATGTCCCATAAGCTCTGCACTTACATAGCAAGGGTACTCTAGAACTGTGACAGGATCTGGACTTTCGAGGCCTATAGGAGGCTTGTGGCAATACACGGTCACATCAGAGAAACACAGGGACACAAGGACATGACAGTGATGGCCCTTGCAGACCAGTATTTACAAGCAACTTTTAATTCCATGATTTCTGCTGCAGAACTGGTTATAAAGAGATGTCCTCGGCCCACCATAGCCAACCAGACCCCATCCTAACTCTTCACCCACACTCCCGTTTTTTGTTTTTGTTTTTAAGGGAGCTCACACCAGTGTGTTACTTAATGTCCTTTTTATTTTTAGCAGAGACATTAGACCATTGGGTGTTTTCTGATTTTCATTTATACTTGCCATATAACCATTAAAAGTTTTTAAATTAAGACATAATTATATCACACACCCCTTCCATTTCTTCCCTCCAACTCCCCAGTCCCCTGTGTCACCATTCTTGAGTCTTCGAGGATTTGCATTCTGTGAGACTTCCATTGGTTACATCAGTCATTCATTGTGGAGAGCTGTGGCTCATGGGGACTCATCCATATCTGCGCTTCCTCATTTTGTTTTGACTTGCAGTCAGCAGCAAGGGACATGGGCTTCAAAGTGAGTAATTTACTGGGTTGGAGGTGCCATCTGGAAGTTTAAAATTATAAGTGTTGGTTAAAGCAGTGATGAGTTGTCCAGGTCTTTACCTTGGCCAGACAGAAAAGAATGTGGATTCCCTATTGGCAAATCTTAGAACCAACATCCAAGCACTGATATCTGGCTCTTCCCTTCCCCCTCCCCCTTGGGCTTCTGACTTCAGTCTTCAGGTCTACTCAAGAAGTTAGGGCCTAACTTCTTACTTGAATCTAAGGTCTAGACACCCATGGGACATAACATGTGACAGAAGAGTGGGTCCAGGCAAATCAAGCTTTGCTTCTAAGTTGTAAATGTTTACTAGTATGGAGAAGCATTTTCTAAGCCTCAGTTTCTTTGCCTGTAAAGTGGGAGTAGTGGTGATTATCTCTCAAGGGTAGTTCTAAATTATACTGTGTACAACCTGTGTGTTCTGGCACAGACTGGGTCCCCATTAAAAGGCACATGCCATTTTCTCTAAACCAATGACCTCCCTGCATCATCACTAACTATCCTTATCAACACTACCCCTGACAGCCTTGTGAGCAGATGCCAGAAGGGGGATGAGACAGAAGTTAAATGGAAGAAAGGAGATCTTGACACGTGGTATTTCAAAGAATTCCTGCCTGCAGCAGTCTTTGGAGTGCTGGGTTAGCCTATGACAAACAGACCAGATAGCTTGGCTTGTCCCAGATCCACAAACATTCCTCTTTCTACATCTTATTCAGATTCATATCTTTTATCTGTGCTAGAACATTCTAGAATATGCAGGATATGTTGGGAACAGACTTAGAACTCAAAAGCCAGGCATACCTGAACCAAAATTCTATATCTAAAAGTTACCAGATATATAAGCCTGGTCAGTTCACTTGATTTGACACTAAACTTCCTTCTCCTCCTCTGGAGAGTGATCACATCACTTGTTTGCACCACTGGGGTTCTGGGTAGTACAGCTGAACTCAGATACTTAGTGCTTGCATGATATGCATAATATGAATTAGCAGTAGTTTTCACTACTCTCCAACCTGGGCCTGTGTCTATCTGGGAATGACCTGGACCAACATATCATGCTTTATCCTTGCAAGCCTCAGACTTTCCATGCAGAAGACAGACACTGAGTGAGTGAGCTTGGATGCCATGTATTTCTGCTCCAGTTCTTTTGTAGCAGAAAGCTACATACAAAATGGAGTTAGTAATGATCTTTGCTCTGTAAAAATGTGCTGTGAAGATATAATGAGGTTACATGGAAAGTGCCTGTATCACAGCAGGGGCTTAGTCAGAGCAAGCTGGTAAGCTCTGTGTTAAAATCATCAGTGTTGTCAACTTGGCTCATTTTCCTGGTGTGGATGGGTCAGAGATTGCTACCGATACAGAACCATGGCCAGATGTCCAGGGAGAGTTTGGTCTTGTGCTGGCTGTGCCATGAGCAGAGCTTCTGTTTTGCTTTGACCCTGCTGACTTGGCATACAGACATCCCTGAGTCATGGCACCAGAGCTCTTAGCCCATGTAGCTCACTGAGAGTGTCAGGGTGCACAGAGACTTGACTCTGGTGCTGAGTCTTGTCTCATTTCACCAGTATTGTCTCCTGCGGCCTAGAAATCTCTTCAGGTTCTACATCAGTGGGTGGGCTTATTATACCAGGGTTTTCCTTCAACAGCCTACAGCAGAATGATCCCCATGGACAGGAAGGAAGCCCGAAGGAGAATCCCTCTGTCACTTATCAACAGTTCCATCAGAAAGTGTAGACTTCTCTCTCTGCCTAGCAGTGTCCTTCCGGGGACACACTGACCCTGCCTGCATCATTATCTCCTGGGTTTCTGTGGCACTCTAAGAGGAATGCACTAAAATCAGGTTTGGGGAAGCCATTTGAGACTTCCAATGATACCAATTGCGCCATCTCTCCCTGTCTGGTCTCATTCATCTTGCCTGTGAACATAAAGTCTAGGCCTGCCAGGCAGGTTCCACAGTAAGGCTTGGAAAGGCTCTTCATTTAGCTGACTTCGGTAGAGGTTACATCTTGTGGTGCTTCATGGCTTGCACTGTGCACCGAAGCCTCTGAGAATTCATGGAAACACAACTCCTTAGCTTTGCTTCACTCAGATTTTACTCATTTGACTGCAGATGGGCATTATTGTGACTGGGAGCACTATGACTGCCATGGTAGCTGACATAGGCATACCAACTGTTCTTTATAATTCTGTTCCCCCCCCCCCAGGAAACCTCCAGCTGAAGTGGATGGACAGGATCCTCATGGCTATTGTAGATGCTTGACTGCAGCCCTTCAAGGGGCAGCTATACTACAGGTCTAATGCGTGTCTATATTTTGTAGGTGCCTTCCTGATCCCATACACGCTGTTCCTTATCATCGCTGGGATGCCACTGTTTTACATGGAGCTGGCTCTGGGGCAGTACAACCGGGAAGGCGCAGCCACAGTGTGGAAGATCTGTCCTTTCTTTAAAGGTAAGAATGATCTGAGGGAAGTCAAGTATTTTCTCCTAAGCCTTACTTGGTGTCTTCTGAAGAATCTGCTCCCAAGGTGTGAGGTAAGGTAGACCAACTCTCACATGGGACGCAAAGGGGTTGACAAGGTCAAAATTGTACACCATTCAAATTCACACAAGAGACTAGGTTACCCATGTGAAGTATAGCCTTAAACTTGAACTCCAGACTGGGCCTTACTAGTTGAGTGAATGCCTAGAGAGAATTTTTATATATGAAAAATGCAAAGATAGAAGAGATCTCATAGCTCTGCTCTCACTTCTTTCTCTCATGGCAGGCGTGATAAGTTGATTATGGATGCCTTCAAGCTTAAGCAGAAAGCTGCCTTGGAAAGCTTAATACAGTAGCCATGGTGGCTATAAGATAAACTTTCACTTGAATTTAGAACAAGTCTCTGGGAAGTAACTGTGACAACTGTCATTCTCCATCTCCTAGGCCAGAGTCTCTCAAACACTGGTTAGAAAAGTGGTGACAGTGAGAACAAATGTGTCTCCCATGAGCCTCTTCCTAAGCAGCAAGAGTCTCTTCAGCACCTTGTATATACTCAGTTCATGATAAGGACAAGTTGATATGAAAGTCTTATAATATACATGGATTAGCATCCTTTCTGTTTAGTCATCCAAAATCCAACTCAAAAATGGCTTTATTTTAGTATTCTTTTTATGTTTTGCAAATTTGACTAATTTATAGTTATCATACAGAGTAATGGGCTTCATTATGGAATTTCAAGCCTATGAAAGCTTTCTCTGGGTGTCTTAATGAAACCATGAGTATAAGAGAGATTTTACACACACACACACACACACACACACACACACATACACACACAAACACACACACATATACATATATATATACATATATATATGTATATATATATATATATATATATATATATATATATTAGACTTAGATTTGACTTATTGGCTTACATTAAGGGCTAGGGATCTGGTCCCATGAAACATAATCCAGGTGCTCAAACAGTACTGTCTGGAATCTCTCAGCTTAGTTTTCTCCTATATTAGTATCATTCCTAGGTGTATTCTTCTCAGTTGTTGGCAAAGATGGCCATTAGCGACTACAAGATTAAATTCTACCAAGTTTAACAGTTGAAAACAGCAAATGTATGAGCAAACAACAACAACAAAAACCCCTAAACCCCTTATATACTCAAGACTTCACTATAGAACCCAGTGAAAGCTTTCACTGGTTTGTCTTGAGTCATATGACTGCCTGTTAACCAATCAGTGTAGCTACAGGGAAGTTGCACTCTGATTGGGCCAAGCCTGTATCATAAGGCCTTGGCTATATGAAAGAAACTGGGATTACTCTTTCAAATCTCACCACTAAGAATTACTGAGGGTCATTGGGTGTGGTGCATGCCTTTAATCCCAGCACTTGGAAGGCAGAGGCAGGTGGATCTCTGTAAGTTCCAGGCCATCCTGGTCTACAGAGAGAATTCCAGGACAGCTAGGGCTGTTACACAGAGAACCCTTATCCCAAAAATAAACTAAATAAAAAAGAAAATGCCAAGGATAATCCCTTAAAACAATGAGTTTGTAAGGAAAATTTTCTACTCTTAAAAGAAAGGAAAGAAAGAAAGGAAGAAAGGAAGGAAGGAAGAAAGAAATGCCACAGCTATAGCTCTCCAGGAGCTTCCTAATTACTCAGTCAGTGTGTTAGCACAGGACACAGTTGGCTGAGGGTAGAACCCTGTGAGAAAACACACACTGCAGAGAACCAGTCAGGCAGTGCTTGGTTGGAGCCTTCCCCAGTAGCAGGTCCCAGAGAAGGATTTAAATAATTCAAGTGTAAGGAGTTACCGTGGAAGGTGAGATGGTCTTAGGAACATCAGTTGGAGACCAGAAGCCTGTCTCTAGTTAAGGAGCCCATCACAGGCCAATTCTACTGTAGGCAGTGAGAGATGAGAAACACACCCTGTGTTATTCTCATTGAGTGACGAGGGAGTTGCAGTATTTATATTCCAACACCTGATACAACATTAAGGCCCTGGCACTTCTGTTTACCTGATGAGTGACCAAGAGAGCTACAGTGGCAAAAGATTATGGGTGAGGCTCTGGCAATCTGATCCAGAAAAAGCAAAGGTGCAAGAGTGTGCAGTGGCCGGATCCCACTTCTAGGGGTGAGGGGATAGCTATGTGACTGGGACCAAAGCCTGACCTCTTTGTCCCCACACAGGAGTGGGCTATGCTGTGATCCTCATTGCCCTCTATGTTGGCTTTTACTACAACGTCATCATTGCCTGGTCACTCTACTACCTCTTTGCATCCTTCACCTTGAACCTGCCCTGGACCAACTGTGGCCATGCCTGGAACAGCCCCAACTGCACTGACCCGAAACTCCTCAATGCCTCGGTGCTGGGAGACCATACCAAATACTCCAAATACAAGTTCACGCCAGCTGCAGAGTTTTATGAGTAAGTCATGGGTGTGTCACCTGCATACTCAGGCCTGGGCAGGAGCTGAGCCAGGCATTCAGGAAAACCACAGACCAGCTATGGGCAAGGCAGCCATCATTTGAAAGGTGCAGGCTTGATGCCAAGTTAAGAGCAGAAAATACAGGCATGTATAGGGGCCTCTGGTATAGGACAGGAGAGTGGAGGTTGGGGGCAAGTATGCCGGCATTCGAACAGGAAGTGAGGTGGTGTTGATGGTGTGTGCCCTGTAGGATATAATAGGTACTCTGGAGTAAAACTTAGGTGGGAGAATGGGAGATAGTGGGAAGGACAGCTGCTCAGAGGAAGCGACCATAGAAACCAATGATGTCAGCCAAGAGAACATCCAGAAGCTGACTTGCAGATGGTGGCTCCATAGCACATATATATCCTGTGCTGGGGGCTTCCATACGCGGGAAGCAAAGCAGATGTTTCCAGCTTGGACACAGTGTGTTTATAGTGTGTGTGTGTGTGTGTGTGTGTGTGTGTGTGTGTGTGTGTGTGTGGCATTGCCTCGTGGAAGTTGTCAGAACATTGTTAAAACTATACACAACATTTCAGTTGGAGTGATTTCAGAAGTAGAAAAGCTGTAAGAATAGTACATGGAACCCTTTTTCCCCAGCTGCTGCTGCTTCTTTTCTTCCCCCTCCTCCTCCTCCTTTTCTTCCTCTTTCCCCTCCTTCTCCTTTTCTTCTTGGTTTTTTGAGACAGGGTTTCCCTGTGTGACTTTGGAGACTATCCTGGAACTAGCTCTTGTAGACCAATCTGGCCTTGAACTCACAGAGATCCTCCTGCTTCTGCCTCCCAAATGCTGAATTAAAGGCATGCACCACCACCACCCAGCTCCTCCCTAGCTACTAATGTTGGGGAACCACTTTTACTATGGAAATAAGAAAAATAGTGTTCACATGTTATTAGCTAATGTACTGAAGACTTCATGTGAATTTCATGCTTCCCCATGGACACCATGTCATGATATTTAGTTGTCGTATCTGCTTAGTCTCCTGCAATATGGGTGAGTTCTTTGAGCTTTCCTTGGATTTCATGACCTTGACACTTCTAGAGAGTACCGCCCAGGGAGTCTATGAAATATATGTCAAGATGGATTTAGTTGTTGTTTTCTCACATTCTGATTGAGGGTGTACACTTTAGTCAAGGGCACCATAGAGGCACTGTGGTTCTTTTCTCAGTAAGCTTTGTCTGGAGGACATGCTGCCAATCTGTCTTGTTACCTGTGATGTTAACCTTGAATGTGGCTAAGGTGGAAGCTGCCAGCTTCTTCCTGGACAGAGATATTTTTACTTTGGTAATTTTTGCCTTTCAGAGAGGTACTTTAAGGTTATGCAAGTGTCTTGTTTCTCATACTTTTCAACCTACAGTGTCTATTGCTAATTTTTGCAGGTAAGGGTTTCTGACATAGCATTTAATTGTCCCTTGCTATTTTCATCATTCCTTCTAGAATAACTGAGTAGAGTCCCTCTGTAAAGACCAGCTTTCCCCTTTATGTATTTAATCCAATTTATTCACTTGCATCAGAATGGGATCTTGAATTTTTATTGTGTCTGTGCTTGACTCCCAAGCCATCATTATTCATTCTCTTGCTCTCTTGGTCTTGCTTTGTTTTCCCAAGTCTTGGTGAAGGGAGTGGCTGCCTTGTTTTCAGTCACCTAACTTAAATGTTTGCATGTCTCTGTCCTCAAAAGACAGCCTCAGTTGATCCCTCTAATAGAGGTGAGCCTCATTTGAGCAATGCCCTATACACATGTTCATGGTTGAACACAGTCCACACCACAAGCATGGAACAGGATAGGTAAATCCCCCAGCACTCTACCCTCAAGGCTAGTGTGATCCATTGCAGAAGCCCCACACTTTGCTAAACAGAAACACAGATCACATATTCTGAGGCTTTTGGGTCACTTATGTAGATTTATCTTCCCGGTCATATAAAACCCCAACAGATGAAAGTACAGATACCACTGGAGTCCAGCTCGGTGAACCATGAGTCTTATTGGGTTATCTAGAGGGAAATGGGTGAGGGGTTACTTACTGGAGCAGACATGACTCAAAGACAGTTGTAGCACCAAAGCTCACACCAGCATGGGTGACAACTCACAAAAGCTAGAGCCTGGAGCACACTGCACAGCCGGCAGGCAGCTCAACAGGTTGGACTATGTCCTTTTCACGTGATTTGGTCTAAAGATTCCCAGGCCTGTCAGTTGGCTTCTGTGTCTTCCAGGCAGCTGGTCTCCGCCTTTGCAGCTTTTCTCCTCTGAAACTCCTCTTGGCAGCTCTGTTCTGCTAGTCCCAGAGAACTCTCAGCGTTCACTGCTTACTCTGGCATTGAGTGGCCCAGTTAAACTGGTCAGTTTCAAGGACTTCCAGCAACTATTTTGGGTTGTTTGCCTTTCTGCTTAAGGAGCATTCCCATTAGGATGGAACCTGGTTAATACAATCTTTTCATTATGGCCTCTGTGGTCTAAGTTGTTGCTTGTCCTATGAATGAAGAAAGGGAAACAAAACATCAAGCACCTCTTCCCAGACCCTCGGTTTTGAAGTAGCGTTGGAAGAGAGTTTGTCCCCAGCATGGTCCAAGGACCAAGCTCTTAGTATGGTGATGTTGAATCTTGGCTACACACTGCAACCACCTGGGAAGTTTTTTTTTTCTTTAATAATTTCTTTTGGTAAGTTTCATTTTACATTCCAACATCAGTTCTCCCTCCCACCCCTCCTCCCACCCCACTCACCTCCTCTCTAGTTCTGCCCCCCCCCCACTCCTCCTCACGGATAAGGGCTCCCATGAAGAGTCAACAAAGTCTGACACAATAGGTTCAGGCAAGACCAAGCCTTTCTCAAATGCATTAAAGCTGAGCATGGCATCCCTCCATAGGGAATGGGCTCCAACAGGCTAGCTCATGCACCAGGGATAGATTCTGGTCTTACAGCCAGGGGCCTCACCTGGGGAGTTTTAAAAGTTACTGCTGCCAGAATCTTACCAACCTGGGTACAGCCAAAGCACATGGACTTTTGTGATCAGTATTCCTCCCAGAATCCTAACACCCAACCATGGCTGAAAGCCCCTGGATGAGTCACTACATACTGTTCCCTGCCCCGGTGGGGAATCTCATGTCGTAGAAATTCTAGGGCTTCATTCTTTTCCAGAGGAGCACGGAATCAGGCCCCAGAACTGTGAAAGAGTTTGTGGGTGAAAGTTTTGGGAATTTCTTCATATTTTATATGTGTGGTTTGGACAGGGAGGCAGTGCAAGATGGGGGATGATCCATCCTTCCTGGCATGCTCCTCTCACAGAGCAAACAGCATTGTTTTTCTTTAGCTCCTGGCAATGGTTGTTCTTATAAATTAAAGTAGTAAATGAAAGCCCCTCATCTTGGTCTGGTTAGTATTTGATTCCTCCCCTGCATGGCCAGCACATCTACTCCCACAGAGATAGATTCACAGTGGGAGGGAGAGGAGACCTTGAGTGCTTTAGTTGCAGAACTGAGCTCCTTCCAGGTCCAACCACACGGTGGAAGGAGAACATTCTTGTCTAAGGTTACACAGGGGCTTGGGGGCCTAGGGGAGAGAGCAGAAGGTGGGGGTTGTCAAAAACATTCCACTCTACAGATTTTTCCTTCTCCCATCTGTTCCCTTGCTCCCCCAAGCCTTCATAGCTACCCTGAACTGGTTCTGAGCATGCTTTCTCATCAGGCTCCTCCTACCTTATTCTCTTCATCTGTGGAAGTAGAAATGAGTTGAATCATCAGACAGCAAAGTAGAGGCCCAGCTTTAGGTCCGAGGCAGAGCTGGGCCTCTGCTTTCTTCCCCAGGGCTTTTGCCTCATAGGTCTGGCTCAGAAGTTCTGGGGCTTCTGCTAGTAGACAGAGCCCTTTCAGCATCCCTCTTTCATAAGTTTCCCAGAACACATTGTCATGGGCTGCCTTTGGATTTTGTGTAGTACATGTCCCTTTTATTGAAATACTTAGGCTTTTAAGACAGTTTAAATCTGCAGGAGAGCCAGGAAATATGACTTCCAGTGCCAGCCTTGTGGAGGTTGGGTAATTCCTTCTTTTTCCCCAGGCACCCTGGCCAAATTTGTTGCCATCTTGTAATCATTTAGCCCCACAAACTGAACATATCATTGGAAGGAACAAAACTGCTGCTCTCCCCAGGCTCTGGCCCTGAAGCCACACAGAGCCATGGCTGAAAGCCACTCAAGTTCTCGTTGTATCTGTAAAAGACACCTTTAGTGAATGTGTCAGGATAGAAAATTTCTACCCATGATACCTCTGGTGAGGAAGGGAATTCTCCCTCCTCCCCAGTACTAAATGCGTAAATGTCAAGTGAGGAATGGAGCCATTTTGGCCCACAGGCTTTGGAAAACCTGGATGGTGCCCCCAAATGATGATTCACACCCAGTAAGCTGCCAGAAAAGGAATAAAACCCAAGTACCTGTGCCAACCCCACAGCCGGGGAGGTTGGCCCTCAATTCTCTTCTGCATGACCAGCTCCAGAGTCTGGTTCTTCAGATGCATGTGGGGATGCATGATCCATGAGGACAGTTTAACAAGCCAGGGGGATTACCTGCAGTGTGTGTGTGTGTGTGTGTGTGTGTGTGTGTGATTTTTAACAGTCAAATTAGTCAAATGGCACTGACACATCTGATCCATACAACTATGAAATGAAGCAGAATTAAGAACCAAGTGAGGCTACACTGTTTATTCTCCATTTTTGCTCATATTCAGCCATTCATTCCACTCCATCCTCCCTACCCCTTTTTCTCTTTTATTCTCTTCCCATCTCTTCTCTTTTCCTTCTTACCTTCTATCCTCTCTCTCTCTCTCTCTCTCTCTCTCTCTCTCTCTCTCTCTCTCTCTCTCTCTCTCTCTCTCTCTCTGAAAATAAAGGTTATAAGTCTGAAAACCACTTTTGACTTGAAGGTAGCATGACTCAAATGTTGGCCAAGCTGACAAATCAGGTTGGAAAATGTATTCTGGGATTCAGAAGCAGAAGGTTCCAAGACCCTCCCCTAAGGTCAGGGGAACATCTGAAGATTATAGACAAATATCTTGCTTTTGGCAGGACCAAAAAGGCAGGTGTGGCAAGGGAAGCATGAGCTTGGCAGTGGTGGGCTCTGAAAGCTCTCTGACACTGAAAGGCTTCTGTTGCCTAGAGCTAGACTCCTTAGCTCTCCCTGCAGTGGTTCTTGATTCTCTCTGTCTCTGTCTCTGTCTCTGTCTCTGTCTCTGTCTCTGTCTCTGTCTCTCTCTCTCTCTCTCTCTCTCTCTTTTAGAATAGAAGACAGACTGTTAAGTTTACCTAGAAGAGTTGAGGACATTTGTCTGTTTTGAAGACAGCACATAGCTACCAGACCTGGGCTGAGCCCTGGAAACCCGGGAGTGGTTTATCTACCTCTCTTTCCTGGAAGACCTTTGTGCAGTGAATCTGTATATCACACTGTGAAAATGTGTCTATTCTGAACAGCTACAGACAAAAGTCTGTGTTTTGCCGTTACCTCCGCAGTGATACAGAACTGCACTTGTACTAATACTAGGTAGCTAAAGTAAATCTAGAGATGATAGCTATAGAGTGTACAAAAGGAGCTGTGTAAGAAATACAATGTCATTTTATCTAAGAGACTTGAACATCCAGAGACTTCAGTAGCCATGGAAGGTCATAGGACCAATTCCCCAGCAATACTTAGGGGCACTATGCAGTCAGTGTTGGTGTCCCAAGTAGAAGCTCTTTTGGCAGATAAGCCAGGAGCCATGGAAACTGAAAGGGTTAAAGATATATGACAAGGGTTATTGTTGAACCCTTCTGGAAGAAAAGGCATTGGAGGCAGCAATTATCAGTCAACTATGGCCTCTGAGTGTGGCAGTCAGAGGCAGGTAGGTGAAGACCATGCTGGGATCCTCCTGCAGCTCCCTGACTATTCACAACATATACCACTCTGTGTTGTAATTTTGCACTTAATGCTACTGTCAGTGTTGGATATAACCCTGTCAAGGCAGGGGCTACAATGCCAGGGACTTCCCAAGGGTGTCTATGGTCCAGATGGGCTAGCCTACAGCTAACCTTTTGAGAGGAATGTATAACATAGGTATAGTCAAAGGCCCCACTAAAGTACTCTCTGTTCTCCTTGCTGGATTCTTAGGGTGTGAAATTGTTGGTGAACATCTGTATCCCGTAGGACACTAGTTTCTAGGGCCTAATATAGTTTCTCCATTTGTCTTAGTTGACCATGTGGCCAAGTGACTTTGGGTTCTAATTAGCTAGTAATCATTTTGCTTACTGTTCTGTTTTTCATTCCCTCCCTGTACATGTCTGTGGAGTCTCAATACCCTCAGAATGCTTTTTTCTGTTTGTTTTCACTGATTAAAATGCCTTTTCTTGAAGGATGACATAGCACAAAGAAATGCATATCGCAAAGGGCCAGTTAAGTGACTGTAACAAACTGAACACAGCCGTGTGACCAGCACCCAGTCCAGGAATCAGGGTGCTTATAAGTTCCTCCCTAGTTGGCAACCCTCCAGCCCAGAGTGACTTTTAGCCATCTAAATTAATTTCCCATGTTTCATAGAACTTCATATGAATGAAATCAGACAGAAAATGCTCATCTGATTGTCTACCATAACCATAAGATGTGAAAGGGTCATTTCCGTGGGCATAGATGCTGCATAATACTCCTCAATCTCACTATTCTACTAATGGTGGATTTGTGTGTATAAACACTAATTCTACTAATGGTGGATTTTACTGTTTAGGGATTTTGTGTGTGAACACTGTTCTTTCTCCTACAGAAAGCTGCTAGTTTAGAAAGTGAGCTCTGGAAAACAGAGGTCTTCCCTGCCATAGCATCATGTTCCTAGGGCCAGTAAGTGGCATTTCAGCAGGCCTTCCTGGGTACAGCCCATAGCTGGTCAGAACAGGCCCACACAATAGCCCTAGAGTTAGGGAAAGTGTCAGGTCCTGTCACCATTCCTAGGCACTTCATCATCTTCCTTGCTGCTGTCCTCTTTCCTGCTCACAGGCGTGGTGTCCTTCACCTACATGAGAGCAGTGGGATCCACGACATTGGCTTGCCCCAGTGGCAGCTGCTTCTCTGTCTAATGGTCGTCATCGTCGTCTTGTACTTCAGCCTCTGGAAGGGAGTGAAGACGTCTGGAAAGGTGATGTCTCTGTGCTTCTTCATCTGGGAAGTGGGTCTTGGAAATACATGTCCTGTTTTGTGTTCTCCTAGCTACAATCATGTAATTGGTGCAAATATGTGGGTCTAGGACCACAAGTTTGGGTCATACCCTCAGCTCTGCCACTACGTGAGCAAATCTGTTAGCCTAAATCCGACTCTGCCCAACAGCAAGGTAAAGGGGCACAAGTAGATCAGATCTCCTCATATTTTCCCTTCAAAGCTTCTATAATAGCAGAGACCAGGGCTTGAGTCATCCCCTAAAGTCTGAGACCAAGGCTAAAGATTGTTGACTTTGAAATGTCTTCTGAAACTGCATGTAAGCATTGCACCCTACTTGGGAAATTGACAATTTGTTTTGCTCTAAAACCAGTAAATCCATGCTAAATGGGAGAAAGGTGTTTTTGAAAGATAATTAGATGTGTGTTTTGGTTTTAACACAGTGTTGGGCACTCCTAAGTGTCCAGATACTTAGGAGAACACAAGGTTAGCCAGACAGTAAGGGTGGCATTCTGCTTGTATGATGCTCCCCACTGTGGTCAGCTCTAAGGGATGGAGTGTGCTTAGGGAATGGCTCCAGCTGATTCTTAGCTTGGGGAATAACATGGGGATAACAACTCCACTGGGACTCCATGTAGCCTAGAACCCGACTATAATTGAAGACAATAGAGTTAGGAAGTGTTCTTTCTAATGTTTTACTTAGATAGTGCTTTGGAACAAGCCACACCAAAATATAGTGAGTTAAAATGCCAACTATTTTATCATGTCTCATAGTTCTGGGAATTGTCTGGGCTCGGGTGGATGATTCTTCTCCACGTCTAGAGACCTGACTGGGACACCTAGGTGGTTGGGACTTCCTGGGAGCTGAGTTGAAGGGCTTAGGGTCAAAGGTCTTAAGGATTGTTTTCATACAGCTTTTCTGTATCTCCTGGACATCTCATATCATGACAATGGACTTCCAGATCACACTCTAAACAGAAGAGACCCCACATGCAGTAGCTTTTCCAGTCTCTGCTTGTATCACGGTTGCTCTTTGTCCCAGGGTCAAAACCAATCTGGGATCACTATCATGCTGGTGCTCTGCACATAGTAGGTCTCCAGTAATAGGTTGAAGAATGGGTGGGCAAGTTTAGGGGACTTTATTAAATGCTTAGCCCAATTTCTTAAGCTTTTATGGTAACCTATTGTGTGCTGTCCTCTATGCTAGGACTAGCAATACACAAATAGAAGACAGATTATTTCCTCAGTTGCTGTCATCTGTTTGTGAGCCTGATAGGCTTGGGGTCAGCAGAGGTGTCCAGTATTTTGAGTCATTATCCAAAGACATCTATGGTCAGCCTCATTCAAATTAACACCAGTGGTCACAAACTACACTTGTTATTACATAGTTTGCTTTTTTTTTAAAAAAAAAAAATTAAACTTAATTTTACCTTATAATAATTTCTCATTAGGTAGTCAAGTTATATCTTAATAAAAATACAAACTGCAGGCTTTTAAAACTGTTATTAAACCAATGCAGCAGGTAGCTACATCTAGACAGATGGAGGTAGCCATGTGTATGTTCACCTATACTTTGATGAGATTGGCAATATTTGCTACCATGTGACATGGTCAAAAAGTTCCAGATGCCACATTTGTGGACAATTGATGCTTTTTCATCTGAGAAGGTCCACAAAGGTCATGGAGAAGGTGATATTTATGCTTCACCTGGTAGGATAGGCATGGGTAGAAGTGAGGAGAAAGGAAAAGTTTCTCACTGGAAGAAACTGTGTGAGCAAAGCTACCAAGGCGTGGGAGCCTTAGACAAGCCTGCTTGAGGTTCCCTGTGTGCTCTTGGTGACAAGATCAGGCCTCAGAGCCCATCCAGAGAGCTGCAGAAGATGGATGTGGGGCCATCAGTATTCAAATATGGCAACCCAAGCTTATTCCTCACAGCCACGAGCAAGCCATATGCTGCCAGCAGGGAGACTGGTGTTACCAAGAGGTCAGCAGGAGGAGGAATGGCTGAGTATGCTCAGTGAGGAGGAGGAATGCACCCTCCATGTGGAAACATGACCAGGGATGTGAGTGGCTCTGCAGGGTAACTGAAGCCAGGGCCCTCATTTGCATAACTCCCCCAGAGTCCTGAAGTTTGAGCACACTGACGCCCAGGTAGTCCACTGGGGAGGACATTTCTAGAATTGGCTTTGCTTGGGACATTCCAGGGCTGTCTTTAATTGTTTTTATAAACTGGCTGATGAGGAATCCAAGAGTATTGCTTACTTCTTTCCAGCGCAGCACATAAGCTTTTCTTAGTTCGCCTCCAGAGTCACAGAGGGGGCCTAGAATTAGTTAGACATGTGCCAAGGAAGATGACTTGGAAAGATACTGACTGCTTGGCTCTTGGGAAGGTGGGAGCATAGTCTGAACCAGGGGAAGGGGACACACCAAACCACACACTCAGTGACAGCTGTGTTGGCCCAGTGAGCACCTCTGAAGAGGTCAGAGGGGGTCAGAAGGGGTGCTTGCCTCCCCATCTCCTGAGTTCCCGCCCAGCCTGTTTACATACTGCACTGAGTGTGAGAAACTTCAGAGGTCCCTCTTTCAGGGACACGAGATGAGTTGGCAGAGCTATCCAGGACCAGACATTTGTTACCCACTTCACTGCCAGCCTTTGGGCCAGCCATTCGTTACACATTTCATTGTCAGGGCTGTTTGGAAGGTGGGAACATGTAGACCATGTCTTGAATTCTAGCAAGAGATGGTGGAATTGGGAAGGAAGACAGAGAAAGTCATACAAATTTAGAGACTAAGTCTTAGAATATTTAATAGATAAAAATGTTTTTGTTTGCCTTTTCATTTATAGTCAAGTCATAATTCTAGCAGTCTTCCCACTGCTGTGTCAAGACAGGATGATCCTGGTTTACCTTCATGATTTGTCTAAGCATGAACTTAGTTACACAGAACAGGGTCATTTGCATATGATTGTGTTTACATTAAACTGTATGTAGAGCAATCTGTTTTCTTTAGCAACGTTAGTGCTATGCCATACCCTATACATTCTTCTGTGTAAAAGATTATCTTTGTTGGTGGAAACAGCCCTAGAATTCAGTTCAAAGACCACAGATTCAAAGTATGGAAAAGTTAATGAAGTTTCACAGAGATGTAGTGTGGATATTTGCTTTATAATTTGTTTTAATATGAACATGTGTATGTTTGTATGTGTGTGGAGTGCACATATGTATTTGTGTGTGTGTGTGTACATGTGAAGCCCAGAGGAAAGACTAAGGATTGTCATACCTGTGCACTGTTTTTGTTGTTGTTATTGTTTGTTTGCTTGTTTGTTTAAGAGAGAGTTTCTCACTGGTCTGGAACTTGACAAGTGAACCAGGCTAGCTGGCCACAAACGGTAGGGAACTTCTGCCCAGTGATATGGGTCCAGGGAGGTTCTGAGGCTCCATTATTAAAAGTATTCGAGCCTTGGTATGTATTCAAGCACAAGGCCAAGGATGGTCTTGGTCAAGGTGAGATCCATGGGTTACTAGCATTAATGTCACCAAGAGGCCCATCAGAAAGGGAAGCTCCTCCCCCACCCACACCAAATTAGATCTCTTCAGGAAGGAGCCGAAATCTGAGCTTTCAGGTGCTCCTGAGGGTCCTCTTAGACGTGCAGATGGAGAAGCTCTGAATACCCACACCACTGGGAGGGAGCGCTGCTATCTCAGGTTCTTCCTTTTATGAGCCACAGTCATCTTTATTTTTATGACCAGCCACTGGTTTGAGTTTGTTACTGTGGCACTTTAGAAATTATCCACAGATCCTTCCAAGAGTGTTAGAATTTATCTCTAAGCATGGACAAGGTGGAACATGCCCTCAATCCCAGGACTTAGGAAACAGAGTTTGAGGTTAGCCTGACCTATTGGAGCACATTAGCCAGGGCTACCTAGTGAGACTCAAAATAAAAACAAACAAACAAAACAAAAGCAAAAACAGTAACAACAAAAATCCTAAACAAAACTACGTTTAAAGAGACAGAACAAAGAAAAAGGAGTCGATCGTTTGTTCTTTATCCCATGTTTACAATTAGGCCTGAGATGGAGATGACGGAGCTGGGGTGGGGGTGGGGGGCTCTTCCTTTGCTGTGCTCACAGGGACATTCATGGATGTGAGGGAGCTGTCCTCCAGCTTTTGACAAAAGGCTCTAGATGCTGTGAAAAGCTTTACCTTTGAATGTATGGTCACAGGGAAAAACATCTGGTCTTCTGTGATGCTTCATGCACTCACAGTTGGCTCCATCATACCCTGATGTGTTCTTCAGGAAACCAAATCTGTGTTGGAGCCTCAGTCACGGCCAGTGCAAGACCACCTCCAGGCCCCATGGGAGATTACTTAGAATCAGAACACTGGGTGCTGTTTCCATGGGAGGAGTGTGGTCACACCCAGCCTACTGGGTAGGACAGTGCAGCTGGGCCACAGCTGTTGACATGAGTTGTAGGAGATGGTAACTGTTAGAATAAGGCTGGATGACGATTCTTCTTTGTTCCATTTGCCAAGGGTTGAGATCCGTTTGTCCCATTTGGAGAGATTGAGTCATCCGACACTAATTGTGAGGCCACCCAGATGCAACATCTTCACCGTTAAGGGCATGTTTTTCTCCCCATCTGTTATCAAGTTTGTCCTCCATGTTTCTGCACCAACAACCCCCAAAGAACAGAAACCAAAGTACATATCCTCAGAGACATTCTTAGAACTGGGCATTGACTAACTGAATGCCATTAAACAGGGAGCCTTCTCTGGTTCCCTCCAAACCAGATGTGCTCACCACTGATGAGTCTACTCACTTTGCTTCCTTACCCATTCATTTACTCTTATTTTCATTAACTTTGACCAACTCTGTCATTCACTGACTCTCTAGTTTGTAGCTCACCTGATCTTGCTTCCTTCAATTCCTTCACTCAATCATCTGACCAATTAACTGCCCATTCATTTATTTAACCAAAATGCTACAGCCCGCAGTTGCATCAAGAGTGAAAACATCTCACCTTGGCTACACATTGACCACAGTTGGGAAAAAATATTGTAGTTGAGGCTCTACCTTAGGCCATTTGAATCAGAAATCCCAAGCCTGGGATCTTTCTTCCACATTCTTGTATGTAACTCCCCTGGAGAACAATAGTGTATAGCCAAGAGCATGGAGGATCCGAGAAGTTGGCAAGCCTCCTAGTCATCTCTCTCTCTGTCCCTCCAAGCTGGGTGTGGATATCTGTTCTATTTCTAAAGGTAATCTCTTCCCTTTTGTATTTCTGCAAAGACAGTTTGTCTCAGTCTTGATCTGTTCCTGCTGATGGGGATTTTTTATTTTTTATTTTTTTTTCTGTCCAGTCACATGCACCACAGACTTGAGAGAATGCACTTAAATGTAGATAAAGAAAAAGAGAGAAGCTAAATGTTTTGCACATAACTGCAATCATAATGCCTGGGAGACTGAGACAGGGGATCATGAGTTTGAGGGATCCTGGGCTACAAGTGAGCCAATGTCTCATAAAATAAAAGATGTATCTTAGAGGTTGAGTGCTTGCTTGACATGTGGAAGGAGCTGAGTTCTGACCTGTACACTGAATGAAATAAAAGTACATATACACAAAAAGAGAAAGTGGTAAAGGAGAAGGACAGATGGCAAAGGAGGGGAAGGAAAATGGAGAGAGAAAAGAGTGAGAAACTGGGAATTTTAAATAGCCTGCCTTTCAGTTGAGTGCAGCAACCAATGCCTGCAATGTGATGGAGGCAAGCCTGATGGGGGAGGGTGAGTGTATTCAGTTCTATATGAAGTAGCTTACAGGGGTCAGGAAATGGAGCTTTGTTGAAGGAGAGGCATCAGGCTTTGACAATCTAGTTTTTGCCCTTGCTGGCCACCATTGCTATCTTAGCTCTATTGTCTGAGTCACTGACTCCATCAGTTCTGGGCTTCTTCAGGGAGTTCTGCGTCTGTTCATTGTTCTGTCCCTGTGGTTTGGCCAAGGACAAGGCCCAGAGATGAAGATGGTGCCTCAAACACTAGAAGAAAGCTGGGGGAGGGCATGTTTAGCTTTCTGGAAATGACTCTGTGTCTTTGCCCTAGTAACTCCCCAGGTCACAGGCAGAGCGAGACTCTCACAGCCAGTTTATCTATTGCTCAGGTCGTGTGGATCACAGCCACCCTGCCTTACTTTGTGCTATTTGTGCTCCTGGTCCATGGGGTCACACTGCCTGGTGCATCCAATGGCATCAACGCCTACCTGCACATTGACTTCTACCGCCTCAAAGAGGCCACGGTGAGTGCCCGGTGGCCACCTATCACTGGGCCAGGTGGAGGGGTACGTGGTGACAGGTGCAGCAACAGGATTAAGAAGGGTAAATTTCAGTATGTTTCTTTCTTAGTTGAGTGTCCAGCTTACACCTATGCTATAGAGCAAGGACCAAGATACAACTTCTTTTTTGTGTAGCTCTTAGAAAGATGGAAGACCATAGGCTATGGTTCATCATTGAAACTTGTGAAGCACAGCAGCCTTCCATTGGTTCTGTGCCTGTTCAGATACCCTCATTCACTCAGATATGCTGACACTTAGTCCTTAGTATAGTCTCAGTGAATGGATCTGCCTTCCCTCATTGTAATGGAAGGTTGGGGAAATCCACAATAATACAAGTAGAGATGTGGCAGGCATCATCATACTCAAATACCTTAGTTTGGGTGTACTGGATATATATATGCACATACATACATACATACACACACACACACACACACACACACACACACCAATCTTGGATGCTGGATAAGTGAGATTGACTTGGGCTAAACCATGACACACAGGTTGGAGAAGAGCTCAGATCTTCAGTCCACAAGCCATATATTTTTGTCACCAGGAGAGGGGATTGAAAATTAACTCTTTTGTCTCCAAAGGCCCCCATTGGTTACCAGTGTTTGTAGCTGGAAGTGCAGGAGGAATCACTGTCTTCTGAAGATGCCATCTTCATAACTCCTGAGATGGCCAGAACTTTTTGGTCTTTCCCTGATCATATTCTAGCTTAGAATTTTAGGTTTATTAAATTTCTTGAAAATATGGATGCTAAATGTATCCACTGGACTCCCCGGCCAGGAGATACTAGGGAGATTCAAGCCTGTTATTGTACTGCCTATTTCTACATCAGACCACATTTTCTGGTCTATGGCACTCTCAGGGAGGCAATCCAGTTCTGAAAGAAGTACAGATGGTGATGATTTTGTTCACTGGTTTCAGGTATGGATTGATGCTGCAACTCAGATATTTTTTTCCTTGGGGGCTGGATTTGGAGTATTGATTGCATTTGCCAGTTACAATAAGTTTGACAACAACTGTTACAGGTAAGCACCCCTTTAGAGCTTGCGGATGCTTTAATCCTGGGGGTGGTCCTTATAGGAATTGAGAGAGGGCTTTATCTAGACAGCCTTTATTTGTCTTCTGTGGACCATCCTGGTCATTCTGGAAACCCCAATGTGGTCTATTGGGCCTAAGGAGTGTATTTCACTAGAAGAAATCTCTTGGAAAAGTTGAGGTCCTCTGGTATAGGTGCCTATAGGGAAGGATTATTGGGACAGAGGAGCAAGGCATGGCTTCCAGAGAAGATGGAACTGCCTGATGCTGTCCATCAGATACTCCACGAGGCAGGAGCAGAATGAACAGGCCGGTGAGAGCTGGCTGGGTCAGAAATAATACTTCAGGGCAGGTGGGATGCTGAAGGGACCATCTCCAGTTTGGATCAGTGAACACCTAATGCCACTTCATGCAGACCCCGTGTTATGAGGATTTCATAGCTGGGGCAGATTTGGGCCTAGCTCTCTCACTCCATTTAACAATCAAGGCAGAATCACAGAAAGAACAGGATGTATGTGCCACCAGGAGAGGTTTTAGAAAGTTAATGAAATGGGATGACCATCCCCTCAACAGTGTGCCACAGTGACAATTGAGGTTATGGTAGGTAGGTGTGGAACATATGGCATGGACAATGACAGGGAGAAGGTGTGTCAGTGGTTGAGCACTGCTTTGTTTTGTTTGTTCCAAGAGTATACACTAGAACTTATGAGAAGCAGGCCAAGAAGGAAGGGGGAATCATCTTAGCAATGCTCTGAAATGACAACACAAAGAGCTAGGAGACATAGTAAGCCATGGAGAGTTTACTTAAGGAGAGAAGAACTCTGATTTCCCTAAGGGTTTATCAGTGCCTTTGGTGAGCTCTTTGCTTACACCTGCTCCAGCAGGTACTAACCTAGTGGTGGTGAGGCACTGGGATCCATGTGACAGCAGGGCAATGGAAAAGAGGAATGACCTTTGAGATCACATGAGACTGAAGATTCCATAGATGGTCAGTGGTTCATGAGCAGAATAGGAGTAGAGTCAGGTGGACTAGTGTTGTCAATAACAGACCCCTCCTCTCTCTCTGCCAGGGATGCCCTGCTTACCAGCACCATCAACTGTGTTACCAGTTTTATTTCTGGCTTTGCAATCTTCTCCATCCTTGGTTACATGGCCCATGAACATAAGGTCAAGATTGAGGATGTTGCCACTGAAGGTAGGTGGCCAGATCACTTTGTCTCCAGCTAAAGGAGAAAGATTGAGCTGGCTTCATAGTTCCTCTGTGTTTGGAGGACTATGATGGTTGGACTTCCATATGTTGAGCTTTCTTTTGAGACTATCAGTGAAAATTCCTGGCAACCATGAACCCTAAGTATATAACAAGACTTTCCTCTAGCAGTCTAAGAGGAACACATTTTGGGCTGCACATTCTGCACCACTCTTTGTGCTAAATTACCTAATAATTACTACCAAATCTATTCCAGTTCTGAAGTCCTCATAGTGCTGGGTCTATAGGAGATAGCATTAGGTGCTCATACTGGGTTATTTATACAGAAAAGATGTTTATTTAGCTTACTCCTCTGGAAGCCCAGAGCATGGAGATTAGTTGTGCAGTAGGCTTCTGGTGCAGGTCATATGTTGTTTATCTTGTTATAGAGAAGTAGAAGTAGAAGTAGCCATGTGTCAAAAGAGTCATGCTTGTAAGACAGCCTTGATTTATAAGAACCCTCTTCATGAGAGCTCACTTAACTGTGTAAGAGTTAAGTAGGTTCAACTTAACATCTAATTGTATCTTTAAGGTCCTCAACCTCTTCAAATTACTATACTGGGGAGCAAGCCTGAGCATGAATTTCAGTGGGGACAAACTATGTACCAAACACAGCAGCGTAGCTCTACTTAGTTCTCATAAAGCTGCAAGGCAAGGCCAGCAGATTCTCTTTGGATTTAAGCTGCTTGTGAACTGGTGAGCAATGATGTTAGCATTTGGCCCTAGTCATCCTGCCTTTGGATCATCTGTCCTTTTCTGTGGCCTTCTGTGTTCTTAAGGCTACAAGGAGGTTGAGTTCTAGGGAGGGGAAGTCTTTAGTGGACTCTGAGAGTCATGAGTTTCTGATAATCAGGGTAGAATCCCACAAAGTAGAAAGTGGGTTTACCACATGTGGCATGCAGGCAAGCTGCTGATCTCTCTGCCTGGCTGTTTGATGCACAGGTTGTGTTCATCTGTTTTGTATTACCATTAACAAAATCCCAGAGACAATTGACTTATGATGAGGACAAGGTAAGTTGACTCACAGTTTTGGATATTTAGTTAATGATTACTTGGGCACTCTTGCTTTGAGGCCTATGTTGGGCCCACATGGTGGAACAACCTGGTCACCTAACGGCTGAGGTGCAAAACAGATAGAGGGAAGAAGAGCTTGGGTCCAAATATCTCCTACAAGGGCACATCCTCAATGAGTAGAAGACTACATTGTTCCTCATATTTTGAACTTCCTACCACTTCTAAACTGCTTTAGCTGGGGATTCAGACTTTGACACAGGGCCACTTGGGGGACTTTACAGATCTCAACGATAGCACAACTAAATTGTGTCTCCTTCTCTCATGCTCAGAGCCTTAGTCTGTGCTGCCCACGCTTAACTGATCAAGAGGTCCTGAGGCTGGGGTGGAGCTTCTCTGCCTGTGCAGCCCCAACTGAACATCCAAGCCATTGATCAAGCCTTAATATTTCTTACAGGAGCTGGCCTTGTGTTTATCCTGTACCCAGAAGCCATCTCCACTCTGTCGGGATCCACATTCTGGGCTGTTCTGTTCTTCTTGATGCTCCTGGCTCTGGGTCTGGACAGCTCAGTGAGTGATGCCTTTCAGAACACCCTTCTCCACCACTGTAATCCATACCAGTACTCAGCCTGCAGGGCTGCTGCTGTCTGGTGTCTGTTTCCAAGAACCCTATTTTAATCCAAACAACGAAGTGAGTCTTCCTTCGAAATGATAGCCTAGGTCAAAGCCAGGAACTTAAAGGAATTCCAAATTGTACTGAGTCTCAGACAAGCCAGCCCAACACTTTGCTTTTGCGGATGGAGAGGCAGACTTCAGAAAGGACATGAATAGAATGTTCTGTGACAGAGCACTTTCCCATTCATTATATTTTATTACTAACAACCAACCCAAACATTTTGGACCCTGCTAGGTTACTATATCCCTGGTTTTTTTTTTTCACAAATTATTTAGTTATGTGCAAATTAAGTTCCTGACATCTTTTTAATGCCTGTTTCTACCCTTCAGT
The DNA here is from genome assembly GCA_030556225.1 of Cricetiscus sungorus. Classification (NCBI taxonomy): domain Eukaryota; kingdom Metazoa; phylum Chordata; class Mammalia; order Rodentia; family Cricetidae; genus Cricetiscus; species Cricetiscus sungorus. Next base: position 30,825,691 of record JANBXA010000729.1, read on the forward strand.
CTTAAATGCCTTAGGGAGGGGCTGGCCAGCAGATTTCACTGTCTTTGTTTTTTTTTCACTTGGTGGGTCTGCCAGAGCAGTGTGCTGGAAAGGTTTCTGGGGATGATTCCAGACCCCAGGGAAGAGTATTGAGGTTGATTAACAATGTTTGCCAAAGGGCAGTGGAGAGGAGAAATGTGTGATTATTGTCTGCCTCAGCAGTGTCTCCTAAGGAATAGACTCACATACTGTACTTAAAGTAACTGCTTTGCTTGGAAAAGCAGTAAGGGACCCTTGTCATATACTATGGTATGAAGTTCCCACTCTTGAGAAGTTCTTTGGTTGATGTTTTCAAAAGATTCTATTTGCAAGTAGATATGTCATCTGGGTACTATATCCCTTCAATTTCTAGTTCTCATCAGTACTCACTCAGGCTGAATGAATCAGGGGTCAGGGACCTGTTGAGGAGGCAGGCAAGAGTTAAGGTGTCTCCATCCCATATAACTTGAGAGTGGCTGAGATTGGGGCAGAAAAAAGAGGAAAAGATGCTTGGGAGGAAGGCAAGGCCTGCCAGTTTCTGAAGAGCCTGATGTACATGAAACTGATACTGAATTACTGGAAGGAAGCCCTTTATTCCTGCCCCTTGCTCTTGGTTCTCTACAGATGGGGGGCATGGAAGCTGTCATCACAGGACTGGCTGATGACTTTCAGGTCCTGAAGAGACACCGGAAACTCTTCACATTTGGTGTCACCATAAGTACTTTCCTTCTGGCCATGTTTTGCATAACCAAGGTAAGGTTGGGCATGGGGCAGTCTGGTACTTTCTAAGACTGTTTAAAAAATCCAGACTTTCTCAGCCTTGATATTGGGATGGGATGGGTGGAGCTGAGCACAGGGGTTCTGTTATTCTGAACTCTTACCCAGCCCTTGGTTAGAATGCAAACACAATTAGCTGTACAGCCCTGTCACCCATGTTCGTAAACAGGGTTCTGAGCACATGGGAATGGGGATAGGAAGGATTTGTTGGATGGGTAGGATAGCCAGTGATTGTTTATACCAAGGTTGGCTCAAGGCCTTTCTCTCTGTGGCCAGGGAGGAATTTATGTTCTGACTCTGCTGGACACGTTTGCAGCAGGCACCTCCATTCTGTTTGCAGTGCTTATGGAAGCTATTGGAGTGTCCTGGTTTTATGGTAAGTATGTCTCAAGCCTTGGTCCTCAGAGCTCCTGGAGTTTGTTTTATCTGAGTGGGAAAAGGGCTTTTTATGTCCAAGACAGCCACCTGGATTTCCAGAAGTGAACCTCTCGTTTAATAGGTGTAAGTCTCTCCAACCCTTAGTTTACTGGGGCTGCTCGGTGCCAACATCTGAAAGAGAACCAGTAGTGAACCTCAGGTCCCCGGTCACTGACCCCAACAGCGACCCTGACAGATTGAACAAACAGAGTTTGAACTACAGTTGAATAATTGTTGAATAATTGCTTTTAGATCAGCATGACCCAAATATCACATAGACTCTCCTGATACTGATTTTTTTTTTTCATTATGGGTCTGAAATTCAAACTGAAACAGATATCCTGCATTTTGCCTACTAAATTCACTCTGGAGCTGAACTGAGAAATGAACTGTTAGATGCATTATAATTGTTCATTTCCCCTTTATGTGACAGTAGTAGGTTAATCTTGTTTTTACTCTTTCTGGAAGGGAATGCAGCATGTATGCCTAAAGGTATCTTTCAGATTATAGTTAAGGGGTGTCCTTGTGTACACATGCATGTGTAGACAGACTGTTTTTACAGAAAGGCCAGGCTGGGGTCAAGGCACCTAGCTCCTCAGTCTGGGTCAAGTCCTCCCTTCTCTGAGCTCTGGCTTCCCTCTTGTAAGATAATCTGAGTGGCACATGAAAGGTGCCCGTCCCAGAGTTTGTCCTCTCTCTTGTTTGCCATTAGCAAAGTACCTGTTGGGCTTTCTGCATTCCAAGGTGTCAGTCTCTTGCCATCTGCCCTGCACTCTGTCAGAACCTCATGTAATGGCTTCAGCGGAAGCCCCAGGCCTGCATCTGTGGGCTCTCTGTGACAGGCTTGCCCTATGTGCTCACAGGTGTGGACAGGTTCAGCAATGACATCCAACAGATGATGGGGTTTAAGCCAGGCCTGTACTGGAGACTGTGTTGGAAGTTCGTCAGCCCCGCCTTCCTCCTGGTGGGTAGGATGTGGCTGGGGCACTTGTAGAAGGGTGACTGAATACAGGTTGGGGGTGGGGTGGGCATATTTATTCCCTAGGGGAGGAGGTGCTGGGATCTAGAAGCCTGGCCATGCAGGCAGGACCCTTAGAAAGGGTGGGGATAGTCTACCTTAGGGGGTCTCCAGCCAGGTCTCCTACTCCCTGGCCCCCGTGCTGTTGTGTTGGCTACAGAATCACTTTTGTTCCTTCCTCACCTGCTGTCTTTGCCATCTTGAATCTTCGCTACCACTTGCCTCTTGAACACCTTTTCTTTCACATTTCCTCCTATGATCATATCATTTTCTATCACTTCCATTCTCTTCTCCCTTCCTGCCTGTTTCTCCTGAGTCATCTTTCCTCATCTTTCCTCCCCTCTCCCATCCTTTCCTGCAGTTTGTGGTGGTGGTCAGTATCATCAACTTCAAGCCGCTCACCTATGACGACTACGTCTATCCTCCCTGGGCCAACTGGGTCGGATGGGGCATTGCCCTGTCATCCATGACCCTGGTACCTGCCTATGTCATCTACAAGTTCTTCAGCATTCGGGGCTCCCTTTGGGAGGTGAGCTTTGGGATGGCCAATTTGGGATGGGGTGGTGGTGGTGGTGATGGCATTCTTGTTGGGGCAAGAGAGCAATAAGAGGATACTTGGGGTCAGCATACCCACCTCATTTAGCAAGTGGTGACCCATTCTGAGCCCCAGTTTCCACATCTGTAACCTGAGAATAATATCTTGTGCTGGCCCATGGGAGGTGCTTCCCGCATGGCTGCACACTGCCCATCAGTACTGTGGCTGTTTCTCCTGCTCACAGGAGAAGGCAAAGCTCAACCATGCCGGTCCCCTTTTAGTGTGTGTTATGTCCCCAGATATTTATTATCCTATCTCTCCTTGTCTTAGTCCACTACCATTTTTTTAATCACAATAATATGATCAACGTAAACCAAGGATTTCTGAAATGATTCCTTTTCCTTTACATGTGTGCATGGTGTACACACACACACACACACACACACACACACACACACACACACACACACGCGCACGCACACACACACATACACACCTCAACAGAGGTGTCTTTTATCCTGATGCTACATCCTGACTAATTTGCTGTACAAACTAGTGGTGGTAGTTTTTCCAAGTGTCCTTACTTTGTAAGGCAAAGACCTCACATCTGAGCTGCTTTGGCCACATCTGAGGTCTGGGCCATGGAGACTCCCTCCCTCCCTTCTCCCTTCTTCACAGAGAGTGGCCTACGGCATCACGCCAGAGAATGAGCACCACCTGGTGGCCCAGAGAGACGTGAGACAGTTCCAGGTAGATACAGAGCTGACCTTGGGGGCCATGTAGGGCAGCATAGGGTGGGTTCTGGTTGCTCTCTGTGGGGTGCCTAGGCAGGATCACAGTTGGGAAAACTGAGTGGTGGCCAGCTTCAGCTTAGGGACCATGGTGATGGTTGCCCAGTCAGCCACCCGATGCTGCTGCTGCTGTTTCCTGATGCTGAGTGCTGCTTTTATTCTAGTTCTGATATGTTCGTGACAGAGACAAGCAAGTTAGTGTCATGACTAATTTGAACTAAGCTGAACATTTTATAATCTTGAAGGCATAGCAGCAGGTCATTAGTGACAGCTGCTGGCCCCAGGGGTGGGAGCAAGGGTGGTGCCTGTTAGGGTAGCTTCTTTGCATTCAGCCTCAGCACCAGTAAAGGACCATGTTGTACTGAGGTCTGTGCTGGGAAAGAGACTGGGTTTTTTTTTTTTTGTTTGTTTGTTTGTTTGTTTGTTTTTTGCCTCCCCTTTGCTCCTTCATGTCCCAGCCAGCTGGTCTCTGGTCCTTCAAGACCCACTGGCTCTGTCTTCAACCACGTTGGTCCTGCTGTCTTTCATTGCAGTTGCGGCACTGGCTGGCTATTTGAACCTGGCTCTGAGGAGGAGGAACCCATGGGCCAACATCTGGACTAAGGGCATCCTCTTCACCCCCACGTGGACACCGCCTTGGGATTCCTGTCCTAGAAGAACCTTTCCCATCCCTCTTGTTTTTCCGGTTACTAATGATTCTGTGACTCTGGTTTTGTTTGCCTTCTGTTAATCAGGCATGAAGGCAGTGAGTGTGGAGAACTAGTGAGCCTTCAGGAAGAGGATGAGAGGAGGGAATGGCGCATGGCTTCTGGGACTCTGGCTAGAGGGCAATCTCAGTGCACACATGAGCTGGGGTCCATGGCTCAGGCAGAACACCTTCCTGAATTTGCTTGTACTTCAGCTCATAGAAGAAACCTTCAGTTCATCGAGGCCAAGAGAAGACTGACTTTTGGCTAGATATCAAAAGCTCAACCAAAGCCTGATGGGGTCTGTGTGGGAGCCAAGGTTACCCCTCTTTCCACCTAGTCGCCACTTAGGTACCTGAGCCTCTGTGTGAGTTGAGTTTTCTTCACACCTAAAATGTGGCTGGTAATGTTTTAGGGGTTTTAAGTAAAAATCATCTGATTTAAGTTTCCTAGTTAATCTGAGATTGGTTTTATAATGTTCTAGAATATTATTCTAGCTTTTGGTGTTTGGAGAGTCTCAAACCATGATGGTAGGGGAAGAATGTAGCTGGACTACCAGTGGCAAAGATCCACGAAGTCAGACACTCCAGAAAAGTGGTAGAGACAGCGAGATGGACCGTCCTTGCCAAGGCCACACACTGGTCATGTTCTGTCTGACTCATGAATGGCTTCAAAGACCTTCCTTGGGATTGAGGCATAGTGAAGATCTCTGTCCTGTGGGGCCGGGTAGGTGCCTGAGGGCAACCTGATAGTCTGCCATGGTCCTTCCTGGTCCATAGACACATCCTAAGCATCCTCCTGGGAACCTGGCACACAGGGAAGGGTCCTGAGCAATGGGATATATTGGCTCTGAAAATGGTCTATTTCTTCCTTGACTAGATTTGGCACCTTAGAGGGCATGATGGGATCCACCGCATTAGAGCACAGTCCCTCATGTCTAGGGAGGATACTCTAATTGAAGAGGACAGGTTGGTGGGGTCAGGAAATTTCTAGGTTCATTTAGTGCCCTCTGGTGGTTAGTTTTGATGGCTTGGAAAATGTATGGCCTCCTACCTTGGGATTTATGTTTATGGTTTGAGTCTCATATGTCCTTATTTGAAATCTAGAATCATAGTTTGTCATTGTGATAGTGGAATTCCATGCTGCAGAGGTTTTGTGTGTGTGTGTGTGTGTGTGTGTGTGTGTGTGTGTGTGTGTGTGTGTGTGTGTGTTGTGAAAAAAATAATAAAGCCACTGAGCTCACTGGGGTTGTGTAGGAGACCCATGGAGAAACTAGGATGTCCCCATGCAGGGTGCAAGAAGAGGCCAGATGAGGCCATCTGGGGTTGGGGAGATGTTTTACTCTGAAGACCCCAAGATTTACCTGCTGAATCAGGGTCCTTGAGTCATTCCTTAGAGGAAATCCAGGGACTTTTGATTCTTCCATATAAGAAGGCTGACTCAGCTCAAGCCATCCCCCAGTGGCAAATGGCTTGGAGCACTGGGGAAGAGGAACCTCTCCCACACCACTGAATTATAGGTGCAAGTCAGAGCCCTGTTAGCAGATCACCTCAACACCTCTGACAAATAGCACACTTGCTACCTTTAAAGAAGTTTATCATTATTTAAGCAAAATACTTTTGCCCACATGGCCTCCCCACCCCTGCCCCTGCCCCACAGGAAAGAAAGGCTGCTGCCTATCTCCCATGCCCCCATCTCCCTGGTGAGAAGACAAGACTTGCTCTTGCTCAAGGTCTCAGCTCCTGAGGTACTACTAGGGTGGACCCTCCCTCCATTCCCATCCAGTCTTCATCCTCCAGAGCACCAGGCAACTCCCTGTTCACCCCACCCATGGCTGTCACCAAATGCAGAGTACACAGAGTCCCACTTAGGGGGAAAGGAGTGTTTCTTAGCAGAAGAACAATGTGTTGGGGTGGGGGAGTAGAAGAATGTTACTCATCTTGTCCCGCTGGCTCCCTGAGAGGCACTGTTCTTTCCTTTGATGAAAGTTGTCACCCTTTGAACAGTGGGCCCTGAGAAGCAAGTCCACCTACCTGTCATGAGTGAGCACACTCAGAAAGTCGGGGTGCGCAGGATCAGCACTGGCCCATCATTTTCTCATTGCCGACTAGGTGGTCCCTCTGTCTGTAGACGCTGTCCCTGGGGCAAAGTTGAGATGTGGTGCTAACCGAATGAACCCCAAGCTAAAGCAAAGGTGCTGTTCTGTGGCAAAGTTGGCTTTGGAGACTGGGATAAGGGGTTCTTGGCTCCAAGCCCAGGTGCTCTGATGGGGGAGGTAGGGGGCACCCAGAAAGGCCCTGGAGGTTCTCATGAGGGTACTAGGAGGGCACTGCACCCACCTTTCCACCTGCACTTAGCAGGTGGGGGTTATGCTTTATCACAAGTAATGCTTGACTCCCTTATTGTGACTTTTTTTTTAATAGCGGGGTTCACCCAGGACCAGTGTGCTCCTGAGTACTGTATATGACACTTGACACTTTTTATATTTTATCATATTTTTAGAGAATTATTTTCTATGAGCTGTGAGTCATTTGTTTAAGAACATTGGTGTTATTTAGACCCTACCTATTAGTCTTCATTCTACATTCCGGCGAGACAGAGGAGAAAGGGGATACCAACTCACCCCAGAAATCCTGCTCAACAGAGGTCCCTAAACTGCCTTAAATCTCAGAGGGTGCTCCTGCCCAGGCAGGAGCCAGTCCCCTGCTGCACAATCCGTCATCCAGTCTAGACTTTCTAGATCTGGTAATGTAAGACTGACATGTTCTTACCAAAGAAACCATTTCTACCCCACGCATTCGTTTGTTTCTTTTGAACACTACAGAAGGGAAGTGATTAGAATGGGTGTGTGGTGTGGTGGAAACAGCACAGCACTTAGACTCAATTAGTGGATGATCTGCAGCGGATTAGCTGTGGCCTGAGAGAGGTGTCAGGGGGTTTTGTCTATAAAATCAGGAACTCAACAGGATGATCAATGGAAGGACACAATCAGTTAAGCACATAAACGGCAAGGAAACACAACATCATCCTTGTGCTGAAGTCACAACCAAGAAAGCATGTCACAGCAGTAGCTTCCAAAAGTGACCCCATAACTGACCAGCTATTGGGCTTAGAAACAGAGATTTCTGGCCTGCAGAGCTTTGGTATTTCTTTACGTCTAGTACCTCCCCTATCTCCAATATTTTTTTCAGCTGATTTCAGTAAGACTTGGTGTCTGAGAAGTCGAGTCCAGTCCTCTCGATCTGACACGTGGGTGGTGCCGAGAAGATGAAGGGCATTGCTCTGCCTTGTGTTTGCAAGTCTGGGTACCCACAGCTCTACCCAGAGGCAGTGTGCTTGGCCCTGGCTAGTGAATGTGAAGTCGCAGGTGACTGTCTTCTTCCTACTCTCTCTACTTCTGTGTAAATAGGATTGTTTTAGTCTTCTCTATGTCATGGACTGTCCAAGCTTCATGCACATCTCTGCGTCTGCTTTGGATGTATTTTCAAAGTTGTTCTCTTCATGGGAGAAATAAGTGTACAGTATAATAAAAAGACATTGCCTGTGCTATTTGGTTGTACAGTTCTGAGTGCTGTTCTATGCATATAAAAGCTATGAGTTATGAAAGGCAAGTGGACATTGTCTGACGAACCACCAACTAGTAAAGAAGAGATTCTGGACACAGTAGCCCACCTTTCATCTGGATGTTTGCTCTGAGAACCCATGGAAGAGATGGAGACAGAGGGGGTTGAGTGTGTGATGTTATCTCAAAGATCGCCTCTCCCTTCCCCTCTCCACCCCTCCCCTCCCCTCATCTCCTGTCCTCTCCCCTTCCCTTCTTCTCTTCCTCTGCCTTCCTTTCCCTTCCCTTTCCCTCCCCTTCTCCCTCCACTCTTTCCCCCTTTCCTCTTCTCTCCACTTTCTCCCCACCCCTCCCTGCCCCACCCCTCCCGCCCCTCATCTCTTCCATGTTCTGTTTCTTTCCTTCTGTTTTGAGCTCTGTTTTTCTCTGGAACTTGGGATCAAACCCAAGTCCTAGAGCAGACTGAGCAATGCTCTCCCCTGCTGAGCTACACCCCTGGCCCAAAGCACATTTTTGTTTAAATACAAAGTGGATGCCATGAGACAACATGCCTGGTGTCTAACTTTGTTTTGTTTGTCATTCCTAGGCCTGGGTTTCAAAGGAATCAGAACCTCTGCTGGATTGAACTGAATGCTTGATTTAGTGCAGATGTGGACTTCTCTGGGCAGAGGGTCTGTTCACACTCAGGCTCTTGGAGCTCATGTTGGTTGGGGGAAGTTGTGAACTCAATATGTTTGTTCTCACCTTTTATTGAAAATAGATTATTTCTGCCACATAATATATTCTGATTATGGTTTCCCCTCTCTCTACTCTTCCAGTTCCTTTCCACCTCCCTTCCCATCCAGATTCACCCCTGTTCTGTCTCTATAGGATAATAATAAAATAAAATGTAATAATATAGAACAAAGATTAACACATAGGAATAGAACAAAACAATCAAACATAGGTAAAGAGACCAAGAGAAGGCACAAGAAGCAGATATAGAACTAGAGATCCACTCAGCACACTAAGGAGTTCTGTAAAACACACTAACCTGGAAATCTATAGGGTAAAAAGAGAGGAAATATATAAATAAAATATATATAAAAAAACAAGATAAAAAGAAAAGCCCTGACATTGCATATGAGTCAAGGAGTCTCTGATGATGCTACTATTGAATTAATTTTCTGTTGCCTATTGCTAGGCATGCAGCCTACCTTTAAGAGTATCCCCAATGAGGGGGACAGTGAATGGAGAAAGAACTAGGAGAAAGAGAAGGGGAGGAGAGGAAAACACGTGTGACTAGATAGGTTGAGTCAGGGTGAGAGGGGGGCATAAAAGAGGGAGCCATTATTGGTTTGAAGAGAAAATTGAACCTAAAGAAAGGTCTAGAGAACTACAAGACCGACTCTAACTAATAATTCGAGCAACCATGGAAAAGCTACCATAAATGCCCTTCCCTGATAGTGAGATCATCAACTAACTTATCCAACATCATAGAGTCCTCATCTAGTACCTGCTGGAAACAGAAGCAAACACCCATAACCAAACACTGAGTCGAACTAGAATCCAGATGCAGAGAGAGGGGACAAGACCAGGTTGCAGAAACTCATAAAGACATCTGACCTGAACAAGGAGGAGCTTGGACCTCCCAGACTGATGGCTAGGAACTCAGCAAGGGACTGACTCAGACCCCCTGAATATGGGTCTCAGCTAGAAGGACTGAGCAGTCTGGGGGACCACAGACAGTAGAAACAGGATCTATTTCTGGTGCACAAAAGGACCTTGCAGACACATCCGCCATAGAGGGATACTCCCTTAACCTAGACACAGAAGAGAAGTCCTAGTCCCTACTTCAAATGACTTGACAGACTTACATAACCAAACCTGGATAGCATAGCTCTACAAGTGGAATGGAGGTGGGGGGGGATGGGAGGGGAGGGTGGCCAGGGTCCATGTCACAGGGGAAAGAGGGTAAGAGGGAGGGAGGAAAGGAGGAATGGATAAAGGGAGGGAGGGTTGGAGGGAGGAAGGGAGAGGAAACTGGGATCCACATGTAAAATTTTTAAATTATATTATTATTAAAAAAAAAGAAGAAAAACTGCTGCTGGATTAATTATATATATATATATATATATATATATATATATATATATATATATATATATATATAATGCTCTGACTTCAAAATTTAAGCCTAAGGACAAGTTACTGGGGAAAAGGATTTCTAATTTTGTTTCCATAGAAAATAAAAAGCTGTGAATCCCTTCCAGACTAATGTGGTTTGGTTGAGCAAGACCCCCTGAGGCAACGTCAACGGGGCAATGCAGCCTTGCAGACCACTACAGCCAGGATTTCTGCATCTTCTTAGGATTCCCCCATGACAGCGCCCCCTACCAGCAGGAAGCAGCTTGGAAAGAACGATGCCCAAATTCCCAAATATTGTTTATAAATGTTTGTTTTCATTAAAAAGGCATATATAATTATGTCCAGCATAAAATAAATAAATGTTTAAAAAAAAGAGTACCCCCAATGAAACACCCTTGAAAGAAACTGAATTTTCACTTGCAAAAGGTTAACAATTAGAGATTACTTGTGGATTGGGGATGGGGGCCTGTGTCCATGACTCATTTCTGGTCTAGGACCCCCCAGTGGTACAGACCCATGCAGCTCCAATGCATTCTGCCTCACTCTCTATGAAGTCATATACTTTGATCATGTTGATTTAGAAGGCCTTGTTTTCTTGGTGTCCTGTGGCTCATACCCTCTTACTGCCTCCTTTTCAGTGGGGTTCCCTGATCCCTGCAAAGAGAAATTTGCCAGAGACATCCCCTTCAGGGTCAAGTGTTCCAATGTCTCTCATCCTCCACATAATGTCTAGCTGTGGGTCTCTTTATTTATTCCCATCTGCTACAGAAGGAAGCTATTCTGATGATAGCTAAGCAAGGCACTGATCTATGAATACCACAGGATGTCATTAGGTACTATTGTATTGCTTCTTTGTATCTATGTATCTAAGTATCTATATATCTGTCGGTCTATCTATCTAGAACAGTAGTATTTAGTTTTACCCTAGTCTCAGGTTCTTGATTACCCAAGTAGTGTCAGATGTGGATTCCATCTCATGGAATGACTTAATGATTTGCCTTCAGTCAAACTATATATTGGTCAGTTACTCCCCCAGTGGTGAAGTGCCACTATTACACTAGCATATCTTGCAGGCAGGATACCACTGTAGATCAAAGGGTTTGCAGCAGACTTAGTGTTTATGTTTCTCCTGTGGTAGAGTGCAGATTACCTTCTTGTACCAACGACAGTAGCCAGTAGGGGTGAAGGCTCTATGTGGGCATTAGTTTGATGTCTCTGTGTTCAATGAGTTATGTAGGTGTTGTCTTCAGCAACTGGGCCCTGCCATCAGTGTGTAGAATGCAACCTATAGTCTCAGCAACAGCCTGGATTATGTTGGGGTTCTCTTGGGACTCCTTTGGTCATCATCTCAATTTGATATAACCTAGTCCTGATGCTGGAAGCTTCATTTTGTGACAAGAAATGGCCAGTTGGGACTCTGTCTCCCCCATTCTGGTTCTGGGTCATCTCACTAAGGATGATGTTTTTCTAGTTCTGTTCAGTAGCCTGTGAATTTCTTGATTTCATATTTTTCTGTCATGGCTGAGTAGTAATCCATTATGTAAATGTACCACATTTCCTTTATTCATTCATCTGATGAAGGACATCTACTTCTTTTCAATATCTGACCATCAGGGATAGATTAGAAACAAGTGTCCTTTGTGTATACACCCAGGAGTGGCATAGCTGGTTCTTGAGGTAACTCGATTCCCATCTTCTTCAGGAACTGCCATATTGATTTACATGGTGGTTATCCAAGTTTTTACTCCCACCAGCAATGGATGAGTGTTCCCTTTATTCCACATCCTCACCAACATGTGCTGTTGCTTGTGTTATTGATCCTAGCCATTTTGGTGAATGTAAATGCATCTCAAACCAGTTTTGATTTGCAGTTCCCTGATAACTAAGGATTTTGAACATTTATTTGTTTCTCAGCCATTGAGTTTCCTTTTTTAGAAGTCTGTTTAGATCTGTACCTTATTTTTTAATTGAGTGATTTGTTTCTTGGTATATAGATTTTTGATGGGAGATGTTACTCTGTAGATATGATTCTCATACTGGTTAATAAATAAAGCACTGTGGCCAATATGAAAGCAAGATAGGTGGGGCTAGGAGACTAGGAGGAGGAAAGAGGAAGTAGTAAGGAGGAGTCAGCATGTAGAGCATGGAGAAAGCAAGATGCTGGGAAATACTTAGATAATGGGTTAATAATTAAGACAGAGCTAGCCCATATGACTACATTGTAATTCAAAATATATTTTGCCCATCTCCAAGAGTTCTCATCATCTTAGCAAGTCCAGTACTTCTCAAAAGCTCAAGTATGGGCTATTGAGATGGCTTATTAGGTTAAGGGTCCCTGGCACCAAGTTTGATGTCTGAATTTGATCTCCAGAATATACATGGTGTGAGGAGGGAACTAACTCCTGAAAGATGTACTCCAGCCTTCACACACACAGATAGATAGATAGATAGATAGATAGATAGATAGATAGATAGATAGATAAATAGCTGAAGACTTGGTGTCTTGGCTCCTTGTATGTTCGGGCCACACCAAGTCTTCAGCAGAGCGCAGCTACATGCTAGGTGAAGAACATTCTTTACATGCCTGCAGCTCTATGTTGAGCAAGCTGCACACATTCCTGCTCTGACTTCCCTTGATGATGGACTGCAAGCTGTAATCTGTAAATCCTTTTCCACCTCAAGTTGCTTTTGGTCATGGTATTTTATCACAACACTAGAAAATTGACTACTACACTGGCCATAGTCAGCTCAGCAACAATTTACCTGCATGCTGCCCACTCTGAGTTTGTTCCTAGGACCCCACTGAGTTTTTCATATTGCACAACATTCATTTTTTTCTTGTAATTGCCATTGAATTTCAGCTCATCTCTACAGCCACTCGATAATCTCTTGTCCCTGGGGAGGACACTTCAGGCATGAACACTCAGAGTCTGTAGCTTTGGCGTATCAAGTGAGCTGCAGAGTTACATCAAGGAATGTTGGGGACCCAAGAAGAGACCAACAGCGTCACACCTACAATTATAGAGCCCTGTTCCTCAGGTTTTGGAACTGGAAGGGAATATGGTACAAGGATGCCCTAGTTAATTTTAAGCCTCAGTTAAGAGGAGGAGCTTAGGTCCAGTCACACAAACCACTGGTTCCCAGCAGGACAGACAGTGCAGGAGCATCAGCACCTTGGAGAAGGCCAGGGGATGGGTATGGCAGACAGGTGGTTTATGTGTACTGGCTATTGTTCTGTTTTACAAATATCAGCTCATTAAGTCTGCCTCAGAGCTTCAGGGCAGGGTGAGGGGAGAGGATGCTGTAGTGGTCAGTATTGCTTTTCCAGTGTGCAGTGGTCAGTACTATATTTTCAAAATGCAAATGGAGAAAATAACTTATAAGTTGCTTCTGGAATTTGAGCCCAAGAGGCCTGGCCCCATTCTGTGCTTATAAGCTTTCTCATGTGCTATGCTTCCTGGCACCAGCCGCAGTATGAACATCAGTTCTCATCTAGTTCCAAAACTGTCTTCGGTTATAAATACATCGGGTATACATATGTGAATAAGGTTATTTATTTGTGTAAATATATATATATGTATATATATATATATATAAATTGTATACACCTTACATATAATTTGTAAGCCAATATAAGCTTACATATAAACATATATGCATGCATGTTTCAGTAGAACATGAAACATGTATTTTAAGTGTCTACAGTGTTTTAGACAGCAAATAATTTATGTCAAATCACAAGACTGGAGAGATCAGCTTGAAACAAGATCTCCAACTTCACAGGAAAAATTATTATATTAGTTTTCTCTAATCTATCCCAATTACATGTTCTGTGGGTCTTTATTCAGATGGATTTTCTGTCTGGGTTCAACACTACAAAGCAAGAAGATCTCTCTCTCTCTCTCTCTCTCTCTCTCTCTCTCTCTCGTGTGTGTGTGTGTGTGACTCTTTCCCTCTGTGTCTTCCCCACATAGAGCTGTACATAACTGTTTATAATGTGCATACATACATATTAGGGCAGAAAGTGACTGTATAATAGAAATGTAGCTATAATTTCTCATCAAAAGGGATTCTCTCAATCTCCAATCTCATAATGATGTCTTGTAACACAAGCTCTTCTAGCAATGTCTTGTGACAGGTAGTGGATCAGTGTGATGATTTGTGTCTACCTGACAAGATACTGAAAACCTTAGAGACAAGCCTCTAAGCACATCTGTGAGGGATTATGAAGGCACCTGTTTTTCAAAAGATCAGGTTTAATTGGACAGTTTCTTATTTGCATATAATGTATTGTGATGACATTTCCCTCCCTCACGATCTTCTCTTATTCCTGTCCCACACCTGTCAATGTCCTACTTCTTCCCATGTCATTCCCCCTCTAGCCTCGTGCATGGGTGGTCACAGTCACAGAGTGTTCCTGATGACAGCAACTGTGTCCTGTACAGATAGCATCATCTAGTGCTCTTTCCTGTCCTCCAGATTTCATCATCTTCCCAGTCCTTCCTCTACACTATTTCCTGGGCCTCAGGGTGGGTGTAACAATGTTCCACCTAGGGCTGAACATTCAGCATTCCGTTAGTCTCAGTTCTTTGTGCTGAGTCTCTTCTTTGCATAGATGGGTAATGAGGGACCCTTATAAAGGACCAGAAATTGAAGGACCACAGAAAAAGACATCTATATTTACTTTACCTTTTGGAATCAATCACTCCTGGGCTCTAGTGAGGGGACTTAGGGCTCAGGTCTTGTCAGGGCTTGCAGACATATCTCTGTGCACTTACAGAGGCCCCTCTGACCGGTTGAATGGGTGTATCAGCTAAGCAAAGCATCTCTGTGTTCTCTAGCTCCCTGTCTCCTTCCCTGACAATAAAGAGAGCTGGTTAAAATACTATACAGTCACCAGGTGGCACCAAACACACTCCACTCCCATGCTAAGACACAGCAGAAGGGAGTCTAGAGTTGACTGGAGTCTACCCCCCCCTTCTTGATTCTTCTCAGAGCTTATTTGAGTGTAGAAAATCAGCTATTGTCTTATCTAGACACAAAAGTCAGTTGATTTCATACTCCTGTGTCTTGGGGGAAATCACTCATTTATTCCTCCCTGATGGGAATGCCAGTCTGTATAGGCGCAGACTAGTACAGTGGTTCTCAATCTGTGGGTCATGACCCCTCTGAGGGGTTGAACAACCCTTTTACAGGGGTCACCTAAGATCACCAGAAAACACAGATATTTTACATTACAATTAGTATCAATAGCAAAATTATGGTTAAGTAGCAACAAAATAACTTTATGGTTGTATTGCGGTTCAATAAGGGTCAGGATAAACAAATAGGTCGAATAGATGTTTATTAAGGGAGAAACAACTCACAACACAGACAGATGAACACAGCAGCTAAAACTGGATGCTCCTCTCTCCGTGTCCCGCCAGAAAAGGCCTTTCTCCGCCTCCTCCCTAGACTAAACTCCATCGGTCACTTCCGCCCCTGGCTCCACCCCTCAATGGGTGTGGTCAGTGCCACAGAAGCAGACACAGTGAATATCCCACTACAATTCCCCTTTTAGTCTAAAGAAAAGATTTAAGCTTGATACAAAACTATATACATAAGTAGAAATGGGTTAATGATTAAGGCAGAGCTAGCCCATTAACAATAATGGTAACTGGCCAACAGGATTGTATCAAATACAGAGTCCCTGAGTGTTATTTGGGGCATACGTGGTTGCAGGACAATGGCAGCAGAACCAGCGGAGCCGGCGGGGAAACCTGCTGTAACATAATGGTGTCAGAAGCGGGATTGAGAACTTTCATTTAAAACTTAACAAAAGCTTAAAAAATAGTTTTTAGAAACAAGGGAACAGAGACTTCTTGGTAGCAGCATTTTCTTGATTGGATTTGTTTTGCTGTAGACAGAGATTTGCGCGGCTCCTTTAAGGGAAGTTTCCAAAATTAGCATAAGTGGCAAAAAGCCGCCTGGCTTTTAAAGAGCTCTGCTAACAATTCATTGGTATGTAGGAGAGCTGCAATAAAGGTTTACACTGTGTTTTAAAAAATACGCTGGCTTGGGAGAGAAAAAGAAACGGGATACAATGGTTTAAAAAGAAAAAAGGAATTAAATGGATGGATGTAATGGCACACGCTATTAATCCCAGCACTCGGCAGACAGAGGCAAGCAGATCTCTGTGATTTCAAAGTAAACCTGGTATGCAGTGAATTCCAGGACAGATAAAAGTTACCCAGAGAAACCCTGTCTCAAAATATGTAAAAATAGAAGTAGAAGAAATAGAATAATAAAAAAGCCACGTAAAGATGGAAAACACAGAGAAATTTTGGATACTATACGTGCTTCTGTTGTCTTTAAATTATTTGATTGCTGAGAAAACAACTACTGATAAAACAAGTGCTGCTGGATTAATTCAATTTATATATTTTAAAAATGCTTTGACTCCAAAATTTGAGCCTAAGGACAAGTTACTGGGGAAAAGGATTTCTATTTTTGTTTCCACAGAAAATGGAAGGCTATGGATTCTTTCCAGACTTATGTGGTTTGATCAAGCCAGACCCCCTGAGACAACTCCCCAGGTGATCCAACATTCAAAGCAGTTGAGACAAAGCCTTGCAGACTACAGCCAAGATTTCTGCGTCTTCTTTGGACCCCCATGACAGCGCCCTCTACCAGCAGGAAGTAGTTTGGAAAGAATGACGCCCAAATTCCCAAATATTGTTTATAAATGTTTGTTTTCATTTAAATGGGCTTGGTTATAAATGGCTATAACCACAAGCAATCTTTTTAAGGTAAAAAGGGAATTATGGTATAGATATGAATACTTTGCTTTGGAATGGATTTTCTTTTATTGATACAATTTAAGGTCAATTTTGTAATATGTATATTTCTCCTCTTGTTTAGGTATTGTGTTTATATAGCTCATTTAGAAATGTAATGTATAATTTAATACAGATTATAGAGAGTTACCTTGATAATTAAAACTTGGTGTTAAGTTAGTTAGGATTTCTAGATATTCAGAGATGTATTTGAGATGAATAGGCATTCTTCAAACCTTTCAAAGACCTACAGAATATGGCATTTAAAATGGTTTAGGGATTTTCTTGACAGTGAGGCACAACTGCTCCTGGTAACACCACCTACAGAAGAAAGGAAGATGGACATCGAAGAAACACATTATGGAGTTTGCTTCTAATATGGCAAGACTAGCCATTTAGACAAGATACTGCTCTTGTCTAGACTGACTATATGCTGAATAAACTGGACATGCAGGACCCACAAAAAGGTGCAAGATGGACATTGCTACAGGATTCCTGCTTAATGGAAGAGGCTGCCAGACAGCCAGACAGTCTACAGGACACAGAAAAGATTCCTGCCTTGTTGAGGTGTCTGGACACACACTATGGCCTATGGGCTGAAGATGGAACATTACAGAAGAACTTCAGGTGACTGACCAGGCAATGAGTTGTCTCTGTCATTTCTAGAGTATATATATTATCCTTCTGTGGTCTTTGAAGGAGTTGAAGACAGATAGTTATGATTATAGTTTTCCTTAGTTAGGATTAAAGATAAGTTACATATAGGACTTTAGACTCACAAAGATAGATGATATTTTGTTTAAGTCTTACAAAATGTTAATGGACTAAATATTGTTTACTGTGATTCTTATTTGATAACTGTTGTATCGTACATGTTTGCCGCCATGTGGGCCCACAGCCGCGCCAGCCCCAAATAACACTCAGAGACTCTGTATTTGATACAATCCTGTTGGCCAGTTACCATTATAGTTAATGGGCTAGCTCTGCCTTAATCATTAACCCATTTCTACTTATCTAAGTATTTCCACGTGGTCGTCTTATGGGGAGCCGCGGCTGGCGTCCTGCTCCTTCCCTGGGCTCCATCTCGACTCCCCCTACTACTTCCTCTTCCTCCTCCTAGTCTCCTAGCCCCACCTATCTAGTTTTCTATTGGCCACAGGGCTTTATTAACAGTATGAGAAACATATATACAGAATCACATCTCCCATCAGTACATTTTGCTATGTTAAGGTTAAACCCCTT
The DNA here is from genome assembly GCA_030556225.1 of Cricetiscus sungorus. Lineage (NCBI taxonomy): Eukaryota > Metazoa > Chordata > Mammalia > Rodentia > Cricetidae > Cricetiscus > Cricetiscus sungorus. The sequence goes on from JANBXA010000729.1 coordinate 30,843,679, forward strand.
CTTTTACTTTAGACAGAAAAGAGGAGATGATGGGAGATGTTATTCTGTATATATGTTTCTCATACTGGTTAATAAAGCCCTGTGGCCAATAGGAAACAAGATAGGCGGGGTTAGGCGCCCAGGAGGAGGAAGAGGAAGTAGTAGGTAGAGTCAAGATGTAGTCCGGGGAAGAAGCAGCATGCCTGCCACTGCCACGGCTCCCTGATAAGACGACCACGTGGAAATACTTAGATAAGTAGAAATGGGTTAATAATTAAGACAGAGCTAGCCCATAAACAATAATGGTAACTGGCCAACAGGATTGTATCAAATACAGAGTCTCTGAGTGTTATTTGGGGCTGGCGCGGCTATGGGCCCGGGCTGGCGGGCTGGCAGGCTGGCGGGCTGGCGGAAACATACACGCTACATGGTTGGGAGGCTGGGCTCATCAGAACATAAGAAACTGTATTAAGGGGTTGCAGCATCACAGTGGATGTGAACCACTGGACTAGTGAATGCAAGGGATAAATAAAGCTAGTCTTGAGATCTTCAACCTGAGAGGGCAATGGTTGGCTCGATGACAATGAAGCAATTTGAGTACTTACTGTATACTCATTTAAATCCTTTTAGTGTTTCCCATTGCCTTTAAGGAGATTCAGAGTTTTCTCTCTCATCTTATTTCATCTCCCTGCTCCAATCACAATTCTCAGACTCCCTGGGGCCAGCCCAGTTCTCCTTCCTTGCTCAGAGGTCTCAGTATTGACAGTATAATGTGATAAAAAGCAATGCTTAAAATGAGGGCTGTGGGAGTGCAGGCTGGAGCAGTTTGGGCTGCATCCTAGTCCTTCCCAGAACAGGATGTCCCTCCACAGCTTAGCCCATCATTTTCTGATGTCTCTGTACATAAAACCAAGTGACGGCTATTTTCTGAGGTCTCTCAGATGTGGCACAAGTAGGGGTACACATAGCTAAGACTGCTCCAGGCAGAGGCCCCATAAAGCCTATTAACAACAAATTCTGGGGTTCCATTTTCTGTGCACATGTCAGTAACAAACCTGTTTCATGGAACTTATTACACGAGCCCTTTGCCCCACTCCAGTGAAGACAGTGTAGCACAAAGCTGCTTTGGTCACTCTGAACTTGAGACTGGCATCTGGCACAGGTAGCCTTTTAAGACTGCTCTCCATCTGGGTGGTGGTGGCACATACCTTTAATCCCAGCACACAGGGGCAGAGGCAGGCAAAGCTCTGAGTTTGAGGCCAGACTGGCCTATAGAGTTAGTTCCAGGACAGACATGGCTGCATAGAGAAACCAACCAATCAACCAAACAAACCAACAGGACTGCTCTCCAAACATGCGGGATATGATGCTGTCTCCTGGCTGATCTTGTCAGTACTGAACTGAATTGTAGGACACTCATCATAGTCTGTTGGAGAACTGCTGTGTGGGGTGGTAGCTGCACATAGGAATGCAGAGAGGAAAAACTCTTGACTTTTCCTCATTCTGGATTAACCCAGGCAAAGGAGAGCCCCTTTACAGAGAAATTCTGATCAGAGTTTCCCGAGCACTTTAGAATTTCCAGAAAGCACTTCCAAAGTTCCCAGAAGTGGATTTGCCCTGTCTTTGAGATGGGGCATTTGGTAGTTCACTGAGCTCACAATTATGACTGTAGAATCAAAACGAGATGAGAAAATATCTCAACACTCTCCCTGGTTATGTCAACACAGGCAAAATCCCATGATGCAGAAGTTGCGAAAAGCCCTGGCCCCAGGCTGTAGTCCAGGGTCCTTCCCAGGAAACAAGAGCGGCTGTCTGCCAACTGGCCACCAGAGAGCAGCAAAGAGCTGTCATCAGAACGGGGGGGGGCCTTGGTACTAACCATCTGAGCAAGCCAAGATTGCTTTGCTCACAAAGATTAAAAGATTCAAGCTATGCATGGAAATTTCTAGATTCATATTCCTGTTTTGTCCCTGGGAGTGCTCTGTGGTTGTGAGACCTCTGTGGTCACAGAGCTGTGCTTTTAGAAAACCTCTACAGTTGTTTGAACACTTAGCTATGGCTGTCTTAAAATGTATAATTTTTAAATTTATAATAACAATATTAAGATACTACTACAATGATGACTAGAATATCGGTACTAATGGTGATAATAATGTTTAAACTCCATATTTTGCATGTAGATGGTCCTGTGACTTACCAGTATGGTTTCCTTGGGCCTTGTGCTGCCTTTCATGGGAGGTGAGTTCTCAGTTCAGTTCTCAGCTTTGCTCTAAAGATTATTTGAATTAATGTGAACCTTTCTTAATGCATTAACAATATTTATAACATTTACTTCCTGTTATTATTATGGGGTTCAAACCAATAATAAAAAGCTCTCAGAGGGTCCATCTGGCTGGTCATCTCCAGTTAACCCATTTAGTCCCATTGCTAAGTACTTGCCTCTGGTCCAAGGATTATAGTCTAATTCGAAACCCTCTGGACATAGATATTTAAGCTTACCTGAGGATTCAGAAAGCAAAGCTAGCCACAAGCTATAGAGGTCAGGCAGTGGTGGCACAGACCTTTAATCCCAAGACTCAGGAGACAGGCAGATGGATCTCTCTGAATTCAAGGCCACCTAGGCCTAAGTAAGAGTGAAGAGTAACAGAACTCATGCCTTTGATCCCAGCACTTGGGATAACACACCTTAAATCCAGCATTAGAGAGGTGGAGATAGGAATGATATGGCTGGCCAGAGAAAGAAATATAAGGAAGAGGAGACAGGAATTTAGAGCCTTTTGCCTCTGGGGATTCATGGAGACAGGCTTGCCATTTCAGCTTGGTAGAGGTAAGATCTACCAAGGCTTGGATGCTTTGCTTCTCTGATCTTAAGCTTGGAGCTTGAACTTCAGTATCTGTCTTTGGGTTTTTATTATTCGTGTTACACTTGCCTTTATTCTTGTACCTGATTCTGCCCTAAAGAGGAATCAGCCCAAGACTACAGGGAGGAGTGAGAGTGACCACTATCAGGGCGTATAAATACAGGCTCATGCCTGCATTTCTGCTCATAGTATCTGCCATCCTTCCACCTGAGGATTAGCCTAGTAAACCTAACTGTCCCCAGGCTCCAAAACTGTCAGGAGACTAAGAAGAAATGAACACACTGCTGTTTGTCATGAAAGAGCTGCATTGTGAGGGTTATGAACAGATGGAGGGGTCTCCCACTCACTTGCATCACACATCCAGTGATGGAAGAAGGCCAGGCGGAGGCAAAGGAAGGAGGACCCAGTATGTGTTGTCTATGAGTTCTGTGCATGCTGGGTACTGCATAAGTCATGGGGCACAGAGATACATTCTTCACTGTAGAATCCTTACCTGGTCTCCTGCTTGAGAGAGACATCCAGAGTCCCCAAACCTGGTGAGGTGGAAATATAAACAACAACAACAACAAAACTCCAACAAGAGAATTTAACTGCAAACAAATTAATAGAATAGGGAAGATGCGTTAGCAGGTAAAGTGCTTGTTGTTCAAGCATGAAGTCCCCACTTAAGATCCCCACCATCCACATCACAGCCAGGCGTGGTGACACCTGTTTGTAACTGTTGCTCCTGGGGATGTGTGTGGTACAGGTGCATCCCTGGAGCTTGCTGGCCAGTGTAGGCAAAATGGTGAGATCTAGGTTTTCAAGAGACTTGTGTCAAAAAGTAAGGTAGAGCAAGATGGAGGAAGACACCATCATCAACCACCTGCCTCCACTCCACATGCTCATGCAGGAGCACACACACACACACGCACACGCACACACACACACACACACACACACACACCACATACATACACACTCTGTACACACACACCACATACACACACACACACACGCTATACACACATACACTCACACACCAAATACATACAGACACTGTACACACACCACACACACACACACACACATACACACCACATACACACACACATAGACACCACACACACACACACACTACACCACACACATCTACACCATACACACACACTATACACATACAAACACACCACACACACACACTACACACACACACTCTCACACACACTATACACACTCACATACTCACATACACACTCACACACACCACACACACTCACAATCACACGCACACACTCACTCACACACACACACACCACACACACACTCACACACATACACACCACACACATACACACCACACACACATACAATCACACACACTCACAATCACACACACACATACTCACAATCACACACACTACAATCACACACACACACACACACACACCACACACATACACACCACACACACATACAATCACACACACTCACAATCACACACACACATACTCACAATCACACACACTACAATCACACACACACACACACACACACACACACACACACACACGAGCAAACATTCTTAAGTCCAGGTTTGTTCTTGGCCCACAAGTATCAGAATCAGAATCAGGGAAGGGAAGGGTAGGACATGAGCAACAGCTTCTCTTCAAAGTTGCCCTGTGCTGCTGCAGGGCAGTGAGGTGAGGAACTTCTCAGTGATGTCTTAGTCTCTTACAGGCATTGGCTTCTGAAGCCTTTCTCCCATTTTCTTATCTCCAATATGATATGATATGATATGATATGTATGTATGTATGTATGTGTATGTTATGTGTGTATGTAAAATATATATATATACAAATATAATATATACATATATTATAGACCTTTTTCCTTTCTTCCTTCCTTCCCTATTCTGGTCATCTCTATTATGGGTAGTGACTTGCTTTAGATGAGGGCTCAGCTCAGCAACATATTCTCCCAATTGCTCAGCAAGGATAGAACTTTCAGAGCCCAGGACTCCAAGATGCCTGCTCTGTGAGGAGAAATGTGTTGGAGTGTCTGTGTCACACCCTGAAGCCAGGCAAGAAACGAAGGGGTTGTAAACATGTGTCAGGCCAGGTAGGAAAATGTGATTAGGAGGAAGAATGTCATGCCACATATTGTGGGGTCAGGTTGAGCTTGACTAGGCAGTGTGGTTAAAGAATCCAGTCAGGGAGAGGGGACTCTGTGTGTCTTCATTGAGTTTGGCAGTGACTTTGGGTCAATGCCTTTCTTTCTTTGCCTCAGTGGCCTTCTAGCTATAGTACAGGGGACACTGTTGTTCTCTGCCCAACCCCCTGCTCACTGTTCCTACACACTAGGAAGCTTCCCTTCCAAGCACCAGAGATGGATGAGCATCTACGGTGTCTCATGGGGTTGGGCACAGGGCTGCAAAGAAGTCGCCTGTGAGCAAGGACTAGTGGTTGGTGTATAAACACACCCCTTCTGACATCTCCTGGAGAGAGGTCAGTCTTTGTCTTATGATACCTCCTGTTGGTCTCCAGTGGGAGTGGCTCAGTTTCCACTCAGAAGCTTCTTCCCACGGTTGCAGGAGCAGATTCCTATCATGGTATCTTTCCCACTCTTTCCTAGTGTTTCACACCTAGTATGACTGAATTCAGGACTTAATCTTGGGGGGACCAAGCCCCCAAACATTGAGCTGAGCCTCTGAGATTAAATTAGCTGTTGTAAATGCACTGGGGTTGTATTTCCCCTAGGTGAATTGACCCATTGATATCTGTATACCTCTTTTTTTCTTTGTAACTCTGATTCATGGAATATTAATATAATCACCCAATTTTGCCTTTTGGGTATCTGGGTTGTGTATTGTATTTTTCCTCTACTTTAAATATAAATATAAACATATACGTGTGTGTGTGTGTGTGTGTGTGTGTGTGTGTGTGTGTCTGTGTGTGTGTGTGTCTGTGTGTGATTACATTTTCATTGTACAGGGTTTTCTTAATACAGTGATGAGGTTCAGGGCAGGCCTCTCACTCAGATCCAAGTAGTCCTGCAAGATAAGGTTTAAGACTTTTGTGGTTGGGGTAGAGCCAGGGAGAGCTTATGAGACTGGGATCTTACCAAGGGAGGAAGTCCCAGGCTTTCTAATCAGCTTCTCCAGATAAGGAGTGAGAGAGGAAGGCGACAGGCAAGGCTTACAAGCTACCAACAGTCAAAGGTCAGAAAGTGGAGCCACATTCCAAATTCTACAGCATGGAGTTTTAAAATCTTGTCTGACAAATCTCCTGGATAATAAGATCAGGCATTTTAATTTTATGTAATTATTGGTGTGAGTGGATTAAGATCTGTCAGCACCCCTTTCTGCCCTTTCTGCTCGTTGATGTGTTGTTCTGTTTTTCCTGTTTTGCTATTTGTCTTTGGATTGAGAGTTTTTGATTCATTTTATCTTCTCTATGGGACTATCTTAATACTTTTTAAAGTAGGCTTTAGAGTTGATTAT